>JACBWW010000002.1:2485788-2581833 GCA_020086605.1 Lanius collurio
GGCGGGGTGCCGGGAGATTGTGCTGGAGGGATGCGAATGTGCCGGAGCCAGGCGGCTCCTTTCTCCCTTCCTTCTGCCGCGTACCAGAGGAGCTCCGCCGGCCCGAGGACGCCCGGTGGGGACCGCCTGGGCTGTGAGGCGGAGGGGCATCAGCCGCCGGCGAAAGGCCAAAGGGTGCTTGCCGAAGGCAGCGGCAACTGCCCCGGCCTGAGCCCCTCTGAGCGCTGCCCGGGCGCGGAAGTGGACTCAGGTGGTGGGTGCCGGGCTCAGTCCCCCCGGACGCTCCCGAGCCCGACCCGCTGGTGATATGAGCGTTGCAATGTGCATTTCTCCATATGTAACCCCCTTCCCACCCGTGTCTTTTCCTGGCTACAGACTTGGCCTTTTATGGTAGCCGGCAAACCCGAGAGTGACCTGAAAGAAGTGGTGAACACAAACCGCTTGTGCGGCCCGACAGCATCCTGAGCCCCGCGGCCAGGCCAGCAGCGTCCGTCCCGGCGTGGCCGTGGAGCGGGCGGCGGGACGGGCAGGGACCCGCCGAGGCCCCGCCGCTGCCCCAGGCCCCGGGCAGAGCCACGGGGAGAGCCGCTCTCCCGGCGCAGAGGAGACCAAATATGCCCTAGCAAAGACTCCATCCACCCCGAGAGACCTTGACTCTATTTAACTTTATTAAATGCGTGTACAGTCGAGTGTCCTGCAACCACAGCCTTGCTGGTTCAAGAGCTACTAGAGAAAAGACAGAGATCAAACAAAACCTACCACGCGTGTATCTTTTGTCTGAGACCTGTGAAATATGTAGATGCCTAGAAAAACTGACTTTGACAGTCATGTCTATGAAGTAATTCACCCTAAAGATATATAGATATATTTTCTTCAAGCAGATTCTGCTCTATTTCTGTGAATAAACCTTCCTTTCTACTGAACACGGAGCGGTGTTAAGTGTTCGTTTGAGACTCTCGGGCTCGGCGGCGTAAGGACTGAGCCTCCGCCGCTCCGCGAAGCGGCCGCGCTGCGGGGATCCTGCCTCTCCGCACCGGGCCACGGGAGGTCTGCTTTCCCGGAGCTAAAGACCTGGAGCAAACCCTTGGGGGAGGGGGTGACTGGGTCCGCAGCTCACGGCGGGAGCCCGGCCCGGCTCCGCAGCCCGGCGCCCGGGCGCTGCGGGAGCCGCCCCCGCCGCTCCGGCCGCTCCGCGGGGACAAGAGCGGTGATCTATTGATGAAGTACAGTCCGTCCTCAGCGCCGAGAATTTTTAACTTAAACATCTCCTCTCTATCGATCAGCGAGCCCGTGGGAGATGAGGCTGAGATAAACAGGAGTGCGGGGCACTCCCCCTGCACCGGCAGCGGCCGCCGGCAGCTGATGCGCCAGATCCCACCGCGCTGTTTAATGTTTCAGGGTTATGACCGCACTGTTTACAAGATGTCTTCGGTTATTTATACTGTTATTATTAGCAGAGGGGCTTTAAATTTCCGCCTCACTTGCTCTTTCAATACCATCCCTCTATTCCGTTTGATACCTGGGTACTTTCTTGCCGAAAGCAGGAGAGGGGCAGCAGGGGCTGCAGGGCCGTCCCCTGGACCAAGCCCTCCGTCCCCGATAGTTGCAGAGGCCGGCGGCAGGGCCCAGGGTGGGGGTCACAGGCAGCGCGGGGGCCACAGACACTCCCGGGGGCTTCTTCCCCCTGATATTCTCCACAGGCCGGTGTTGAGCTGCCCCGGGCATCCGTGCGGCCTGGATTGTGTTTATTTTCATCCCCCACTTTCCCTCGAGATAACTGGACGAGGTGGCGCGTCCTCCAGGCGACCCAAATTCACCAGTCGGGTTCATGCGTGGGCTAGATTAGGTTTAATTAAAGTAGCTCGCTGTGAACCGAGGGCTGTGCAAACATCTTGGCCCTCATTATGAAAAGGGCCAGGGCCCGCTGTATCATCCTAATGGTTTTGAAAGGGAGAGCTGTTTAATTTCACTTTTGCACAGCTTTATCTCCATCCCACACAATTAAAAGCAAACCTCTGTGCCTGGCCTAACCATGTGCAACTTCACAGTTGTGGACAGGACTGCGCCAGGTGAGACGCACGGTTAGACACCAGGGCTTGACTGACTTTGCGGCCACACACAGACCCTGACAGACACAGCTTTTGCTGAAGAGACAAACGACTCTGGTAACCACAGCTGAACAGGGTGATTTGCTGATTTCTTTGCCACAGGCACTGGTAAATTCAGTGGGAATCGCTGGTCTGTTAAAGGGAGACAGAATAGAGGCCGCTGGCTTTAAAATAAGTGCAAATGACTGATACAGCAAACATACATTTTAACCTCTAAATTTACTCACTGAATTGAAATTAACCATTGGATTTAACCACTCAAAATCTCAAGTTAAATCCATATTAACTAATGCCTTATCAAGATTCATAGCGAGGTGCTGATTTCCTTCTAGAAAGCAGAAATTTATATGCATCTGAGATATGCATAAAATGGAGTCAAATTTTGAATATTCTAACACACACTTCTTTGCCACCCCGCCTTGCAATGCTTGCTAACTGCACTCAGCATCTTCCCACCTAGAGAAACCATATGCAGTTTTCATTCGTCATCTGAGTTGAAGAAAGGGAAGGGAGAAAAACAATGGTACCCCATGAAACATGAGGAACACAGCTGTAACCATGTGCCAAAAGCCGCAGGAACAGTAAGTGCTGAAGATGCTTACTGTGTACACACTGGCAGTAGACACCGTTGCTTCTCATACTGCTGTTCACTTTATCTAGCAGTCTACATTGCAAGCCTCCTGGGGACTGAACTATTCCTCGAGCATCCCGCACCTTCCTCAGTCCTTGCCTCTGAGCAATAGTTCAGCAACAAACAAACAAAAAAGCAACAATAAAAAAATAAAAGCAACCAGCAGCACACAGAAAGGTAAATAACAACTTTACTCTGACTGTAAAACAATTAGTGGCTTTATCTCAATTTTGAAGACAATGAACATATTTTCCAGAGGCATTTATGTGGCAGGGACCTCCTGGTCCACTGACCTCTTGTGTAAGTGCACAGACCTGACAGTGCTGGCAGCTGGCTTCAACAGCCCAAGTTTCTTACATGAATTAAGAGTTCTACCACACACTTCAGGAGAACAATGAATGAAATTATTCTACCCTGCTGCTGAGTGCAATTTTACTGCAAAATATTTGCAAACAGAAAATGTATGTTTAGTCTGACTGAAGCAATTGATGTTTTAGAAAGGAATTCACAAATGTGTTAAGAAAAAGAGGGAACAGGTTTAAATATTGATGTCAATTACCTTAAAGAAAATATTTTGTTTGCTTTCTTGCTTTTCTGTATGAAGCAATGCATTTTAATATTTACCAAAATATACCCCTTTTTCATGTGGAAAAAAGTTGACTTGGTTTATCTTTCTGTATCTACATGGACGTAGATGCAGCTGTGTGAGTGTCTGTATACATTCCCTCCTAGTAATGTTTGAATTCATTGCCTGATTTCAGCTAGATTTGACAGAGGTCTCAAAGACAACTAAGTTACTATCATTTTTAATATTTTTTTGCATGTGTGAAAACAGGCAGCTGAGTAAAGAAAAAGTCTGTAAATTTTGTAGCTGAAGGAAGGATTTCAATATGAGCTTAGCCTTTATTAGATAGCAGAACATATAGAGCAGAGTGTCAGCTGTAGGTGAAGCTCCAATCGCTGCTTCAGTCACAGGATACAAGTTCATAGAAAACTTGCTTATGGACCGACGTGTTTTAAGATAAGAACTCTACAAAAGTAGTTTAGTTCCATTTGATTTTAATAGTAGTATTCTTTTTTGTTTGTTTCTGTAAAGAAATCAGTTTCACCCAGCTACTTCATTACCATTTTTTCAATTCAGCTAGAGACTAACAAATCCTTTATTTGCAGTGCTGACTCGGTGCTCAGGCTCCTGGATTCGGTGTTGACATTGTACCGCTTCCCAGAAGCATTCACAGTCCGTAAGGTCTTACAGAAATTACCTTTTAGGCTTATCTTATCCTCTCACTGGGATGGAAATCTGCCAGTCTGAAGCATCAGCATAGCAAGAAACCCACTTTGCAGACACCTGCAAACACCATGCTGCTCCGGGTGCTGACTGGGGCGGCAAGGCCACAGTGCTGGTCGGGCCCTCGAACTTCAAGGTGCATAAGAACACGTGCAAGATAGCTTATTCTTCAAAGTGCCTCCAAGGTCAAAATTCCCAGCTCACCCCAGAAAATAAAAGACACAGAAAATCTGTGTGGTTTCTTCTGTAGGGAAGCCGGTTTGAATCCTGGACATAATGATAAGATCACAAGCACAGTTTTGCTTGAAATATTTGTATTTACAACCCCTCAGCTGTGTCTGCCTGAAAAAAAATTGCTTCCTTGTTAACAAATCACATATATTTTTCAGAAGGCAATTTGTGTCGAAACCCTGCTGTAATTAACTCTCATTATAATTTGTAGTTAAAAATTTTAGAATATGCAAAATACATTAGTTAATTGTAGGTAATAAACTTTCTAAAAGAGAACAAAACTTACACATATCTGGTGTAAAAGTGGAGGGTATAATCTGATGAAATTGCAGGATTTATTTTAATTTAAATTTATTAATTTAAATTAATTAATTTAAAATTTTAATTTTTATCTGGATATCTGAATGCCGATTAGCACTCATACTCTCCCAAAAGCATCAGGATTACATAAGAAATTTCAATTACATTGACATGAATTTCAATTTCAATGAAATTGAAATTTGTAGCAGCATACAATCAAGCATCCTGTAATTTCCATGTACATACACACCTGGAAAAACCTCCACACAGAATTTCTCCCAGCAGCCAGATTCAAATTGTTCATGTCCATTGCTGGCCCATGCAGCACTGACTATTCCCATATTAAGGCTGTACTATCAAATGCAGGCCCACAGAGTAAATACCATCTTGTGCTCACTATTCAACCACAAATTGCTTCATGCTCTTCAGCCCAGCATAATTCATGGATGGGAAGTGGCACAACCAGAAATAATGGCACTTTTTTTGTCGCTAGTGCTGCAAAGTAACACATGTATTATGGCTTGGGGAATTTCTGCAATCCTGAGAAGACGTCATAGGTCTGACCTAAAAGCTGTGCTCCGGGAAGCATGGGGAAAAGCCACGGGTTACCTCTGAGAGGACTGTTGCCAGCAGACTGCAAACCCAGAAAAGTTCTGCAAGCAACTGATTTTTCTTCAGTTCACTTCAGACACTGGTGTCTCTGAGTATAAAACTGACTGTGAGTAGGCCCAGGCATGCAGTCATCCCACTTCCCAAATGCGGCACAGACATACCCTAGGGTCACAACAGTCCAGGGATGACGCATTTTCTTGCCTTAGGGTTTTGCCCTTAAACTGAAACTTGTAAACAGATGAAATGCGTTTTCAAGCCAATGCGCATGCGTGTGCTCAGTTACACCATCCTCAAAAGCTCCCTGCAAGAAAAAAAAAGATCATAACAAAAGCAAGAAAATAAAAACCAGTGCAAATCCTTCCTTCACTTTAAATTTTAAAAGGTCCTTCTCCTTGAGCAAAGGAAAAATCCCCAATACTTATTTAGACTTCAGGCTGCCATGTAAACTATAAGACTATATCCAACTGTAAATATGGATTATCTACAGTCTTGAGTTTTCTCTCAATTGTTTACAAGTTGTTTAAGAAACAAGGATCAGAAACACTAGGGAAAGAAATTAAGGGTAGCTACACAGCCAGGAGACAAGAGCAAAGGGAGAAAAAGGCATAGAATAATCCCTCTTTCTCTGATTACTGCAGCTCAGTCCTTGCAGCAGGATGGGTTGGGGAAGGGAGGAACTATCAGCAGCTCCATCACAGAGAGGTGGAGCCAGACCACCGGGGAGATGGAAACCAGGAGGTTGAGAGCTGCAGCTGCCTTTTCTGGGAGGAACATCTGTGAAAGCCTGCACAGCAGCAGCAGGGGAGGAAGAATGGGCACAGACAGACAGCGTTCCCAGGGATGTGCTCACACAGATAACTGTCCCTGGATGGTTTCCCAGGCTGCTGCAGCAGCACTTCCCTCCGCTGTCAGGGATGAGGCAAAGACCATCATGTAGGACAAGCAATCGAAGTGTCAGCACAGCCTCTCGCTTCAGCATCCTGTTTCCTGTGATGCTTTTTGATGGCCGAGGTGACCAGAACAGGAACAGTTCTTCCTCACTTGATAACATGCTGGGTTTTTTTAACATAGGGACTTTTACACTCTTGGCATCTCAGAGTCAAAACACAAAATACATAGAAGACAGCAGTTGCAGCATTTGGCTGTCCCCTCATGACCAAATGTTATTCTACAGGAGGCTGCTATCACTATACAGATGGGAAGAAAGAGATGACGAATGGCTGAAGGTTCACACATCAGTTTGGAGCAGGCTTAGGGCACCAGCTCTTCTGGTAGACAAACCCATGAGCTGTTCTCCTAGGCACACTGAAATCACCAGGGATTTTTTCTCTTTGAACTCAGTACAAATATAGGAATCAATAAGGTGTAGGGAGTGATCCTCTCAGGCTGCATATCTATATCTACACTTACTAGAATAGATAAACCAGGCTATGGACCATGCTCTGGCTCCGACAGTCAGTGCTGGGGTCACATCACGTATACCTGAGTTTTATTTCACCAACCAAAGGTTAAGAACAGTCCCTGGCATATGCTAGTCCAAAACCATTCTTGGATACTTTCTGGGAAAAGTCAGGCCAAAGGCACAGCAAAGATCCTGCTAAAACCTAAGCACAAGGAAAGATAAGCCTCAGCCTTGTTTTATTTATCAGTGTCACTGAAGCCTTAGAAGCTACAGCAGCTGAGATACTTGATGCCTTTGTCTCACCTCAGTCTCATGCTCTTCTCTTCTCACCTGTTTTCTAGATCAAGCTGCTTTCTTCTTTTATGGGCCAAAAAATCTTAGTGGGGACCCTGTTTGCTATTTGTATCTCATAACTAATATATATGAAGACTAAAGATCATTAGAAGCAAGAGGCCAAGTTCAAGAACAAACATAACATGAGATTTAAAAAATACTGTACCCTAAAATGACATTGAAAACCTCTGTTCATTTGCTACCTAGCTCTGCAGAACCTTTTCTACCGGAGTTGTGAGTTCCCTGACACCAACATTTGACATATGCCCTCATAGTATCTCTTTCTCACTATTGCCAATTATCATCAAGTTAACCTCATCCCAAGCTGTGGAATTGAGATATTCCTCTACTTAAGTCCATGGGAAGAATTCATACAGCCAGTAGGTGCTGTCTGTACATGCTTATCATTGTTCTGCTGGGGTAGGAAGCAAGGTAGACAGGGTGAGTTGAGGCCAGCACCCCCAGTTTGGCTACAGATACAGCACTGCAGGGAAGCTGCTGAGAAACCCATGTTACTATCTTCCCACAAATCTCTCTTCCTCATTTCCCTCACACTCAGTCTTCTGACTGTACTTTCACCATGCCTCTCTCTTACTGCCAACAGAAGTCAGTATACATAATCTGTAAATACCAGTCAGTCACAGAGCCTGAAACTACAGATATGTATTAAATTATTGTAACATTTACTGAGGAAAAGGCTCATTCTGATAGTTTGACTTTTATGTTGGGGTACTTCCCTGCTATTTTCTTAATATGCTTATTTTATATTAAATAGTGTACCTAGCAATATATATTATGCAATATACAGATATACACACTATGCAATATATATATACACACTATATAAAAATGTGACATAAATATTTACATACTATGTAGTAACTATATTTATCTTTTCTATAAACAAACATATAAAACAATATATATTATAAGATTAAACAGAATGCTTGAATTGTGTGGAGCTGGTATAAGTGCCACTTACAGCAAGGAGGTAACTGTTTAACAGTGCAGGCATGAGATATCATACTGTACATCATCAGAGATGTGTGAGAAGGTACAGCTGAGTTTACTGTTTTACCTGATAAATGAAGCCCTGGAGCAAAGGATTCCCTTCCTGAGTGACTTCTTGCTCATTCCTTGATGGTTGCCAGCCTGGGAGATGTCTCATAATTAACCTGCAGTATCATGTTTGCAGCTGATGATCATTTCACATAAGATCATTTCCATGGAACACCCACAACACTGGTTGCTCCTAGGTACTTCCTCTTCAAACATGAATTCTTCAATACTTCAGTTTTCCACTCAGACATCACAGTATTTACAGCTGCATAAAACTCTCCAGTTAGCCTTCATTGTGGGCTGCCTCAGGGGGCCATCCAGCTTATTCTCTCCCACCTACACTTGCCCATGTCTACCTTGTACAGGATTATCTGATTGAAAGTTAATCCTGTAAAAATAGAAAACTTCAAGCATTTGCTTCAGTCTGATGAGAAATTTCCTTCTACAGAAAACTGTAGTTATAGCTAAGTAACAACACAACCAAATTGCATCTTTGTTCAGTCTCACTGCTGTAATTACTGAACAAAAAACATGTGCAGTGTCCTAAAGTTCAGTTACCTTGTTTTTACTGCGCTATTACTGATACTCCCAAGCAGCCCACGATTCCATGCTGCAGAATGTCCAAGCATAGGAAACACCCTCCCCACACCTCCATCGCCTCTCTACTTCCCAAACAAGGGGTTGTGAAATAAAGGCATAGGAAAATGAAATCATGTAGTAAGGAAATGACAGTGCCAGAAATGGCCTCTGTACCTTCTCTGTCTGATGCCATATAGCCATCAGGTAAGTTCAAACCTCATGAAGATCCGGATCCTTGGCATCTCAGTCATATTAGTAGAGGAAGCCATGCAGCCAAGATAGAGTTGCATGGAGGAATGGAGACCAGGAAGGAGAGAAGACAAGGACAGGACAACCAGTTTTGTTAACTATATAGGTATAGAATAAAACTGCAGCACAACTGATAAACTTACAAGTCAAATTAGGTAGGTGCCCAATCACCTTATTTGCATTCCACATTAATGTGATCATAGCTATTTGCTTACATTTGTACATTTTCCAAATATATATATAAAGATGCAATCTTCAGAACGTTCTAGTCTAAACAGGAAAAGCTCAGGCTGACAAAGCAGTCAAAACTTTGAAATGGTAAGGGTTCATCTCTTCCTCTGCAAAAATAATTTTCTTAACATCCAGGAATGAGTGCACGATTCTGAGGAATATGTGCTAGAAAAAGTTTTACCCTAAAAAGAGCAAGCATGTGGAGACAGACAGTGGTAATGTGTGCTTGCAGATGTTTTGATTTTCTGTAGACCTTTAAGATTATGCTGGAAAAACATAATCTTAGTCACAATTCAAGCAAAATCAAAGTTTATAAAGATTTTATTCATAACTTGCCGATGCATCAGCTATTCAGAAAAAAAGTCAGCATCTGTTGTGATACAGCCATCCAGAACCTGAAAGAATTGTCAGAGTGAAGACATCCCAACCCTCTACCCCACTTTAGCTGTGTAATCATAGTGACTCAGAGCCTAAAGCCCATAAAGAACAAAACAAGCCTTAAGGCATTCTGTAAAAATGCTGGAGACACCGTGCATAGTTATTGAACATTCAGAATCCTGGTTTCCAAAACCTTGCCTTGCTTGCCTGTGTTCACCCGAAGGCGGTGGATTCCGCGTGGATCCGTGTCTGTAGGAAGCCACAGGGTGGCAGCGCTGTCACACGCCGGTGTGTAGCCAGCCTGAGAACAGGAGCGAAACTGTGTACTCGCAGCTGATTTGAAGTGAGAACTTGAAATACTTATTCTTGACAAGTGAACCTAGTCATGCATTTCAAAGATTAAACTGAATCTAGCAGAGCAAAACACGCCATATCTGAAGAATTCAAAATTTAAATTTCATACTGTTCTTTCTATACTAATTAAAGCTATTCTGCTGCATCACATAAGAAAAGTGCCTAATTACAGAACCTCAGTTTCAGAGTGAATACTCTGCAGTACACCCATGTAAATACACATACATAATTTTCACATACAGAAAAATGTTCTTTATAAATCTGAAGTCAACTTGACATATATTTCATTTGTCAGTCTGGGTGGTGAGTCCTTAACGGGCCACATTGCAGGGCCCATTCCTGGGCTCCCATGTGAAGCACAACAGCTTTTCCAAGAGAAAATATAAGTGTAGCTGAAAGGTAGTTCATCTTAGGCTTTACTCCCTACAAGACAGCACAGGTGGGACAGTGCCAGATTTGAAGGACTGTCCTGGACAGAGAGAACCAGTGCCATCCCAGGCACTCCCAGTGTCCACATGTCCCCTTCTGTCTCTTGTCCAAACGTGCACCATGTGCTCACTTTGCAAGGATGAAACAATCTGCATATCGAAAGAGTGCAAAACAGCAGTCTTAGTTTAGTTGTTTTAACATTAGAATCACAAAAGAAAAGTACTGAGGGCCTC
Source organism: Lanius collurio (assembly GCA_020086605.1). NCBI lineage: Eukaryota > Metazoa > Chordata > Aves > Passeriformes > Laniidae > Lanius > Lanius collurio. The sequence goes on from JACBWW010000002.1 coordinate 2,496,206, forward strand.
ACAGAACTCAAGGGACTTGGGCATATTTGAGACTTCCCAGTCACCTGATCATATCTTTGTTTCACCTGGAGTGAGCAGCCTGCTCACACACCAAACTCCCTCAGTTTATTGCTGTGAACTATCCCTTCAACACCCAATAAGGTAATTTTAAATAAAAAAAACCCTCAAATTATTTTTAAGACAAGTGGCAGTAACCAGTCCAGCTGCAGTGCAACAAGCACGTATGGAGCAGCAATACTGGCAGCATGCTCTTGCTGTGAGCACTAATGCCTGCTGGCTTCTGCCAGACCAATGCTGACCATTCGGTTTAGTCAGAGTACGTGTGGAGCGGCCAAGCCAGAGACCAGGGGGGCTGTAGCAACTAAAGAGGTAACGTGGTCGAGCTGAAGCCTGTTATCAGTTTTACAAGCTTTAGGACACGATACAATGGCAGCAACTGATACACAGCAAGTTCCAGCTGAACATGAGAAAGAACTTCTTTACTGTGCAGGTGACCAGGCACTGGAACAGGTTGTCCAGAGAGGCTGTGGAGTCTCCCTCACTGGAGATACTCAAGAACCGTCTGCACGCAATCCTGTGCCATGCGCTCTGGGACGACCCTTCTTAAGCAGTGAGCTTGGACCAGATAACCCACTGTGCTCCCTTCCGACGTGACCCGCTCTGTGATTCCGTGAGGAGCCGCGCACCGCGAGGGCGCCCCGGGGTGTACCCGGGCCTCCGGGGGCGGCGGACGACAGCGGAAGCCCTGCAAGCGCAGCCCCCTCCCTCCCCTCCTCCCCTCCCTCCCTCCCGCCGCCGTGACTTCCGGCGGCCGCTCTAGCCGCGCCGCGTCTATGCCCGCGGCGCTGGGGGATGTTTATTGTCGCGGGGAGTCGGCCCAGCACCCGGAACGCTGCCGGGTGACCGGCACCCACCGACCGGCACCGCGCTGCGCCCTGCCCTGCCCCGACCGCCGCCCGCCCGCACGGTAACGGCCGCCACCCGCCGACGGGCCGCGCTCCTCCTCCCCTTCGCCGCCGTCTCGGGTCCGCGGGCCCTGCCCGGCAGGAGCCGCCGCCGCCGCCGTTGGGCCCCCTCGTCCCAACCCTCTCTGCCGCCGCCCCTGCCTGGCCGAGGTGAGGGAGGCGGCGCGGGGCCTCCCCCGCCTCGCCGCGGCCCTCCCGGTGCCTCCCGCCGCGGTGCCGATCGCGCCCGGGGCGGGAGGGTGTGCGTGGCTGGGGCCGCCGGGGCAGGGAGGGAGAGGAAGGGGCAGGGCATCCTGCGGGGGAACGGCCCGTTCCCCGACAAGCCTGGCCGGCCCGCGCCTGGCCCCGAGGGCTTTGTGGCGGCCCCGTGCCCTGCGGCGGCCGATGCCCGCACAAGCCGGCGCTGCCGAGCGGCGGAGCCCGGCGCGGCCAGGCCGCCCTGCTGCCTGCGCTTTGTTTGTGCCGTGCCGGCCGCAGAACTTTCGGGCTGGGGTTGAGCGGGGAGTACTAGTTGTTGACCAGAGCGTTGTGACGGTGGTGCATGTAGGGCTTTGAGTGATATTCCCAGCAGCGGGAATAAGAAGGGTACTCGTGCTTCCTCAGCTGGGACGCGCAAATGGTTAAAATGTTTGACTGGGAGGGGGTGAGAGGCTTACCCGTTGCCTTAAAATATTTTGTTACAGCTAAGCATTTTTACTTTTCTTACGACATTTCATCGAGTTGGAATGGCCACTGAACTTGTCGTTTCAGACTTTTGTCATGCTTATGATAATTTTCCACGTATTATAAAGACCAGAAGGACTCTTCTTAGTGCTGGGCAGTCAGGTATTCCTGGATGTTCTGAGAGAAAGATGGCACAAACTTGAGTTCAAGCGCATCTTGTTTTGAATATGAATGGACCATTTGAAGAGAGAAAGATTTGAGGAAAATGGCCTGTTATGAATTATTTAAAATATACTTTCTTGTCGTGCTCTGTACACTCTTTGGTTTTATTCTTGCAAATGGATTTGTGTTGGACAATCCCACGGAGATGCAGTAGGCTTATCCAAGAGATTTGACAGCAGGATTGAGGTCCTACTTGCTTATGGTATAGCTGATATTATCAGTCTGTGCATTGATCTAATTGAACAAATCCCTGCTTTGATACTGGCTTTGCTTGTATCTGAAAATTTTCTCCACCAGAATATAAATAGTTATGACTGTGCAAATCCTGAAAGGTGAGAATAGTAACTTCAAGATGGCCTTTTGCTTTAGGCACAATTTAACTTGCCATGGCAACAGAAAGTAAAAGCATGCCCTACTGGCTCAGTAACTAAGAAAGTTGCTTGGACCAGAGGATGTTCTGCACAGACAGAGTAGCTGTGTTACTCTTGGTTTCAGGGAGTCATTCACCTGCCACTGTGGCTGTATTGTGTCCAATGATTCAAGCAGATTTCAGAGGTCTGTCACCTCCAACGTTTCATATGGACCTGTTTTCTGAGCGGCTGAACACAAATCTTTAAAAGTACATCTTCAATGGAAGGATGTAATCAACTCTCTCCGTTCCTGAAAGGCTTTATTTATTCTCCATTCCCATATGGAAATGTCCTGCAGAGATTCTTGTTAACTTCTTCAAAGATGCCTTTCAGGCATTAGTTTGACAAATGTCTACTGATGCAGTAATGATCAATATCCCTTCAGCTGGGCTGTTGGAATTGTTTGTGGAGCTGGTCAGTTTGTGAACTGCTTTGGAGAAAGGTTAAAAATAACCAGTAAAAGTTGCTTATACTTAGACTGCTGGTGAAAAAGGTGTTTATTAAACTGTTCTGACATTAACATAACCATTGTTAGATATCCCCCATCTACCTTTATAGCTTCGAGTTTCTTGGATCAAAGGTAGTCAAGAGCTTAAAATAATACTTTGTTTATATACCCCATCCCAAGTGCCTTTCCTCTTTCTTTGATGGTGGTGCTGTGGTTGGTTTGGAACTTTCTGAAGACAGAGTGCTGGCTTTTTTTAGATTGCAAGATTTCAGTGCAGGGTGTTTTGTCTTCACATGTGTTTATAGAGTATCTAAAATAGTATGTCCGTCGTTCTAACAATGGATGTATAGGTAATGCTTTAAGAACTTTTGTGTTCATTCCTCCCTCCAAAGTATTTCTTATTCTGTAGAATTTCTCTAGTTTCAGTCCTTCCATTAGCTTTTGTTGTTCTTTTTATTTTTGTGTTCATTATCATGCTTAATCCATCTGCTTTTTTTTCCTTCCTGGTTTTTTTTTGGGTTTTTGTTTTTTTTTTTTTTTCTCTTAGGGTAATATTCCAGATGTATCCCTGAAATCTATGCTGAAAAGAAAGAACAGTCTTCTAAAATTTCCCCAATAAAACAAAATAATGCAAATTCTGCAGAGATGTATTTAAACTTGTTTCATCTGCTGGGTTAGATTGTGTTACGCTGGTGCAAAACAACTTGAAATCAAAGTTAGCTAGTTTCTTATGTTGGAGAAAGTCAAATGAAGTACATAATTTAAAAGAAATGCTGTACATGTAGACAAATTATTTTCAAATTTAGTGTATTATTAAACTAGCATTAGCTGGCAAAACATCATTTTGGAAGTGAGATTTAGACTGCCAAAATTCTCCAGTTCAGATGAGAGAACCTTCAAAGGACAAAATTAATCAACAAAACCTAAGATGAGCTCAATAAAATCCACTTAAGCATTTGCAAATCCAGAACTGGAAAGAACCAGATGTTTGGTTTCTACTTAACTTCTGTTCTTCAAGTGTAACTGCATAAGTATGGAATATAAATAGGCTTATATGTAAGGAGCACTATTTTCCCCATTTTGCAGAAAAGATGTAGAAATGCAGAAATTCAGGTTTTGGGAAATAACAGTCAGTGCTCCGGTAGTGTGTATGAATAGCAGAGAATACAAGAGACAACTGGGAAAGAGGAGGATCAGAATGTTCCAGCTGGTCATGCTGCTGGAGATACATGTAAATAAGAACATCTTTCTTTCTTGAACATTGTTAGACCTTTTTTGTAAACATGTTCCTCAGATTATTATTTTTTTTAGTGTAGTCCGTGTATTTTTATTTTTTAAAGAAGTTTAACTTGCTCTTGTTCTCGTGGTTCCTATGAATTTGAAGCTATTTGAAGCTTCCCAAAGAAAGGATAGGACATCCTCTACATTATTTTTTTCTTTGTTGTAGGTAAGCTGTGAGACAATAAAATGAAAGCTTCAAAGACTGTGGTAGGTTACGCTTGCTTACTGCTTGATTGCAAGTATCCAAGCCTAGAAACATTTTGGTTACCCAGTCTTTGCAAACCGTGCCCTGGAAAAGTTTTAACATTGTATTTGTATTCTTAATAGGAATGAGTGTTTTCAAAATCATTGACATAATATATACAATTTCAAATTAAAAAGCTCCTCTCTGTAGTCTTGAGCTTTCAGAACATGGCTAATTAAAATAGGGGTACACCACTGTAATCTGTGTAATTTTTGTCCCCTTAAAATCTATGCAAGTAGATTGTATTTCTAACCAAGATACATTGTAATTGCTGAAAACATCCTTACTGACAGCTCCGCAGCCGCCTTTTTGCCTTAATAATAGATCTTTTCCTTTTAAATTGTAATTTTCCTCTCTTTTCAACCACTTTTTCCTTTGTTCTGAACGAGCACGTGACTTTTCTCTCTGGATCTTTTTAAGAGAAGCCATATTTTATGGGGACATTATCATACGGTGCTATGGTTTGCTTAGATGTTAGCAACCTTGCAAGGGTGTTATGCATGATGGTGGTGTTCTGTCAGAATGTAGAGGCTCAGTGTGCCAGCAGGCGCTTGCTGATAATTAGGAGACACTACTGATTGGAGGTGTCTTGTTGACAATCTTTCCTGGGTTCCTGTAAATGAACTCAGCAAGAGCCGGGAGTTGGAGCCAGGGTGGAAAACAAATGCCTCTCTGAAAATGCCATGGGTTCCAGCTCCGTGCTGGCCCTGCCTGCATGCCATTCAAAATCTGCACATGTGCTATCTTTGGATCTGGTGCCATAAATTACTTGCCCAATCTGTAGTAGTCCATCAAAACCAGATGGGATAAGTAATTTCTAACTTTGAGGATTCATGTAATTTTTCGTTCAATAAAAAAGATAAAAAGGGATCTGGGAGTACTAATTAGTTACTGTTTGTTCTCTTCTTTGCCTGCATTCCCTCCACCCCCACACATAACCTTTGGTTTTTCTGTTTTCCTCTTGGTGTTTCTTCATCTCTTTTCTGTGTTATCATTCATCTTGCCTTTTCTTATATTGGACAAGCCAACAATTACAGAATAATTCTTTCAGCAGGAAAGAAGCTGCAGAGTGTAAGCAGCAACCACCACAGCAGCTGACCCAGTACGTTGTGCACATCTGCCATGCAGTTTGTTACTTCTGTACTGTCAGTGAGTGGTAGTCAAACATGCACCTTGAGTTCTCAGTTATGGACTACGACATGATGTTTAGGAAGTCGTAGTCAGATGAAAATACTGATAATAACGTTAGTATTGTATCTTGAAGATTTCTAATATAGTACATAAGGCCAAAACATTTTAAGTGATATAAATATTTATAGTCTGTTAGGTATATTATTGTTCTTGATGCATGGTGTCCTGCTTCTTCCGTGGCAATTACCATGTGGAGCATTTTGCATATGTGACACATTTTCTTTGATTTTATTCCTTGCTTTCCTTTTTGTTTATTTTGGATAAGTACTGCTAAAATTTTTATATAAGTCCTTTTCACTGTATACAATGATCTTAGTCTTTTTCCCTCTCCTTTTCTCACCTGAGATCTATTTGAGATGTCTGCTGTCTTGGCTGTGTAGGGTTACTGAAGAGATGTCGGGTGTTCTTGGGCTGGGATGAGTGGTAGCCCAACTCCTGGTGTTAGGATTCTTTTTCCCAGTTGAGATGTGTGTAAGGAGTGTTGCCTTTGAGATGTGCACGGGCAGCCTGGATGCTTCCTGGATGCCTTAGATTTGCAGTGCATGCACTGGGCGGCCATCCTGTGCCTTTAGTTATCCGTGCTTTTCCTCAGAAACACTCAATTTCACTCTGCCCAGACAGTGCTTTCCTTTGGGCAGTGCAGAGGGTCAGCCCAGGCTGTTGCTGCCACCAGGACATTTTGTATAGTTTGCTTTAAGCTATTATTGGGAAAGATAGGCCAAAAGTGCTGGATGAAGATGGGTAAGCTGTGGCAGCAGGCTGTCTACAGACTGCAGTTTGTGTAACCTATGTTAGTTCAAAGTTATTCATAGGCTCATCCATTCCAACACAAATGTCAAACTGTTCAGAATTATCAACTTAGCAGTCAGAGAAGTGCATTTTCCTGAGGTGTCTAATGACGTCCTCAAATGAGCTTCCATAGCTGGAGCTATGGAGGAAGTTTCAGTAATCTTCACAGTGTCCTAATATACTTGCTAAGAATTGTAACATATTTAACTGGCAATTTAAAATATTCTTTTACTGATACTTATATATATATATGTATACTCACTTCATTTCTGTTAAGTCTGGCAACATGGCTTTCAACAAGTTACCTCCTATTTTCTAGCACAAAGGATGTAGACACTCCCCCTCCCCTCACACTGTTAAGTGAGTCAGAGTGTAGTCACTTCTTGTCTCTTTTATGGGGCAAATGTATACAATGGCATTAATAGGCAGATTGCTATTGATATGTTTAATTTTATCATTTTTGCTTCTCAGGATGTGAACTTCGTGGTGAGCTGGTGGGAAAATTGAGTTGTAAATCACCCCAATGGATGCGGACAGTGATGTTGCACTGGACATTTTAATCACAAATGTAGTGTGTGTTTTTAGAACAAGATGTCACTTAAACTTGAGGAAGATTGCATTAGAGGGAGCAAATGTGATATACAAGCGTGATGTTGGGGTAAGACATTCAGCATACCTCAATTATCTATTTTTAGAAATGTTCCTTAAGCTAAACATTATTCTGCCTGATATCTGTGTATGGTGGATAGAGAAAAGCAGAATTTTATTTCTCTATTTCTCTTGTGGAGGTATTTAGTCAGTAATACACTACATGTACAGTAATGGGGGTGATGAAATGCTGTCTCAGGAAACAGCAGGTAGTGAGGTGAATATTGGGTACAAGGGATGTGATGAGGCTTCTTACACGTCAGGGTCTGTATTGCCTCCCCAAATTTGATGTCTATGTCAAGAAAATATGTCTTGATAAGGAGTCAGCAATGTCAAATCACTGTAATAAGAAAAAAAATCAGCATGGTGCTCGTGCTTTTCAGCTTTTTATTCAGTGAAAAATACCTTCATTTAATCTATTTTGTATACACCAAATCATTGGCTGCTATATTTCATGCTTATTTTGCTCTTCTCAGGATCTAGGGTTTTTTAATTACTGGAAGAAATGAAGGAGCAGTTCAAGACTATCAAAAATAGAGGAAGTTTTAGTGTAACTTTAGTTGATTTGGGTAACAGATAATTTTTTTTTACAGTATGAAATTGAATTACTGCTAATTTCCAATTTTTCCACTTTTCTTTTTTAGAAGGTTTTAATGAAGCTTAGGAAACCTAGGATTACGGCCACAATTTGGTCCTCAGGAAAAGTTATTTGCACAGGAGCCACAAGGTGAGTTCACGAAGATTCTTTCTTTAGCTCTAGAGCCTTGTGTGTTTTAAAATACAACATAGTAAATGAAGAAGAGGTGGTACTTGCTACTGCTTAGATTTACTCACACTGGATCACATGAAGATCCTTGTCAAGCTACATATTTGGGAGGAAGTTTTTCTGCATGAAGTGTTTGCCTCAGACAGTGTTGAAATCTTAAGCAATATTAGTTTAGCCTTCTTGGGCGAGCAGCAGGGAAAACTGCCTTATTAAGAAAATCCTAAAGAGATTTGGGAAGTCTTTAACAATTTTATGTGTTTGCCTAGAAGCTGAGACTCGGGAAGGGATGACCTTACTTGAGGATATGACCAAAACATGTTTCACTTCAGCTGGAGCCAAGTGCCAAGATATTCTTCAAATGGGGCACGAAGGACTCCCTTTGAATGTCTGTCTAGTTAAAATGTAATACTTGCAGTCAGATAAAGGGAAGGCTGTCAATGAGATCATGGCTGATGTGCTACATTATATAATGGTTGATTTTGTAGTCTGAGTAGCTATTGTGGTGTGTGTATAGCTGTTTATTTCTGTTAATGCTAGATTCTTTTCTTTCTCCTTTCTAGTGAAGAAGAAGCTAAATTTGGTGCCAGACGATTAGCTCGTAGTCTACAGAAACTAGGTTTTCAGGTAATTCTGATGTAAAAGGACTTGCATGACTCAAGCAATGCTGGTAGTTCATTTTTTAGAAAGAAACAAAGGAGAGGGAGCGTAACAATTTGGCAGTAAGCGTGTTTTCATTCAGATGCCCCTTTTATGTCGGCATACATTTTCCAGATGCTGGTTAAAGAGAAGCTGTTTTGTTTTGTGGATTTCAGTTTTGTTTGGCAGCTCAGAGCAGTGCTTCTTCACTGGATAATGAACAAAAAATAGATTTAATGTATGAACCACCCACAGATGTTTCTTAGATAGAAGTCACAATATCTCAAAAGATTTATTTGGAAAAAGTGCTGAAACTTTACTGTCATTTGAACATAATTTTCACTCATTTATGGTGGAAATAGCAGATATGTTTCCATCTTAATAAGGGCAAGTTTGAGCCTCGTAAGTTAAAGAGAGAGGGGAAAAAAGTGCTCCTGCACTGTCATGTTGCATTGCTGGAAATAAGCCAAATAAAATACTTAGAACAGGAAACACCCTCTTTTATCTGGGTTTGGGTTAACATTACTAGTCAGGAGCACCACTTACATTCCACAGTAAAGGTTGAAAAACAGCAACATGCACAACTTAAAAATGACACTATTTGGTGCTCTAAAACTTCCTGATAGTCTGTTGTACTGTTTATGCACAGGTTCAGTTTGGGGACAGACAATTAAATAGACACAGTAGCTGTCATTTTCAGGGAGAGACTCCTTTTGATTGTATATGTAAAGGCAGTGGTGGCAGGCTATGCTGGTAATGCTGCATCAGACCCCAGGAAAAATGTGACACTCTTACTGTCATAAATGTGTACTTTGGACCCAGCTTCCTAAAGCTGGAATGGAACGTTAAGTCAGTGAGGTGTGCAGTGCTTCCAGGGTGGACACACCCAGTTTTATCATAAAGTGAGCAGTTTATATTTTGAAGGTTAAATTGATCTAAGGCTAAGTTGCTTCTTTCTAAATATCTATTATCTTTCTAAAAAGTATAGACTGAAGAAGAATGGCCATTTAAAGTTTAGGCAATCTCAGAAAATGAACATAAGTTTCCCCAGTGGCGCTGCTGACACTCTCAGCAGTGCAGTTTCTTTGTATAGCAGTTGTCTGTTGGCTATTTTGTTGTCATCTAAAATGTCCATGGTAAAGAATAACTGAAAGCAAATAGTTTGAGTTGGGTTTCAGAAAGTTACAAAGTAGAAAACCAGTTTGCTTTACTGGCCACGGAACATTTAAAGCAAAACAGCTGTCACCTTTTGTCTTATTCTTAGCTTTAATAAAAATGGTGTGTAGCAACAAGGCATTAAAGAAGTTTGCAACAATATTTAAGCTTTTTCTCTGCTTACTTTGATGTTCCATGAGCTGTCAAATTTAGTTTTTCAGTGGGGAGGTGTTTAGTGCAGCAGTTTGAGTTTTTTCTGTCTCGTTCTTAAACTGCACTACAACTATACTGCTGTAGTAACCATGATACAACTGTGAGGTATCTAGTTCAGCAGTTAGTCCACCACAGAAGGATAATGTAAATTATCTGAGTCCATTAAGTACTGTTTAGATGCCTGTTAGAAAGGCATCAGTCTCAAGGTTTTAATTTTGACTCATCAGGATATCCAAAGTAGTATTGTCTTTTTTTTTCTGCAACCCATATATCTGACTTGCTGTAAAGTAAATTTCTAATGTCTTTTTTTCCTCTCTTTTGAAAAGGTAATTTTCACAGATTTTAAAGTTGTGAATGTTTTAGCAGTGTGCAACATGCCCTTTGAGATCAGATTGCCAGAATTTACGAAGAATAACAGACCTCATGCGAGGTATGGTAGGATTTCAAAGAATTTTAGTCCTGATATGCTTCTTAAACTTTTATTTTTTCAGTTCTAGATCTCTCTTTTTCACTTTTCATTTTGTTTTCTAGTTATGAACCAGAACTTCATCCTGCCGTGTGTTACAGAATAAAATCTCTCAGAGCTACCTTACAGATTTTTTCCACAGGCAGTATCACAGTTACAGGTATTTTAATGTCAAAAAATAAATATGTAACCTGTTGGGAATATTTAACTTTAGAACCAGTAGGTTTGGGAAAGCAAGACATTTAAAACGGTCAAAAGATAACGTTGAAAAGATGTAGTTGCCCAGTGCTAGCACCTAGTTTGGTTTTGAGTGAAAGTGCCAGAAGACTTGTAGAGAAAGTGTTATTACTAGTAGGTTCAAAAAATTAGTTAGACTGAATGTACACAGTCTGGGGTTTTTTTATGAAATTTGAATATTTTTCCTTTTTTCTTCCTTTTGTAGTGCTGTTAACCACACTGCATTTAGCATTAACATCCCTTTCCTGAATACATATTTCCAAACTGGAGATTTATGGAAACTCATAGAATAGCTTAGGATTTTGTCATAAATAAAGTTGACCAATGTTTGCAGCTCTTCAGACTTGTGCTCTCTTCTCTTAAAGCTCTGCTAAGAGAACCACCACTGAATCACGGGCATCAGTGATTTTTCCCAAGTAATCAGAGACATGATTGTCTCGGGTCTCGGAGAGGCCATGCCATTTTTTTCCTCTCTCTTCATCATTTTAATTTTTCATTCTCTTTCCTGTTTGCTTGTGAGGTGTCCACCACTAGTGTCCAGGTACAAAAAATCAGGTTTTTCAGAGAATACATGTTAAAATACTACAGAACCAAAAAAAAATAATTGTGTATCACTTTAGCAGGAATTATGTCTTGCAGTTGTTAGAGCTCAGCTACTGGTTCAGAAGCTGAGTAAGGTTTTTTTTTTTTTATTTTTACATCTTAATTCCTTAACAAATATCTAGGTTTATGCAGAACATTTCCTGCAAAATATTGGAAGCAGTGCTTTCTAAAGAAGACAATCTTCCATCAGATTTAGTAATTTAAAACTAAAGGGCTAAAAAATATTTTAAGATTGCAGTTTGTGTTCTGAACAGTGCAACTGGTCTAGCCAAAACTAGAAACTAAATTTAAAATAAATAAGAAGCCTTCATATCACTACAATAATAAAAAGCTCTCAGCATATCTTGTCAGCCTCATAATGAAATTCAGCTCCTCTTTAAGATTCTTATTACTTCATTACTTACAAAATGACTTTCATATTTTCAGAACTTTCCTTTCAAATATGAAGGTAAATATGGTAAACACAAAAGTTTTGCATCCTTATAGTTTACTTGTTGCAGCGAGTTTGAAATATCTCAGACCTATGTTGATTCTTTAGGCTTCTGTTTTGCATCTTTTCTTGATGGAAAAAATGTACAGGGTCTCACACTTCTTATTCTAAAAATGTTTTAAATTACTTTTCAGCCTTACTGCACTCCTTCTCAAGTGCCTTCAGATGAAGTTTCTTTTAAAGATTCATATTTCTTTAGCACTAGTACTTGTAATACCTGTGACTCAGAGAATTTTATTTGAGATACGTAATTAGAAATGTTACAAAAAACCCAGGAAGGTGGGTTCTTTTAGTGGGCAAGTATAAAAAGATTTAGTTACATTGGTAAAAGATACTAAAAATCACTGGCATGTAATAGATAGAAATATTAATTCTTTTACTGCAAAATGAGCAATGAGGTGATTGTTTAGGAGGTTTGTTTTGTTTTGTTCATTTTTTTCCTTCTCTTACATGCCATAGATTGATGATCTAGTTTTCACAACTCTTCAGCCTTACAGAGAGTAGCACTTTTTTGCTAGAACTATTTGCCTATTCATATTCTCACTTTTGGAAGGCTTTCTGGAGAACTTTCATTTCTAATAGCAGCCAAATTTAAGGAGGGTGCAGTATCTACCCAGAAGACAGGGATCTTTCACCAGGCTTGTTTTAACTGAGTGCTCCACTCGACCAATTGGAAAGCACAGGATGAATCTTGCTTAATGACTGAGCATGTAAAACAATAATTACTTAAGTAACTTTTGCTTAAGTTATTGTTTTTGAGAGTAATTTTTAGCAGTTCTCTATAACTGGAAGAAACTTTTGAAGTCTAAAGTGGGGTTCCAAAAACCCTGAGTTCGCACTCATCAAAGCATGTGAGAAATTGCTGTTCTCCTTTATCTGCATCACAAGCTTCTATCCAGAGTTAATATCTTCTGGCGTGTTACTGCTCACTTACTTGCTGTCTTAATTTTTCATTGTGTAAAGTGGTCTAGTACCACCAGAAAGCATTTCTAGGTTGTTTTTCCTTTTCTTTGCCTGGATGTTCATAGATCATGTTAGATAACCTTCATATGCTTCATGCTGAGGCAATAAAACCATTCCCTGGCTTGCAGGTTTTGTCCTGAGATCAATGATGAAGCTATTTGCAAAACCCAGGATAGAAAGTAACAGTCTATAATTTTCAAACCTAAAATAACCTTGCTTGAAATGAACTTCTGTTAAATCCAGCACTATTTAACAGTAGCTTTTGTTGGTAGATTTTTAAATCAAGAGCTAAAAATGGCTAGGCTTGAAGAAATACAAATTCCTGGAAGATTGACATAAGTAAAAGAACTTATTTTACCTCTGCACTCAGCTTCTTCTCTGGTCTGTTTAAACCAGTAAATTGAAAATCAGCCAAGTTGTTATGAAATTAAATGACAGTATTACTTATTTGTAGTCTATCCATTGATCAATGTAGAATATCTTGCAGATTTAGTCACAAGAAAAGACTTTCACATGAAAAGTGGCCAGAGAAAAACTTTCTTAAGTTAGGAGAAATAGGGGAGAAATTATTATTGTCTGTGGTATGAAGTTGTGATTGCTAATAATATTAAGATTTTTTTTAAAATGCTGTTGTTGTTTTAATTTCTGATTCTCTGATTTTTCTCTTCCTACTGCCTTTTTTTTTTTAAACTGTGTCTCAGGGCCAAACGTAAAGGCTGTTGCCAGTGCTGTGGAACAGATTTATCCATTCGTGTTTGAAAGCAGGAAATAAATTTTGTAATTCACCACTTGATGGTTAGGTTCCCTAACCGAGCACCTTCAAAGACTGCTGCGCATTGGACTAAAAGCAAAAAGGAAAACTGGACCAACCATAGCAGAGGAATACAGACTCTTTTACTTGCTCATGGCCACAGTATAGACTCCAGTTCTTTTGGATTTTACTCTTAACAGTGCTGTATTGTAAAAACAGAAGTTTACAAGATATGAAATTGCTGCTTTTAAAAAGACATTCTATTTATTTTTGCAGTAATTTCTGTGTATTCATAAGCAAAGCTGTCACGACGTGCACTACCTTTAAGACTTCTTTTTTTTTTAGCTTGAGCTTGTGTTTTATTTGTGAATAGTCTTTTACATTTTTGTATGCTGAATATTGGGCACCAAAGAAGCTGTAAAAGTTATCTTTTTCACCTGATGAATGTGCACAAATAAAAGTTTGGAAAATATTTCTCTTCCTACCAGTTCTGTTATATTCCTTCCCTTTTTATATTACAATTAAAATTGTATAGTTGCAAATTAATTTGAAACAATGTAAGAATAGTCTTTTGCTGATACCTTCTGTTTCTGTTTGTAGTATGTGTAAAACTTTGTGCGTGGGCTAGATTGAAATCTATAGTATTTACGTATGTTTATCCAAGGATGAAATTTGGTTTGTTCCCATGCTAGACTTCAAGTATTTTCTTGCTGTTACATGAAGAGAAGACATTTCTAAATATAAAGGTCTACAGCAAGTGTTTTCCTATAGATGAACCGTAGAATTTGCTGAGTTGGAAGGGACCCATCAAGATCACTGAGTCCAACTCCTGGCCCTGCACAGGACACCCCACAAATCACACCATGTGCCTGAGAGCATTGTCCAAACGCTTCTTGAACTCAGACAGGCTTGGTGCTGTCACCACTTCCCTGGGGAACCTGTTCCAGTGCCCATCCACTCTCTGAGTGAAAAACTTTTTCCTAATATCTGTACTAAACTTCCTCTGACTCAGCTTTATGCTGTTTCCTCGAGTCCTGTCACTGGTCACGAGAGTGAAGAGATTGGTACCTGCCCTTCTGATTCCCCTCGTGAGGATGTTGAAGACCACAGTGAGGTCTCCCCTCAGTCTCCTCCAAGCTGAACAAACCGAGTGACCTCAGCCCCTCCTCATAAAGCTTGCCCTCCAGACCCTTCACCATCCTTGTGGCCCTCCCTTGGACGCTTTCTAATAGCTTAATTACCTTATCGACTTATGAAGCTACTGTAGAAAAAACAACTGCCTTGTCCACCTACTCGATGCAAAAGAATAAAAATTAAATGTGAACTTCAGGAAAATTGTTGTGCTTCAACTGGAGAAGATGTTGTGGTCACTAATCCAGCCCCAGCCTGTTGGTGAATGATTAACACAGACCTTTTCTACACTCGTCTTACTGTATACTGTTTTGATGACAGGAGCTGCCAACAAGCAGTGAAGCTTGATTCTGGCATGTATTATTATTGGTATTAATCTTGGACTTGGAAGCCAGTGTTTCTCTCAATAAGTGCACATTTGAAGCAGAAGAGAGGTGAATGCTTAAAAGTAACTGCAAATGCTACTTTTAAAAAGATACAATAAATATGTATAAATGTATGTATGTCTTTTTTCCCTATCTCACTGAAGAAATGTAACACTTCTCTTTTGTGCTGCAGGTAATGTACAGACCTAGTGGGTGCTAAGGATAATAAACTGAGCTGTTACTGTACCAGAAATCATAGCTTCGAAAGAAAGGTGGAAGAACATCTGGAGGAAGCATGATGGATTTAATCTGCCTGAGGGGGTGGTATAGAACTTGGGGCTGGCCATAGTCATTTTGTGCAGAAAGTATGGAAAGGAAGGAGTAGTATGAGAAGTGCTTCACCAAAGCCCTCAGAACAAAAAGAAAGAAACAAAACTTTGCCGTAAGTCATAAGTGGTAATGTTCATAAAAGCCTTTTTGAACTCCAGATAGGTGTCAGAATCAGAAAATGGTTTGGGTTGGAAGGAATCTGCAAGATCATCTAGTTCCAGGCCTCCCTGCCATGGGCTTGCAAACCTTGAAGTAGACCAGGTTGCTCAGAGCCCCATACAACCTGGCCTTGAACACATCCCAGAATGGGGCATCCACAACTCTGGGCAGCCTGTTCCAGTGCCTCACCATCCTCACAGTAAAGAATTTCTTCCTTATACCTAATCTAAACATTGCCTCTTTTAGTGTAATGCTGCTCTTCCTTGTCCTGTCACTACATGCCCTCGTAAAAAGTCCCTCTCCATCTTTCTTAGAGTCTACCTTCACGTACTGGCAGGTCACAATTAGGTCTTCTCTTTTCCGGCTGAACAATTCCAATTCCCAGCCTTTCCTTGTGGGAGAGGTGTTCCCTCCCTCTAATCATCTTGGTGGCCTCCTCAACTCAGTCCAGCAGGTCGGTGTCCTTCCTGTGCTGGGGACTCCAGAGCTGGAGGCAGCATTCCAGGTGGGGTCTTACCAGAGCAGAGGGACAGAATCCCCTCCCTAACTCTGGTGGCCACACTGCATTTGAGACAGCTCAGGATACAATTCGCTCTCTGGGATCCAAGTGCACATGGCTGGGTCCTGTCCAGCCTCTCATCCACCAGCAGTCCAAGTCCTTCTGGGCAGGGCTGCTCTTGGATCTGTTCATCTCCAGCCTGTGTTGGTACCGGGGTTTGCCCTAACCCAGGTGCAGCACCATGTACTTGGAATTCTTAAACCATATGAGATTACCATGGGCCCACTTCTTGAGCTTACAAGAGGGCTTATTGCTCAACAGCTTATAACCATGAAATTAGGAAATTGAGTTCAACAGTCAGGGAATTCAGCATAGCAAGCACGGAAAAGCTTGCTATATGTAAGTTTTCCAGTTTGTATCAAATAATGTGGATTTTGGCACTCCTGATGTAAATAAGGATTTTGTGCATAGTCAGAACAATGAACAAACCACCATTAGGGAACACTAGTTATTATTACTACAGTTTAAAAAAGAAAAAGCGTAAGGTATTTGAACAATGAAAAAAAATGTAATGTGTTTTGAGGGACGAAGTGTAGTCCTAAACTGATGAATGAGGATTTGGGCCATTATAACTACAATAGCTGTCATAGATTAGGCTTGCCTCTTCGAATCAAATAACAAAGCCCTTGAGTGCTACCAGTGAATATCTGGAGCTTTTATGAAGCATATGTGTCTCCTAAATTTATCTGTGGAGAAAGAGGAACATTTTGCTTTGTTAGCACTGTCACGTAGTGTGAAATCTGTCTCTTAGAACAAAAATGAAAGCTAATAATGAGCTGCAATGTATTAAAATGGGCACTGGTTCTTTTGAAGTGCTGCCTAGATCCATGCTAGCAGTTTGACGCCTTTGTAACAATCCATAACAGAGCCAAAAAGCACACTACCAAATTTGCAGAATAGTATTGAACAGAATAATAGCAAATAAAAGAGCCCTTGAAATGTGTGCCCACCTGTCCTAGCTCCAAGGGAACCTCAAAATGTGAAAACTACATTTTAGAACCTGTGATGATGAAGGGCATCTGGTGGTGTATACTCATTCTCAGGGATATCACTCCATTTCCTACTGCTCTAGATAGGTAGGTCCCCTCCTCAGTCCGGAATAGGCCTTGCTGCTGATGTTTCTGCTTCTGTGTGTACACACCCACCCACCCCTTTCCCACTGTCACCAGTTAGTGTTTGTTCCTTTGCTGTGTTGTGCTGCCTCCACCTCGGCTCTCGCTGCCAGCTCCTGCACCCTCAGGAGGAGATCCAGGCCGGACAGCGTGTCCCAGAGTGATGGCCTCACCTCCGGTGGGGGGAGCAGTGCTCAGGATAAACTTACCTGTTAATCGGTCATCTCTTCCTCAATGGCCATGTTTTCTAGAGCACTGTTCATCTGTCCCTGGTTTCTCCATGTGGATCCCATGCAAAATTCCCCACAGTGCTCAGCTGTAGCACTGCCAGTGCCATAAGAAGTTTATTTCAGATTCTTTTAAGAGAAGGGTTGGTTCTATTTATACACCCTACTAAGGGCAGTAGATTGATAACCATGACTCATTGCTGGCTTGTGGGTTGTCACAGCTACTGGAATTTTTCCTGCAGTTCCTAGCACCATTTTATCATTCTCTGACTTGCAATTAGAGTTACCAGAGAAATTTGTGCTTACATTTTCAAAATTGTATCCTTCTTTTTTCACAGATTTGCAAAGTTCTTAATTCCAACCCAGTCTTTCCCAGCTTAGTGTTGCCTGCATATTTAACAAGCATATTCTGTTCTGTAATCCAATCCATTGATGAAGATACTAAGTAATTTTAGATCTGGGACAAATTTCTTTGTGGAGTGCTTCAGAGATCCAGGGATTTGATTTGTAAGACCCTTTTTTCCCCTTATATTTTCATTGTTGATGAGATGTTGAGTGCCAGCTCTGTGTCATTGGATCTGCAGGCTTTGTTATAAAAGACCTGTACAATTATGACTACATTTATAGAGCTATATAAGGCTAGGTCTGTAGGAGTACAATTAAAACTGTAGCTATAATGACTTTTAAAAGTCTGACTACAGCCTCATCACTTTTAGGAGTTACCTGAAGGTCTATTAGTGTCTCATCAGTAAAACCAGTATTGAAACTAACCCTTCTTCAGGAATATGGCATTTTTATTTGTTTGTTTCTGCACTGAATAGGTGTGCATAGGGAAAGTTTAGAAGAGCTTACAATGATCCCAAAACCTGTAAATTGGGGAGACAATTTCTATGGTATATTCTGAGTTAAATTTATTTTTGTAAGAACATCCAGAAAATCTTTTACAGCAGAGGTTTGTTTGGGAAGCTCCAATGCTGAGAAAGATTTTCCAGAAGCTCCTTTCACTTAATAAAATGTAATAGAGATTAAAAGCCAGTACAGACTTGGATTGTATGTGGAAACATCTGCTATCTAGAGGCAGCTATCAGAAAACAGTACCAGCCAGAGCAAATAGGGACACTAAAGGAAATGCAAATAGTCCACTACCTGGTAAAGTCCAGGATCAGGAAACGGATTAATTTCCTGCAATATAGTCTTACTTAATAGACAGTAATACTTACTAAATATTACTGGATTTAATCCCAGGCATGTGTTAGTATAAGAATGATGTTGACAGCATGTTTGGAAGACTACTCAGAGTCACGTTAATATTTCTTGTTCTGAAGCTGACTCAGTAGAATGCATGATACTGATAACCATCCTCCAGCATTAACATGAAGCAGTTGAAGAGATTTTCATTGACATCAGTGCTATAAAATTAAGGCTTCCATCCTGAAGTAGCTAAATTTTCAGTGATTTCTGGCAAATAATGGCCTTGGCTTCAATAGTTTGTTTTCAGGTTTTGAATATGAGCTCACTGTCTTGACTAGACTTGCTCATATAAATTTGTGATGTCAGTATCTAGAAGTGCCACCACATGAGAATCTGATCAGAACTGATCTGCTTTGGTCAGAAGTAAAACTTTATCTGTGTCAGTAAGTCACTGTTCCTTTAGTGAAGAACAGTCAGGTGGTTTTAATGCTATGAGACAGTAAATAAAGTGGGATCATGTGCTTAGTTCAAACTAGTATCTGCACTCCAGCTGGTTGTGTCAGTCTTGCTGCTCCATGAAATGCTGGAAGAAATGCCACTTTGTGGCTACAGAGACAGTAAACATGCTTTTAAAGCATGCTTTGGGTTTTTTTTCTCTTTAAACAAAGAACCATTTATTTATCTGTTAATAAATATTTATCTACTGATCACTCTAACAACATCTACATCTATTAACCCACTAAGAAAAAAAAGACCAATGTTCTTTTATGGGAGCCATATGGATAACCCCTTTGTAGAGGTTTGTTGAGTACTTCAGGATACACTTGCTAAGCAATAACCAAGAATTGAACATAATTTATGATCTGTAGTGATTACAGTTCCTGAACTCCCTGTGTGCTGCCATATACCACACAATTCTCACTTTCTAAGTCCAAAATTCAAAGTCTAATGTGCCCTGTGTTGAGAAATAAAATTATTTTGGCATCAACTCTGGTACTTTCAATTTCCAACTTTCCTGGAACTGAGAGGCCAAAGAAATCCTCTCTCCTCTTCTGTAAGGCCATCGTCAGTTTAGATTTATCAATTATGCAAATAATAGAATCATGAAGGTTGGAAATGAGCTCCAACATCGAGTCCAGCCTTTGACTAAATACCATGCCAACTAAACCATAGCACTGAGTGCCACATCCAGTAGTTTCTTGAACACTTCCAGAGATTATGACTTCACCACCTCCCTGGGCAGCCCATTCCAATGCTTAACTACCTTTTCAGTGAAAAAATTCTTCCAGATACCTAGCCTGGACCTCCCTTGGTGCAACTTGAGGCTGTTTCCTCTCATCCTGTCACTGATTGCTTGGGAGAAGAGGCTGACCCTGACTGGGGTACAACCTCCTTTCAGGTAGTTGTAGAGAGTGAAGCATTTAATGTCCCACATTAAAAAAATTGACTATGATTTCTGAGGACTACTTCCTATGTCACTGAATCCTGGCCCTACTGAGAAAATGTATGTAAAATTCATCTTATATGTTGACTGTGCTTTGCATTATAATTAATTAAGTTCAGCTGAAAAAGATCCTTTTTTTCAAATCTTGTTAAGCTGAATCCTAAATTAATTTATAAAAAGTTCATATCCAGTAGTTCTGCACGAATGTCATCCTTGCATTCCATAGTTGTCCATTTTCTGTTCCACAGCATTGTTTCCCCTAACTTACCAACAGAGAGTTGTTAACCCTTTTCAGCCCCATTTTTGCTAGCCTAAACAGACTTGTCTTTGGTAGGCTCCTCCTGTGAGACTCTTCTCCTTGGCACCCCAGTTCTTCTTTGCACTTCTTCCAGACTGAACTCTTGTTGAATATGGATATGAGAATTGTGTGCAATATTCCAGTTTCCATTCCCCTCCTGTATGTAAGAGGTGAGTGACCTCAGGGGACGTGAGGGATGCTGGTTTGAAACAGACAGAGCCTAGATTTCCAGTTAGTTATAAACTATAACAATCTTTAATGTTGGCTGTAAACTGCCACTGAAAGAAGTTCTACCAAGAAATAAAAGAGGTAATATCTTGTTTATAATAATGATACCGTGTGCCCCATCAGAGTGCGAGCATCACATCACAGAACATTTTCCTTTTTTTAATCAGTCTTTTGGTGAAGGCTGCTTTGCTTGCCCCATGTCTAGTAGAGCTGCTCTTTTTCTCTCTTGGCAAGTTGAACCGGCACCAGTTTCTCTCTGCGCTGGCTCACCGCGCACAAGGGCGTCCTCACGTAGTTCCTGCAGAAGCACAAAACCCCGCACAGGTTGGCCGCTGCATGCAGCCGGCAGAGCGCTCTCCCTGCGGCTCACACCTGCCACTGAGGGCGGGGGGCCCGGCAGGACGGCAGAGCGCACCCCGGAGCCACCCCAGCGCCCGGGCCCCGGGATGCTCGGGCGGCTCCCGGGATGCTCGGGCGGCTCCCGGCGCTTCCCCGGCTGCCCGCGCGGGGGCGGCCCCGCCGCACGCTCCGCCCGGAGCTCCGGCTGCGGCATGGAAGTGCGCCTTGCTTTTAAGAGGAGGGGGAGGGGCAGCCCGAGGGCCTGCGGCAGCACAATGGTTAGTCCATAAACTAATTAGTCCGTAAAGAACCTCCTTCAAGCCTGGCTAGGTTGCACATATTCTCCTGTAATCTAAAAAATACAAATACAGAATGACACTAAGGTGTTCACATATTAATTACTTTTACTGCCAAAAATAAAGTATCTAGACTCGTAGGATAGTTTTGGTGGAAAAAGGCCTCTAAAATCATCAAGTACAACTGTTAACATAACACTGCTATCTTCACCATGAAACCATGTTCCCAAGTACAAGATCTAGATAATTTTTGAACAGCTCCAGCGGTCGTTATTCTGCTACATCCCAGGGAAGCCTCTTCCAGCACCTTATCACCCTTTCAGTAAAGAAATTTTTCCTAACATCCAATCTAAGACTCTCTGGTGCAACTTGAGACCTTTTCTTCTTGTACTATCACTTGTTGCTTGGGAGAAGAGACTGACCCTCACCGGGCTACAGCATTCAGTAAAGACACAAGGAAATGCCCATCTACAACAGCCATCAAAATTCACATGGAGCCTTGAAGTGACACCCAGGACAAACCAACTTGAGATACAGGATCTCTCCTTCCCATTTTCTGCATGCAAGCCAAGACACACAGTCTTAAATGCAAGATCAGAGTTGCCCGCTCATCCAGGAATGCCAGACAGCGAAAGTGCTGGGGAGCCAGGCTTGGCCACAGGTTTTCCTTTAAGGGATGCGCAAAAACCACCTTGCTTTCAGCACCAACAAAATGTTTGCTTGGCTATTGAGATCGACATGTGCAAGCTCAAACCTTGAGAGAATCGGATTTTTCCCACATAGTTTCCTTTTATTTCAGTATGTGGCATTGAAAGGCTTTGTCCCTCTGGCACCTGGGCGATGTGGTCACATGTTTGGTACTTACTGTTTAGCTAGTTCCATGGATATTTGCTCCAAAGAGCATCCTTTTGTCTCTGGTATAAACACGACAACAAAAGCCAGTGATGCTAGGCTCATTATTGTGTAAATGAAGCACACCCAGGACAAGCCAATGAGCTCTACAAAGGAAGAAAACATGTCTTTTTTAGTTTTCAAATATCATGATTTTTCTTCCTGTTGCTCTGTTTTATAGGATACAGCCCCTAATGCACAGGAGAAGCTAGAAAGAATCTAGGCTGTTATTCTTAGCTCACATAGTTGAAAAAGGAAGAGTGGCTTTGCTTTTTCTAATACACCTTATGAAAGAAAATTGATGAGCCCATATTGCCCCGCTTAGCAAGAACCTGTTGGTTTATTTTGCTTGTGATCACTCTGGACCAAAACAGTGAGTAGCCATTGTTACTGCTTTGTGGGAAGGCAGTGGGGATCATGAATGCCTCAAATTTTTGCCTGCGTCTGGTTTTGGTGCACATTCTTTCTTGGAGCAAATCCAAGCATTTTTCACACTGTTACAGTTGTCTCCAACTAATCCTCCCCACCTGTCAGTACCCAGCATTGCCACTGCGAGTCACGGGTGCTGTGCCAGAAAGTGATCCAAGAGTGAACTCCTAATGGGGCCATCCAAGATCTAGTGGTTTTCTGAGCCTACAGTCCAGGGGCAGGTAGATCCTCGGGCTGAGAGATGCATTCTGCAGCCCCTGGCAAGTAAAGCATATACAAACCCAACAGGCTGCTGCAGCCCCATTAACCCTTTTCCCTGCTGAGGTAAACCAGGACAGCTGAGACATTTGTCGGTTGTGTCATGACCTGAAAACTGCAGCTGAACCTTCTAATCTAGCTGGTACCTCTGTATCAGCACCTAAGTGCAGATGCTGCTGGCCACTGTCACCTCCACAAGTATTAGTTTGACAATAGAATTCCCAATTCTGCCTCTCTGGTCTAGACAAGGAATGCATATTTTCTTGTACTTACACTTTCATAAATCCAGATTAGACCCAGTTAAGCCAAGGGAGTTACTGCAGCTTTACAGTGATTGAAACTGAGACCGGGATAACAACGAGATGCACATTAACAAGTAATGCTGCATGACAAGAGGGGACCTCCCAGTGAAACAGCTGACACTGAGCACCTGAGGTCTGCACTAGGTGGTTTTGGGGGCATTTCCTAAGGAGTAACTCAAGTCTGGTCCAAGGACTGAATGTTGGCATCTGGAGTGCCTGCATTATGCATTTTCTTGTTTGGTTTTGTCCAAAAGCTTGTGCAGCTCAGGAGTGCGGTTCTGCAATGTAAACCAAAGTGCAGTGGGTGGGAACAACTGGATGGTTTCCTTCTGAAGAAGAGCCTTGATCCAATTAAAGTGATAGTGTGAACACAGTGAACTTTACCTGTCATATTTTTCCTAGTTTTAATCAAGATAGTACTCAGGATGGAGGATGTTCTTTTTTATTTCTCTCACCTTTTTTTTTTTTTTTTAACTTTTAGGAAAGAAAACAAAAATGTAAAACCCAGTTTAGTAACAGATCACACTAATTTTCAAATCTGTCTTGAAAAACATCTAATGGGGTGTAAACCACCTTGACTTTTTGTGAGTTGATTGTCTTCCTCTAGTGGAGTGTATTTTAGACTTAAGGGAAACCTGGAATTCTGCTCCCTTATATATTTTGATTTTCAGAACATATTTTCCTCACAAAAAGACTGAAAACTAAAATTTGCAAAGCCTCGTATAATATGAAATCAGAAAAAAATTTGCTAATCAATAAATTTTAGCATCACCATTTAACCTTTCCCTTTGATTATCATCACATTAGAAGTAACTATATGGTAGTCTGCTTTCTCACATTCAAATGTGACTGACTTTTACCTCACAAAGACATTTTTTTCTAAAGAAAATTTTTCTCCAAGCCAAGAAATTCCTGTGAAAAGGAATTAATTAAATGGAATTGTGTTTAAAAATGTCTGATCAGAAAAGATGTGGTCTGATCTAGACTAGAATTTGCATTGATTTCAGAAGATGCAGGACTTAATTTTAAATATAATGTATTTTCAACTTATTAAGGCAACAGTGTTTTCAAAACTTGAGTTTCACAGCCTGTGGAGTTGATGTGCAAGGTGGTCTGACAGCCAGCACTGAGAGGCTGAAGTTACTGGCACAAACACAGAAAGATTTGGTGGGAATGGTGAGGTTACACCAACACCTAAATGGAGATCTTGGCTCCTGGGGTATCACAGTTGCAATTTTAGCAATGTTGTTTGTATAGGAGAAATTTATTTTGTCCACTAGGAGAATATCAGCTTGGAAGGACACAGAGAAACCTTACCAGTTACAGTCAAAAACGTCAAGGAGATGAGGAGATTTATACCCCAGTTCATGCTAGATGTCAAAGCCATGGCCCGTCCTCTGATCCCACCGGGGAAAATTTCACTCAGGACCAGCCAGGACACTGAAATACAAGGAAGAAAATGTTGTCTTTGGAAGGATGGCTCTCTTTGCTGTACATCTAGGTACTCAGAATTCAGGTGAGGCCACCTGAAAGAATAAGTTGATTTTCAGGGGGTTAGGTTTGTGAGGGCCCATGCTCTGCAGGCAGCATGTGCAGCAATCATCATCACCCCACGTCACCATCCCTTCATCCCTGCCCAGTGGGTGCCTGAGCCAGTGACGAGCGGCACTGGAGGGGAAGGTGAGCTCTGACTGCACATCTGGGTATGAAAGCGAGTTCTGGCTAAATAACTCTCGAGTGACATAACACTAATGGAAGTGGGGCAGCAAACCAAACTAATCTTCAGCCTCAGAGGGGCACTGTGTGTTTATACCACCTTATAAATCAACCTGTCACACTGAAGTATGCTTGCTATTCCAGCTCTCTGCTCCGTATAAATGAGATTGCTGAGGTATAAATGAAGAGAGAGGGACTGATTTTTGACTCCTTCATATCACGCCACACCACACCACAGGTGATCTAAATGCTGGTGTTGCTAGCTCACAAAAGCAAATTCAGACATGAAGAGCTGGCTGTGTAACCACCTTGATAGCAAGAGCAAAAAAAAGTAAAAAGACACATTTTTGTACTGTTCCTGATTAACAGAAAACAAATGAACAAAAACCCACAAAGAAGCAGACAAACAAACAAGCAAACCCAAAGCCCAACCAAAAACCCACTCCACCCTCTCTTCTTGCTGACAAGCAAGATACATTAGCAAGAGGTTGCTGTGTGAAGAGGTTGTGGGTTAGCAGAAGACTGGCACAAGAGCAGCAAGGGACACATGGATGAGCTGTGCCTTCAGGCTGCTCCTCTATGCTGTTATTTCTGCAAAATGAGAGATGGAAGTTTACTCAGAAGACTTGCACTGGGCAGTCTAAAATATACGTTTTCAAAATAGATTTCTGTGTGTCCAAGTGTTTCACACTATACTATCCCTTGAGATACTTTTTGAATTCCTGTGTGATAGCACTGGTAAAGGTAGAAAAAAATAGTTGTTTCAGGAGGAGACTAAGAAGGACTAGCTGAAATGGGAAAAAAGCCCTGAGCTTAGAGTCAACAGAGAACATCTAAGCAACTTCTAGGTTTCTTTGTACTATAGATTTGAATTTAAAATTTTTTTATGGATCTGGCCCAGATTTTTAAACTTTTTAAAGAAAAATTTAAAAAGCTTCACTCCCACCATGGGAGTGACTCCAAAGAGGGATAATTTTATTATAGAGAATCAAGACCAAACTTCATAATGGCCTAACCCTGTTGGGCATAGTCAAGTGGCCATAACACAGCCACCACATCTGACAGCAGCCATAGGGAGGCTTCTTTTTCTTTTCTTTTTTTTTTTAATGGCATGGATCATGTCAAACTTTGATGCACTTGCTGCTGACAAGACCAACGTTGCTGTAAAGAAGCGCCCTGGGCATGTTCTGTGGTGTGCCTACAGATGAGGCAGGAGCAAAGAAGCAGCAAGCTGATTTCTCAAGCAGGTGTTTTTCCCTGCCAAGCCAGATAGCCTTCACCTGAGCAAATTCATGGGAATGCCAGGATTGCATTTTGCTCCTCCTCAGCACCAGGGCTGTTGAAACCAGTATTGTTAGTCACAACACATCAAGACCTGAAAAGCAAAGCAGCAAGTAAGCAAGAGGCAAAGAAGCCCTTCTGAGTGGTGCATGTGCAGCCCCTGCAGTTCATCTCCTCAGGATGGCCTGTCATCCAGCACCCAAGCTCGGCTGCCAAAATTATTACACATCAAAACTGGCAAAAGACACACCTACCGTCACATTAGAATTAAAATCAAGGTTGAAAGAATTCAAACCCAAACCCACTTTCTGCTGGGCATAAACCAACCTCCAGGAACAAAGCAGCGTTCTGGGCACAGGAGGATGGTTCATGCTGCAGCTGAAATGTGTGGCACTGTGGCAACTCCAATACTGTGCAGTTTTCCAAGGACAGACTGGCTCTTTTAGCCTAACTAATAATTTGTCTGGAGGTTTGAATCATGTTGTTTTCCTATTAGGAAACCTGTTAGGATCTGCATCAGCTGTAATAGTGGTTCACTGCTTTTATTGCAACCACTTATTTAGTTCAGACAGGTCCCACCAAAACACCAGGACTCTTCTTCATGTCTGCTAGTGGTAGCTACACTCGCTGGCATGGCCCTGACCTCTGTTTAGCTGGCAAGCAGTGCATAGGCTCATTCCCCCAGGGAGAAAGAGCAGTTGTAGAAATCTGACACTACAGTCTGTTTACTTCTTTCCCCAAGCTGAAGCAGCAATAACCATCGATTCTTTGCTTTTAGCACCTCTCTGGGATTGTGTTTACTATTTGTACCTTTGCCAAAAAGCAGCAGCAGCTGTAGGCATGGCAAAGATGTGACTTGCTCTGGGGAAGCCAGCAGCTAGGTTCAGGCTCCCATTCATAATGACTGCTGCTACCTTCTGCACTGTGCACACAACACTGCAGAAATTTAACCTTCAGGCTCCCAAAGTTGCTGCAAAGACACCTGTGTGCTCTGCCTTCACCAGCCTAAGCAGTGGCATTCTACAGGGGAAATCAGCTTGTCCTTGACAAGAGGATACAAACACCCCTCCCCACCCCCCCACCCCTCCATCTGCTGTGTTATCTAACAGTATTTCCAAGGGATGCTGCAGTAACTGCACTGCACACATGCTGTAGCTTTCAATGTCTGCTCTGGCCACCCCTGCCTGGTGTTACTGGAATGGATGGAAAAAGAGCTGGTGCTCCCCAGCTCAGATGTAGGTAAGAGAAGAGGCTAAGGGCTGGACAGCATGATTCTTTGTGCTCGATTCAACAACTGCGGGATTTGTTGCTGTAGGCAGTAACTCACCTTTGCTGACCCACAGTGTGTAGCGTGTTGACAGCAGTTAAGAAAAATTGTGCAGTTTAATTGTCCTTTATTATGGCACAATACAGAGAAAAGAATACACTCTGCAAATGCAGACAGAAATACTGCATTGGGT
The DNA here is from genome assembly GCA_020086605.1 of Lanius collurio. Taxonomy (NCBI): domain Eukaryota; kingdom Metazoa; phylum Chordata; class Aves; order Passeriformes; family Laniidae; genus Lanius; species Lanius collurio. Next base: position 2,523,363 of record JACBWW010000002.1, read on the forward strand.
CAGAAAGCTTAACTGTTTCATTAAATATCATAGAAATTAGATGGCCTGATATTCCTTGCCCAAGTGGAAAAAGCAGAGGATTCAGATATAATAAACAGCCCCATGACCAGGTTGGTGACATTCACCTCTAAACAAAGTCACAGGAGCTGTAAAAGCAGGAAACAGAATAAAAATGGAAGATTTCAGCTAGTCCCATTAAGACTGAAAAAATCACATAATGGAGAACTGTGGTGGGAGTACATTTTACATACCAGAAATGATGGCTCCTTTTAGCACTTTGTTGGATATTTAATGAGAAAAAAAGGCAAATCATGCTTCAGTGCTGAGCCTGGGTAGTTCAAGATGCAACCATGAGCAAGATGCTCTGTTACACTGGTTATAACACTTAAAATTTAATATTCTTTTTGAAAGGAAAAAGACAAGAGCCTACCACATTTTGTTTTGAAAGGACAAAAATATTAACATAAGTCCGTTTTCTATAATGATCAGGGCAAGGGCTTCAGTGGTGTTACGGAGAATGTTTAAATTACATGGTTGAAGGCTTAAAATACACATACAACCAAATAAATGAGAAATAGCTCAGCACAGATAAACTACTGAATGAAGAAAACTGTTAGAAATAGGAATGTACCTTCCAAAAACGTGTATATTGTATCCAGACAAAGCAAACACAGTATGATAGCTGAAATGTTACTTGCAATGTCATCATCAGGCAGCCGAGTGTTTTGAGAGTGTGCTGGCTGAGAGGGTGAGAGGCCAGGCTTGGAGGCAGTGACACCCCAGCATTAAAGAAAACATTCCACTGGGATGCAGGAAGGGGGCACCCTGTTAGACTGCACCGAGATCCTGGCTGGAGCTAGCATAAAGCTGAGTAATCTCAGCTGGAAAGGATGGTACAGTGTCTTGAAGAAGAGTCCTAAGGAAAACCATGTCATTTTGAAAGAATTAAGGAACATGGGGTTAGAAACGATTAGCCACTGTGCTTTTCAGTCTCAAAGAGCTTTGGTGAAGTGTTGTGGGATAGAAGAGTAGTGGGTTTAGTCACAGTCTAAAAGATATAAATCAAGAGAACCCAAATGAAATTACCAGATACAGCAGTTAGGTGAGGGAGAAGGATATGCTTTTTTACACAATTTGTATTTCAGCTGCAGAACTGACTTTCACAAGATGCTTCTGATGTGAAAAATATTGGTCAGTTAGGTCATTAAATGCTGGGTGTTAAAACATTATTTCTCCATATGTGTTTCTCCATATGGAAAAAGATCCATCCAGAACTATTGTTCACAATAGTAAAAATAAATCCTCAATATTTTTCTTGAGGTTTTCTAAACAACAGATAGGCAGAAGGACAACTGTGCATGCTGCATGGGTCTTTTCTTCTGCATCATCTCTCAGCACTCATTGGCTAAGGTTGGAGGCCATAGTGGACTTTTTGTTTGAGCCAACAAGGCCAAACTAATGAACTTTATACCTGGGCTGCAAACAAAGAGACATCTAAAACTTCATGTGATGTCTTCCTTACTTCCTTACTTTACTGCTATGCAGTAAATAATTTTTCAAAAGAGAAATTAACATACTTACATCAGCAAAGCAGAAGAATCTAAGAATAACTGAGAAATACCATGAGCTTGAGGGTGCTCAACATTCAAGTGGGGCACGTGAATGAAAAATGTCCTTGTTTTCACCTTTGTCCTGCCAGGAGGTAGAAGCAAATTGGAAGCTGCTCAGCAGCTCTTATTAATGAAATACTAGATTCCCCTGGTATTCATTTGCTGCTTAGCATTTTTTTCCTGTACCTGTATTGTGTGAGATCCAATTCTTTATGGTGAGATTTAGAAAATGGCCATTGCAATACTTGAAAGAATTCAAGTTTCTGATGTATAAACTCTGGAAAGCGATTAATTTGACTTACAGCTTAGGAGGGAAGTAGGCAGAAGTATTTTAGACTTTGAAAAGGAAGACAGGGTTGTTAACAACAGAAGGTCCAAGAGAAGATAAAGAAAGGATTATCCCATGAAGTAACACAGACAGACCATCTAAGAATGTGTAACAAATGATCAGTGCTGGGGAAGGATGCAAACATGTCACTGCAAAGCTGCCAGGAGACAGTAGGGCTTGGCTTATGACTGGCTTTGCCAAGACCAGATTTTTATTCCAAGCTTTAGAAACCCAGTAGGTTTTTAATTTTCCTGGATTCTGGCTTTGCTGGATATCACCAGAAATAGCCAGGTGGCCAACCACTTCCCACTAAAGGCCAGGTTCAGCAGTAGCTGGTCTTGATTTCCAAGGACATGTTGTGCCATCAAAGGGGATGGCACAAGCCTTCATATTGCGTGTGGTGATGAGGTGAGTGCACCTGTGAGGGCATGCAGAACTGGGACAGAGCTGGGCTTGGGGGGGACACACCTGCTGCTGTCACACACCAGCACTGTCCCAGCACAGCTCCCAGCACCCACTAATACAACCCTGGCCAAAGCTTTTGCAGCAGATCCAGTGAAAGTCACCTGGGGGGCTGGCAAAAGTGAGGGATGCTTAGACTGGAACAACAAGAAGGTGGGAGGGAGTTTGTCCTTTTCCAAAGCAGATAAAGTAGATATGACACACAAAAAGTGGACTTAAAACTCTGTCTACAGTTTTGTACAAGAGGCTAAAGCAGATGATCGTGACTGGTATAAAAATTTATGACTTTGCTTAACAAGAGACATTTTTGTCTCTGGCTCTGCCCCATAACATGAGACTAAAGTGGCTGCTCAAAATTAATAACTGGCAAATATAGAGCAAATGAGCTGCTGTATTGCTTTGCAGATTGTGTAAGCTGCCAGCAAAGTGTCACCCTGACAGGGTCAAATCCTACCCTGTGTGTGCACATTAAAAGGAGTGGAATTGCTGTATTGCTGGGAGATGAGGGAGTCAGGAGAAGCCTCAGCTAATCTCATGCCTCTGGATGCATCTTGATCTCGGCAAATGAAGGCAATAAATATGTACTTTAATTCTATGGCTGCCAAGGTGCTTCTCTCCCAGCAGCAGACTACTGTTTGCAAGATAATGGATGCCACTGATGATCCAGAAGGAGCTGACGTGGTGTGGCAAATCTAAATTATTTTCCTTTTCTTCTGGTACATCACAGTTCTGTTTCTAATGGTTAACTCTTTAGGCTGACTCCTTGCAGTAAGGATTCCATTAGTAGGACAAGTGGAATTTAATCTTTTTTTCTCTGAGGCTATATCACAGTACATAAAAATTGTTGCCCTCTGTTAGTGATATTTGAATTACTATATAACAGACAGGCTGAGCACTTTCATGTGTTTTTTTAAGGAACCTTGCAGTGGACCATTGAAATCACTCATGCCTCCTCCAGTTTATGTTAGAGTGGCAGGAGGGGTTTGGGGGAAGGTACTGATTCCAAAGCATTACCTCCTTCATCTGTGCTCTAGGCCACTTGAGAAGGAGGTCAGTGAGATGTAATTCACATCTGATTTCCCCAGCTATCCTTCCTCCCTTAACATTCTCACCACAGTAGGTCTTCATTTGAATACTTTTTTTTTCTTTGCTATTCAAATTTTCATCTCCATGAACTTGAAAGAAATGCTATGGTTCATATGAGCTTTCCTTTTAAATGCAAAGTGTTCAATATATTCTTAAATCTGTTTTCAATGGTCTTCAATTACAGTCCATTTTCATCTAGAAAGAATAGTCACAAACGAGCTTTCTTAGAGGCAGTGATTCCCATCTCAAGGATTACTGGGCAAGGAGGGATAGATACACAAAGATCTAGAAATGGTAGAATTCTCCTAGTTAATGTGATTTGTAGACCATCTTTCCCATTAAAAGTGCTCAGCAGCAAATCTATCAGTAGAATGGTCCTGGTTTCAGCTGGCAGAGTCCATTTTCTTCTGAGTAGCTGGTGCAGTGCTGTGTTTTGGATTTATTATGAGAACAATGTTGATAACACTCTGCTGGTTTAAGTGATGCTTTCCTTGAATCAAAGAGTTTTCAGTTTCCCATGTTCAGTTTTCCATTTCCAGTGAGCAGGTGCACAAGAAAGTGGGAGGGAGCATGGCCAGGACAGTTGACAGGAACTGGCCAAAGGGATGTTTTGTACCATAGAACATCATGCCTAGATTATAAACAGGGAAGAGCTGGCCAGGAACCACTGATCACTTCTTAGGAAAAGTCTGGCCATTAGTCAGTGGGAGGTGAGCAATTGCATTGTGCATCACTTGTTTCTCTTGGTTTTTATTCCTCTCTCTCTCTGCCTCTCCCTTTTCCACAGTTATTGGTATTACTGTTATTTTCATCAGTTATTTGTATTATTGTTATTAGCATCATTATTATAATGAGAATTATTATTTTTGTTTGTTCAGTTATGAAACTGCTATTATCTCAACCCATGAGGTTTAACTATTTTTTCCAATTCTCTTTCCTACTGGGGAAGGGGAAAGAGTGAGCAAGCAGCTGTGAGGTACTTAGTCGCCAGCTGGGGTTAAAAAAGAAGAACGCATCATAACCTTACTGTTGGCAGATATGTAACAGTCTGTACCTCTTTCCAGGTACCCTAAGAAAAGTTCTTTTGAACTGATGTATGACAATTCTGTTTGCAACTGGATATCACAGTCACTGTTTCTCTCATCCTTTGTTATGCAGACACTCAAATTCTCCCATCAAAACAGAATAACATGCAAACGAGCAGAAAGAAAAAAAAATAAAGAGAGAGAGAAAAAAGAAAAATTAAAACAAGTCTTCAAGGGAGAATGTGCTTATTATAGTAAAACACATATTGCCATCCAAAAAAGGGCCCTTTAATTAAAACCTGAAATATGTGTTCCTGTTTGTAGGTGTTTATTTGTTCAGAATATTGAATCCAGGATAATCCTTTGAGGTATTTGCAGAGGAATGACTGCAGAAGTCAGAAGCCCTAATACATGAGGAAGTTGGTACATTAATTAGTTCAGCTTATCACATATTTCACTTCTACAAAGTATGCAGAGGAGAAATTACTCAGTTGGGTGGCATAAGTGACCTGTTTTTCCAGTATCAAAGGGCTAATGGTGGCCCTTGAGGGGTTGCACAGCAGAAAAAAAATGGTACTGACACATCAGCTGGGGGCAATTTAGGCCTTTGCTCTTGAAGAACAGAGATTTATTTGTGTGCATGCCTCACAAAACTCCCAGTAGAAAGGATAAGCAACCTTTTACAACAGTGACTTACTTAGTGAGAGGCCTGTGGTGATCCAGGTTTTTTTTAAGTTCCTCACTGGAAACTGTTGCCCATGCTTTGCTTTGGTTGCTGCTAGAGGAAGGCAGTGAGGAGGAAGGTGTGAAGGCTCTGTGTTCAACCACCACAAAGTGTCTTTTAGTTCTATTCCTGTCATAAGAGTTTTCTGCACTTAGGGCTGCTTTTCAAAGGCAGCACAAGCTGGGTGCCCTCCTGTGTGCCCTTGAGAAAATCTTCCTGGCTTTCCTCCCAGATCTCATTGTGGCACAGAAACTTGGATGCCATGGGAGAAACAGTCTCTACTTTGGCTGACATCTCAGCTTCCTTAGCAGTGCCAGTAAGTTAGGTGATTGATTACACAATTTTACCTTTTCGGCATAACTATTCTCTTATACTTCATAATACATGTTTTAGTTTCATTAACTTTAGAAGTGAAATAAAATACTGACTTTGCATTTGAACTCCGACTGACAGTTTTAGCTTTTGCACAAACCTGGTCCTAGATCAGCTTGCCTCTAAGAAATTCTTCCCCAGCCCTCTTTCCTGAAGGAAACTGGATTTTATGAAGTTTGACAGATGACCTGCAAACTTTTTCACAGATTTCAGTGTCACAGTGGTCTAGTCTCCTAGAACATGTTTGAGGAAACAAATGTAAAATCTTTTATTGTCTTTTATATGATTATCAAATAACACTACTATTTACTGAATGCTTAAATGTTTAAATTTGTCCAATAAAATAAGAAAGGCAAATATGACTAATGATAAGCAGCCTTGACTACCATACCAAAAGCTTCTAAAGAAGGATATGTGAGGCTCACTTGACAGGGTACCACTTTATAGAAGATAATGTTGCTGTGGAACAAAGGAGCATGGTTAGGTCCAATTACTAGATAGAATCACAGCAATATAAATTCTCTAGGGGGTTTTTATGAAGTGAGGTAAAATGCTTCATTTTGACCAGTGGCTACTAACTAATATGAGCTAAACTTTAAAAATGTGCATGATTTTAAGCACAGGCTCTATTCCTCTTAAGCAGCACCTTTGTATCAATGGGTTTACTAACATAGAATTATTTGTAAAGAGATAGTTACAATACCCAGAGCATGAAGCTCAGAATACTGACACAAAACCCTCTTTAAGTGGAGAATAATATGTCGAACCACAGGTAGTCCCCTACCTTTTCAACAACAGATTGAACCACTGTCTTTGCAGACATACAGGAAGAGTGGCCGGGACATGGTGTTGTCTCTCCCTCTTTTCACAGTACCCAGGGTTCTGTTGCTCAGAAGCCCTTGGCCTGATCCACCAGGACTTTCTCTCATTAACAGACTTAGAGTTACAAACAGGAGCACAGATGTCAGTGAAATGATGTCCCTGATTTCAGATGTACTTCACTATATAGTTTAAATTCAGTCTCAAGGTTGAAATATAGTAACACACAATAAAATAATTAAGAAGCTCCCACTAATATTCCCATGTCTCATCATTGTAAAAGCAATTTTTCCTTCTTACAACCTTTTTGGCATTTAAACCTCCCCCCAAATCTGTAAGTTTTATCAAGTGAGATAAGACAAACCTATCCATCTGATTATTTTAGAAGGCACCTTCTGCAATTTGAAATCCTATAATTAATATCCAGCTATCCAAAAATATCTTAAATTGGCTCGCACTTCACTACTATCAATCAGTCTTGGAAAAGGTAAACCTGTTCCTGGGATAGCTGATGTGTTAACAAGAGGCTTCAGATAAACTTTATCTGGGGCAAGGTAATAGGGAGAAGTGGGCAACTTAAAACTCTTGCTTTATTTTTCATTTTGGTAGGCAGCTTGGTAGTAGAGGCACAGTGTGAAACAAAGGCCACGTGAGGCAGCACTTGAAAAGCACAGGAATGGTGAACTAGATAAGCACTTGGAGTGTGATATTCAAATCACATAAATGCATGCATTAAAAGATGATTCAGTACAAATAAACAATGCTAGGAATCTTGTCATAAAACAAAGAATCCAAGATAACTCTTTGGTTATCTGAAACAGGACTTTCTGTACCATCTTTTCAGTGAAACATGCATATTTCCAAGGTTTATTATCTTGATTAAATTCCAGTGTAGCATTTAAGCACTTGATTGGTTTTGAATAATTGATTTCATCCTCATCACTATCCCATCTTCCAGAGTAAACCGCAAAAAAACATAAAACTGATGCTTCTCATTTCTGTGACTTTTAAGGTCAGGCCACAACTGCTCTGAAAAATGTAGAAACTCAAAAATAAAACTTTGTAAACAAATGTCATGCAAGGCAATGTTGATCATGAATGTCTGTTAACATCAGATTCCCGTGCACTATAAATTAATACAATAACTACATGCTTTGTAAACACCTGAAATACAGCTTTAATGTCAAAGTTATTGATGTGAATTCTAGATATATTATTTTTTTTTTTTTACCAGTGTTTTCCAAGACAGTGCAAAACCATTAAGCTTACAATATGTCAAAACACAGGAACAGCCAACTAAATCCATGGAGGTTTCAGAATTTCCACACTGACTGTTCTCATTCCCACAAGATTTTTCAGTTTCAGGTCAAGCATTTGGTGCCAAGATGAAGCCCAAGAGCATTAAGGGGCAGAGAAAAAGCATCCTAAGTGATCTGGATTGTCAGGATGGCAAGAGATACAACCTCAGTCATCAAGTCCCTGGGCTGTTCAGTGTCACATGTCAAACCATCTATTCTGGGTTTTGTAACAGATGCATTTAGCGACTGAGGTGAAAGACACATAAAAGGTTCCGTGTTTAACTGTGCTAATGAATCAGGCTTTAACTCAGGTAGCCAGTTAATCTAACAATCACAGGACCAAAGTCAAAGGGACTAAATTTGTCTCCGTTATAGTTCTCTGGGCTTTAGGGCAGTGTTCCAGCTCTCTTGGCTTGTTAATCCAGTGAAACCCATAGAGAGAGATCACCTCAAACCACATAAGATTGTATAAGAAATACAGTGATGGACTGAAGATGGACTTACTTCCTTCTTCACCTCTATGGATTTCACTTTTCTAGTGAACCCTTGAGCTTTCTTCCAATCTCCTTGATCTTCCTTGCCTGATCCTTCTTCCCCACTTTCCCCAATATGGGTTTAAAGCTGCATTTAAGTTACTCCAATAGCTTACAATAAGATGTAGAGAACACAAGTGAGTTTTTACATGGGAATAGAATAGAATAGAATAGAATAGAATAGAATAGAATAGAATAGAATAGAATAGAATAGAATAGAATAAAATAGAATAGAATAGAATAGTTCAGTACAAAGGGACATACAACAATCATCTAGTCAAACTGCATGACCATTTCAGGGCTTACCAAAAGCTAAAGCATGCTATGTGTGGAATGGTATCTATCACACAATCTAATTTAGTTTCCTGGTCACCCCAAAGTCCCTTAACAGCGAGTAAAGAAGGAAGCATTGTGCCAAACAAAAGGTCATAGATTACACAGGTTTCACAGAATATTCTGAGTTGGAAGGAACCCACAAGGATTACTGAGTCCAGCTTTTAAGTGAGTGACCCATACAGGGATTAAATGGCGGTTGAACCTGCAACTTTTGTTTTATTCACACCATGTCCTGATTTAGAGAGCAGGGGTCTGAAAGCCCCTCTTTGGTGGAGAAAATATTACCCTTTGTTGCTAATCTGAGGAATCTGGCTCCTGCATTAGTTGGATTCCCAAACATGTTGAAACATCTGTTCCATTTTAGGTACAAATTATCTCAGTTTGAAAGTATTCATTCTAGCTGATATAAATTTAACTCAGATACACTCAATATGGCAAATCTGCCTAGGTTCAAACTAGAAATGGACATCTGTCATCCTAAACTACACTTTCATCAGTAAAAATTAGCTCTTAAGGTGTGCCCTTTACCAACTTCCCTGCATGGATTTTGCTCCTCACAGGGCTGAAAACCCACACAGACAATTCCCACAGCAGTGAGATGGTGCATCACAGTAGGGCTTGCTGGAGAGCACAGTCCCTGCACCTTCCTGGGGGGACCCATGCTGGGGGGCACAAAGCCACAGTCCTGGGTCTTTAATGTGGGAGGAATTTAACCAGTGTGAAACTAGTAAAACAAGAAGGCAGGGTTGGTGGCTTGCCACCCTTGCCTGCACTAAGATAAAGGAAGTGACTGTAGTGACCACAAGCACCTGGTTTGTTCACCTGTGTTTATCCTGTCTTGTGCTTGCTCCAACAGCTTTGAATCTGCCTCCTGTAAGTGCCTCTGCACCCACACAAGGAGAGAAGGGAGATGTTAGGGGTCCCCAAATGCTGGAGGAGTTTTAGTCTGAGGTGGCTGTGAGTCAGTGGCTGAGAGTCCATTGGAGAGACATCCTGGGGGGAAGTGCTGCCCCCCAAAACTGCCCCTCATTTTGTGAGTCCTGTGCTTGTCCTCCCCTCCTACATGGTCTGCAGACATGGTTTGCATCCACTGTGGGTCTGAACCTCACAGCCCTGGACACTGGTGTGTTGCTCCCACGGCCAGATGGTCTCCTGTTTTATAGGTAATATACTCACTTCAGAAGCTGAGGAAAGACTGCTGTGAGTGGAGCGATGAGAATGTAATTTTTTCCTAGTTTTCCAATCAGAAATATTCACCTGATGGCTGAGGGTAGCAGATGGCTTCAGAGGGCTATATCCCAGTTTGAGAAGGCCTCCTGTGGATATTTAATTCCACTCTTTAACAGGTTTTTAGCAATACCAAAGTACAGCCAACCCTTCAAGGACCCACTCATGGGAGCTACGCTTCAATGGGTCTGCAACAGCAATGTGGAAAATGCAGTAAGCTCTAAACCCCTCTTCCAAGACCTGGTTATACACTTAATATGTTGACCATAAGTATGTTGAAATATACTTTGGGGTTTATATCTACATGGATAGGTAAATGTGGTATTTCTTTGTGCCAAACCCTGAAACCAGGGAACACTTCTCCAACTGCAGACACTAACTTGCCTTGGGTGTGTTGTGGCCACAGCAGTGTGTCTAAAGAAGGCTCTGAGTGCTTGGGGCTGGGGCATCCCTGTAGCTCTGAGGTGCCATCAGAAAGGGGAGCTTGTCTCCAAAAAAAGAGCTCTAGAGTTTATCCGTTGGCTTTGAAGAGCCACAAAAAGCTGGCAGCTGCTTTAGTACATGAAGTAATAGAACATCTTTGTCACAGGTTGGCAGAGATGTGAGTACCTCTGGACTTTATATAGCTAAGTTTTGAGGTTTTGAGGATGATTCATGTCATGAAATTGCCCCTCAGTTCCACTTGTAGGTGATTTTGTGGATTTTCATCTGCATGCTCAGCATGAAATGCCATGAAGCCAGCAGAGCTGATGTGATTTTCTCCAACAGATTATCCCAAAGTTCTTTGGCCAACTGCCTAAATGCGTTTGCCGTTATAAAGAAATGTGTTTAAAGGACTTGCAGAGGAAGAGCTCTTGTGCAAGGCACCAATGCCATACATGCAGTCCAAATACATACATTTAACAACCCTCTCTCATTAAAGATGTTCCTCATTCCACACCAAAAAATCCCTGAGATGTTCATGGATTCCCTTCAACTTCACTCCCACGATATATGTAAAGAGGTGCTGCCCAAGTCCTGTTTTGCTCAATTGCATTTAATTTGCAAGAACAAGTTCAGACTGGGAAAATAGATGTTCTGTTTGGTCCAGACTCAGTCTGCATTACTTGCTTCTCAGCCTAGGATTTGTTGGAGCCACTGATTTATTTTTGATGAAGAGCATTGCCTCTAAACCACATTTCATCCCTGCATACTTGTGTGTGGTGCCACTATGTTTCTTCCAGCTACTTACTGGTGAGATCATCTCACTCAGGAGATATGGAGGAAATATGGAGGGAAGTTGTCCCTATTTAGTATTTAATCATAAATGCTGTAAAAGGAGATGATTAAGGCAGAAAATCAGCTCTTTGGTAATGAGTGCAATCTGACATCTGAATTTTGTTCATCATGTCTGTGAGGAGAGCAGCAGGGCTCTGGGCACCCACTCTGTTTTAGAGAGGCTAGACCTGCCCTACAGTTGTTAACCAAGAGAACTCTCTTGCACATGCTCCATCCAAACATAGGAATCCCATACTTACAGTCTTATTTTGGAAAATAAGTCTGATAGCCCAGGAGCGTGGCTTTCCTCATTCCAGCATCTCAACATATTATATCCCACACAGCGATGAGTGAAGGAAGTGACAGCTCTTTCTGAGAAAGAACCTCAAGATTTTGCCCCTCAACTGGTAGGAACAGAGCAATTGGCAAATGAGATCCTCTGAAACTATTTCAGTTAACTCTCTGTCATTTAGTAAGTGGTCATGCATGGTTGTGGCCCTAACCAGATTTTTTCTGTGTGTCCTTTGTGTTAAATTAATTTCCAGGGTCACACTGACTGATCACATTTTAGCTTTTTTGATGAACTGGTGATCTACCTCCACACTGCCCTCATCTCATTTGCCTGCACTCACTGAACGCTGTGAAAGGCATAGCAGTGCTTCTGCTAGGCTCAGATTCCTCCTATCCCTCCCCCAATCCACATACAGCAAATTCCAAGGCTTCTCTTCGCAAACGTGGCCTGCAAACAACAAGGAGCCCCTTGCGCTGCTCACCATTCACATGGCAGCCAGGAGTGGTTTCTTTGGGGCTCTGCAGGCATCATATCCTCATGAGAACAGCTGATCCTTGTTTGACCTTTCCAACACACAGACAAAGGTAACCTAAGACAAACATGGGTGTCAAGTAAGCCCCCTTGGCTAATGACTGAACGCCTTGAAAAGCCTCTGCACCCCAAGAGAAATGGCATGTGCTGTTCTGTTGTGTGATGCAACACTGATTTGTTGCATCTACAAAACGTCCTCATAATTGCGTGAAATTGAGTGTGAACAAGCAGTTGAATCGCAGTTCATCAAACATAATTAAACTGAAACAGAGCAGCAGAAATACCCCTTTTATCTTGTGTAAGGGCTGATAATATAAATACAGAGCACCCCAGAATCAAAAAATTGACTAAGCAGATGCTTGCTAGTCTGTGAATTCTTTTGTAATGCAAAAATGACTTTTATCTCTCACTGTCTATTTTTGAGTGCTCATCATTGTGCTGCCTGGGTGCTTTGATAAAAGGCAATAAATATATTTACCATATGTTTAGTTCATTAAGAAAATCAATCTACTTTATGTAATTTGGCAACAAAAGAGAAATCATGGAAAAATACATTTATAAATATCTGGTATGCTAATCTAGACTGAACTATCTCTTTGACCAGAGTGAAAAAAAAAAAAATAAAGAAGGAAAATGGTAAAAAAAGTACAAAGTAATTAAAAAGAAGATGATAGAACTCAGACTGTGTGATCTGTCCTGTGAAGAGTGTGTCATTTCCTAATGGTGCTACATAAAATCTCCTTTATCCCCACAGAACATAATGCAGCATGGACTCAAAATAAAGTGGGTGAATTTATTTCAGAAATGGCCTTGTGGTGTGGAAGGAAAAGAGCAAGATCTTCTTTACTCTTTGTCCAAAGGATGTTGATTTGATCTACAAAGAGAGGTGTCCCCAACACCACCTTCACCTTAGCCAGCCATTGCATGGAGACAGGCATTGCATGGAGCATGAGATATTTCCATTGAAAATACAGTGTTGCAAGGGCTTTTGTCCTCAGGTGCCCCAGGCACCACCTGAACACAGCAGCCACCAAGTGCAGCCTGGATGCCTCCTTCCCATTGCTGAGTAGACAATGGAGAACACTCTGGTCCAGACCACAGGGCAGATTTAGAGATGAATAATATAAATATGTTAAACTGTTTATGTAAGCAGAGGGGTTCATTTTTTTTCTTTACACTAACAAAGGTTCACTGAGGGTAAGAAAGCTAGGCTTTGAAAATACATTCAGGGATTAGGGCTCCAAACAGCAGATGTTGTCGGCTGTATATGAGACACAAATTATAACCTTGCATCCCAATCCAGACTATTTGAACATGATAGATCGTTTGCAGATTCAAACAATCTCTTGGTTCTCCAATCCTTGCATTTTCTATACGCTGTAAATTTTAACTGAACAGTGTACTTTCAGAGGCAGGGAAATGTCTTGAAAGAACTTAGCTGCAATTTGAAATACCTGTATCTCTGCTAGACCTGGCCTTCACTTGCTAGGAAAACACACCTGTCAGTATAAATTGCCTCACAGTGGTTTTATATGTCATTACTCCATGGTGGAGCTGAGAGGGTGCTTGTTCTTTCCCATTTTCTATTTGAAAGCATTTGAGCTCTCAACTCAGGAAAGAGGTCAAAAAACAAGCACTGGCCTCAGAGACTTCTCGGATCAGCCTGGAAAACACATCAGTTTTTGTAGCCCTCAAGAAAATAGATATTGTTCTCATTAACTGTATATTAAGCCAACTCAAATGACTAAGAACCCACTTACAGCCAGGTCACCAGGAAAGCAGATTTCAGCAGGAGGCCAAGACTGAACATGTGACCCCACTCTAAGGGTCATTAAATATGTGTTTGAAACACCCAAATAAAAGTTCAAGTAACATTTTCTCTTCAGGGTTTTATCCCCGGTTTTGAACCTATGTCATAGAAAGCAGAATCCAGCCCCAAGAAAATCTTCAAGGGAAGCAATAACGCTGGAATAACAGAGTCAAGCTTGCTTCCCTGGCAATGAATGCTTATCTCACACTGCTTTCCTGGTGAGTAATGTTTAAAATAAATAAATACTGCAGGGGAGTTGCTGTTAGTGCAATTGTTGGGTTGTATCCTTGTGGCAAGGTTTTTATCATAATAGTACAGAAGAATACAGTTTGTTTGTGAGGCAAGTTTGAGCCAGGGTGCAAAAGCACATAAAGTCTGTTAATAAATAACAAACTGTGCATGTGGGTTTTGCAGAGTGACAAAGAATTGACCTCGTGGAAGTACAATGTTATGCAAGTGCTGTTGAAACAAAACAAAAGAAAATTGAGAGATTTAATTTCTAGTCCCTTGGAATGACAGACATGGACACCTTTGGAGAGAGTGGGACCCATGCAAGTGCAATGGCAGCTGCAGCAGCACCTCGGCTGTACAGTGACACACCTTTGTGCCCTTCCACTGGTGTTGTTCCACACAAGTAATGTCAACGGTACTACAGCTTGCTCATGAATTCTGATACCTTGAATGTGTTTTGTATATCTGAAGACTATTACACAGTCAGAGAGACAGATCCTCAGTGAGACTCAGGTTGGTACTTCAAGGATTTGATGATGTTATACCTTACAGAGGTCTAGAGCTTACCATCATCTTGGGTTTATGAATTAGCAGCAGCAAATGCCTACACCTTAACCTTTCCAATGTAAGGACACAATAAACTAGAGAGAGGAAAGAGAGACAGGGGGTCCATAATTTTGCTGTACAAAGCTAGCAGAGTTCTGGACTGAAGAGGGACCAATTAATTATACTGAAAGGAAGGGAGATCAGGTCATTGACCTTAATGGGCAGGGCCTCTTCCTGAAAAGTACATGCCAGGCCTATCAGGATGGTCTCTGACAATACCAGTGCATATAGGTAGAAAACACTGCTTTGCCCAACTTAGGAACTGCCTAATGCCAAGCAGGGCATGTCATCCCCCCACATAATAGGGTAAGTAAATCATTACACACAGTTAGAAAAGTGAAACACTTACTTGGTCCAAGACCTATGGAAAATGCAGCAACATAGACAAGCAGGCTGGCCAGCGAGAGCCATTTCAGGACAACAGGGACCTCACTTTCCATGTGAGACCCTGTTGTGCTTTTGCCTCCTGCCAGGGCAGTCCTATTCAGTTCTCCTCTCCTGGCAACATCTGAGCTTTGTACATCAAATGATAATCTTTCTGTTGAAGCCATGCTAGCAAAGAGGTCCTTGAGACTCCCATTGGTGACAGTGAAGTTTCCTGGTCCCTGGAGAAAGAAATCCTCTGGAGATTGGCTTCTACAGACCTTGGTGAAATTCACATGTATGTACCGGTTCACTAAGCCCATAGTGACCAACGATACTGCCATAACAGAAGAGCCAATACACAGAAAAGTTTTACTTCCAACTTGATCCACAAAAAACGTGGCTGGGACTGTGCTGACCACTTTAACCACCCCAACTCCGGTAGAAGCCAAGGTGGCAGCTTCATTGCTCTGGAACCCAACTGACTTCAAAACAGTCGATGCATAAAATAAAACGTTGGGCTGCCCAGTTGTTTGCACAAAAAATACTAGAGTGAGTCCTACCAGCATTCGTGCCCTCATGTTGTTTTTTGAACGAAACAGGTCCAAGAAACTATATTGATGTTCATCTTTCAGGGAAGCCTTAATCACAGTAAGTTCTTTAGTAGCATCGGACGTTTCCCGTAGCCTCTCCAGTACTTTTCTCGCCGCCTCATCGTTATTTTTCATGACAAGAAACCGAGGGCTTGGTGGAAGGAAATACATGGCAATAGCTTGCAAAGCACCTAATGGAATCACAAGGCCAAACATGTACTTCCAGCCGTGAGATACTCTGGCAAATGCATAATTTGAAATATAGGCAAAGAGAATGCCTATCACAATCATGAGTTCATTTAAGGACACAAGGAGGCCTCTTCTGTGCTGTGGGGCGATCTCGGCAATATACACACATGTTGCAATTGATGATAACGATATGGAAATGCCTATGGCAGTCCGGCCCACAATGAGTATCTCGTATGATTCATAGGGCAGCACAATCAGACTACCCACCACAAGTAAAGAAGATGCAATAATAATAGCAAGTCTCCTTCCAAATCGGTCTATAAGAAATCCACCAGTAAGGGATGCAAATAAGGCCCCAAAAAGCAAGGAACTTACAATGACTTCCTGCTCTTTGCAAGAGAGTGCTAAAATGCTACTCATCTGAAGAAGAGCTCCAGAGATAAGGCCCAACTCATAACCCATCAGAAGTCCACTTACAGCAGCAATAGCAGAAGATAGAAAGGTGAATGTTCCACAACCTGAAATAAGAGAATAAAACAAACAAAAAAAAACCTTGAAAGAGTGATTTCTGCATCATTCTGACAATTAATAATAACTTTATTTGATGTACCAGTTTAAAAAAATTTCTCTGTAACTTTTAGGTAAAGCAGTTAGGTACAATACACATCTAGCAGCAGTGGTGGCATAAAAAGCTATTTCTGAAAAGGAAAAAAAGGAATGGATATAAAAAATCCTCTTTAGTTTTAATGCTTTTTGTCCCTCATCTTTCTGATCAGAAGTCAGTAAGGTTTTGATCAGGTCCTAAATAATTAAAACTTCTGCTTCAGAATATCATTGCAAAAAACCAATGTGAGAAACCAATTTTTGCCTTGAGACTTTTCAATGCTTTTCCTAAGCTGAAGAAGTCTCATTCACCCAACTAGTACAAGGAAAGCATAAATTTCTTAGTCAAATTGCTTCAACCTTGACTTGAATAAGTAACACCACTTATTATTTCCTTTGTTTCACCTGAGGATGACATGAAGGCTGCTGGTACTATTATTTTTATTTTACCAAATGGAGACATTCAATGAGCACCAGGCTGATGCAGATATCTGGGATATTCAAGGGAAACTGATCTTTGAGGCAAGCTCATGAACTTTCTGGGCTTTGCTTATGTCTAAACTCAGATTCTTTGGAACATCTTGATCAAATATTTTGCACTGCTTTTGACAACCATAATGTCAGGAATAAGAAACAGATGATGAAAACAATGCAGATTATATGCCTTTGAACATCCACTTTAAAACAAAGTCATTTTACACAATTGTGATTCATTGTTTATTGTTACAAGATAGATTTGACTGATCATATTCTACTAACTGTGAAGCCTTTTGCACCCTAAACCTTGAGGAATATATCAGTTTGTTATTGTTGGTCTTGTTCTCTTGCCCAGCATGATATTCCTCTCTTCATGATGTTGGCTGCCACACAACTGGGAAAAGAGTAAATTGACTTCTGATTTTCCAGTTAGAGAGATGGGATAGGTCAGAGGAAAGGTAGCTTTTGCAGCATAACAGAGTCCATATTTAGTTAATTCTCCTGGAGCGAGTGGTATATGGTCTAATTGGAAATGATACACAAAGTTTGTTTATTTTTAGCTTATTTTTCTAATGTTTTAAGGCTCTTTGATCACGCTGACTGCCCAGAGTTCCTTGCCAGTAACTTTTGAGCACTTTGGTAAGGATCAGTCCCATTTGACAGAGGTTATTACAATTCAAAAGCAAATCTTGAACAGAGAGAAAGAGAGCAGCCCTAGCAATACATCTGCACTACTAAACTAAACAGTGCCAGAGCCCAGGCCCAGACCCTAGCATGTGGCCACATACCCTACTAAATTGCTGGCAAAATCCCTGGCACATTTGCACCCCAAACCACCTTGTGTTCTCCTAACAATTCCCAGAAGCAAACAATTCCAGCATCCCACCCTGCAGCTACTCCACAGACAGAGGGGTTGTTTTGGAAGGTAGCACAGTATAGCTATGAGCAATGCCTCTGGGGTCAGGGGAGATGTGTAAGCTCATTAAGTCTATTAAGATAAGTATCACCTATTAGCTCTCCTAACTTTGAGCAAAGCAGAAGCCAAACAGCTTCTGCAGCCCAGAGATACTGAGCACACCAAATGCACCTCAACTCACTCAGCCACTGAGCTGGTGTGGCTGGCAAAGCTGGGACAGACAAGAGAAGCACATGGTTTTGTCTTGATGGGCCATAAGGACACAGGAGAAATGGGATTATTGTGAAAAATCTTTCAGAAGGTGGGGGCAGGTGATAGATTTATTGGGATGGAGATGGGACATCTTAAAGAAACTATCAGAAACAAATCTGCAAAATGCTCCAGTGATGGAACATTCTTTTTTATATTGTGGTTGTCCATACCTGTTAATATGTCCAAAGCTTTTTCTTCCTTTATATCTGCAGCATCTGAGACCATTTCACTTATCTTTAATAGAGGTTAGTGCATGGGTTAGAGCAAGGTCCTACTTTACTTTCTTCACCCATTGAACAGCACTTGAGTGGAAGTACGGCTGACTACAGCTAGGCTGCTTTGTGCTGCATGTACTCCATCCTGCAATACATGCCTGCAGTATTTGTTTTATCATAGCAGAACATAATCTCTCCTTCTCATTTATACTTTTGAGTTTCCTGCTTGCTATATTTTATTATATCTGGAGAATATACCTTTCCAATGAATCCTGGCTGGAAATCTGAGCTGATAACAACACACTGTTGTGCTGAAGGAATGAGCATGCATATCAGAAACTAAACTGCTAATTTGATCACAGTGCCTCAACCACTGTTCAGTGCTGATGTTTGTGCTTTTTTGAATATCTCTGTATTTTGTACCATTGAGCCATGTACATTTAACCTTAGATTTTACCTCAATTTATACATTATGGAGTAGAGAAGATAGTGGACATCCAGTCTGACATTCACAAACAGCTCACCATAATCCTTCAGACATGCTTCAATTACATTTTTTCTCAACTGGGCAATTTAAAACATTCAGCTTTGATTTAAAAGTTGCTACTGATTGAAAACAAACGACTTAAAGTCATAATTTATCCCAATGGTTACTGCTTTCACTGTAAGTTATCTGTAAATTATTTCTAGACTTAATTTCTGCAACTTCAACTTCCAGTCATCAGATCCGTTCTCCATTTCCCCAAGCTTAACTGTGTTCGCTAAGTGCAAACTTATAGCCTGTCATTGAGTCATCTCACAGACATCTCCTTTTTAGCTACTTACACTGTGAGGCTTTGCAAGTTTACCACCCCCTTAAGTATTCAAACCCTGTTCTCTGAACTTTATCCAGACCATCAACTTCTTCAGTAAATTGTGATCTGGATCCAGTGCTCCTGCAGTGTCTGATTTCTATCTGGCTCTGTGCCAGATAGAAATCTGACATAATTATTCCGATCCCAGTGGACATTTCCCTCTCTGTTTGTCTAAGGATTCTCACAGACATGTATAGGAGCTCATCTTCTGGTTATCCCCCAGAAAAATCAACTTCTTTTCTGACTGGATTCTTTCCAAGGCACTGCCTTGCCTTTAAATATGGCCTGCCTCATTGCATCCTAATGGGGAATGCAAATCACTTTACATTTGTCTGTATTAAAATACATAGGATGGGGTCAACTTACCTAACTGTAAGACATCGACATCATCTCTAGTTTTTTCTTGTAACCACTGGAGAAAAATAGGCACTTGTAGATGTCTGAATTAGGTCGGATGCCTACTTCTCTCCATTGCCTATAAAAGGAAACTGTGCGGCTTGCTCAGATGCAGATGTCTAAAGTTAGCAGAGAGGAACCTCAGACAGCACATTCACTTGCAGTCAGCAGGCCAAGGCATCCAAATTGCATTCAGCCAGTGACATATCCCACTTATTAATCACCCATCACCTTTATCACCCACAAATGATCTGGTTTTATTTTCTTCCAAGAAACCGAGAAAAAAACAATTTAAGTAACAGCGGGGCAAAAACTGAGTTTAAGGCTCTCCAGCAGAAACAGCAACAGAAGCATGGACAGTGTACCCTATTGATACTTTGAAGTCTGTGTCCTGCACAGCTTTTATTTCTTAAAACGTTGAAGAGTCATTTTCGTATACTTTCAGTTTCTGAATGGCAGTGTCAAGTCAAATATCTTGATAGAGTCCACCACCAGCATTGTTCTTTACAATCCAAACTGTGCTCACCTCAATCTGTGGTACTTAGATTATCAGACAAACAGAGATGGTTATTTATTCTTAGCCTAGGAGGCTCTATGAGCTGAATGTAAAGCTTGGACACCTGGGAACTGATAGAGAAATATTCAAGCCCATTTATTTCTTGCTTCTCCAAGAAGAGCAACTTGACCAATGTCTTCATGTTTCTTTAGTTTGTTTTTACTGTGTCAGCTGGTATCCTTCTTCATGTGTCCAGTAACACATGCCCACAGCTGTACAGAAATAGTGGAGGGCTGTAACCAGAGCATCCCCAAATGAACAGCATATCCTAATGTGATGCAGAGGGAGTTACATTGCCCTTTTGCATCATCATCAGCAAAAGCTGCAATTAACTTAGTGTCTCTTGTCCCTTACAGGCACTATTGCACTGAAAAACATTGTTATATCACCATGAGGTTTTGTTTTAACTGGTGTACCCAAAACTTGCCTGCTCACAACTACCTGCTGAGTTAAACCTTGAAATCTCTGCTCAGTTTCCCTTCATAGCCTTCCTCTAGGCAAAAAATTGCCTCTGACTTCAGTGTATGTTTTGCTTTAACATTTCCGGATAAAGCATGTTGCAGTAGTTGTTGTCCAAATACTTTTAAGTGTCACTTTTAATGATGCTGCTGGCAGTTGTTAGGCATTCTTTTTTTTTTTTTTTAACAAAAAGCTTATTTACATATATATATAAACATATATTTCTCTTATTTTTATGAGATGCCAGCAAAACACATGGCAGTGTACAGCCCAGGGGAATAAAATATTATAATGATAGCTTCCAGGGAATTTTCTCCTTCTGTCTGCCACTAACACCATGGCTAATGAGTGTGTGGCTGGTATGTGACAAGTGATTGGAAAGTCTATTCTCTAGTTTCCCATGTAAACAAAGTGGTTTCTTACAACTGTTGTTCAAGTCAAAAGTAGCCCGACTTGGCAAACCAACCTATCTTTAAGAACATTCGTTGGAAGTGTTTATGTTTGGCTCCTGAAAAGGAGACCAACTGCAGTTGCAGTACAGCACAGAGTACTGACAATGAGGTTGGACAGGCCAAGTAGTAAGGGTGTGCCCCTTTACTTATTCCCAACCACGCTTTTGGGAAAACACAGTCTTTCCAAAGGCATAGTATTTGGTCTGTGCATGTACTTTATGGGCGTTAGGGATAAATGATCAGTGCCAGGGAAGATCTGCAAGCAGGCTGATCTGGGGAACACCACTCTTCACCCACCTAATGGGAGGAAGAGATAGGAGAAAAGTGCCTGGGAGCCCTTTCCAGCTCAGTTTGCAGTACTGTGCCCCACATTAGTCCAGACACCAAGATTTCTGTGATGTAGTTTTTCTTTGCTTTCTCCCAAGAGATCATTCAGTGTACATATAGAAAACTATTATTCAACCTGTGCAAATATATCTATTTTGATGGGAGGGAACTTGACAATCTTTTCCACCATGGTACTTTCTTCTGTTTACTTTTATTATTCTGAGATGAGAAATGTTCCAGTTTGGAAGGGAAGTTCTTTAAATCCTTGCAAATTCTTTGATCTATTTAGACATTTGGAAAGTGAATTCAAGCTCTGTCAACCATTGGTAAATAAGCACAGATTAGAAAACCACAATGAGTTCAATTCTTTGCCTAGATATGAATCCACAGCATGAAATATATTTTTTTTTCAATAGCATATCTACTTTTATCTACAATAAATTTTAAAACTACAGCATCTGTATATGAAAATTTTAAGCTATCTTTAACAACATATTTCTTCTCCATCTGAGTGCTGTCTGACATACAAAAAGTGTGTCTTTCCAGGGAAATTACACTTAAAATTTTCCATATTGTCATTACAGAAGATTTTGCTGAAGTGTATAGCATGAGGATCACTTTATTTTTTTAGGATAAGGGTTTGATGACATATATTAGAAACTGCTGTATAATTAAGTCATGATTTTTCTTCTCACAAAAAGTAATTCTCCCATTTTCATGTTATTAGGATCTTTGCTGCACCGTCACAGTCACTTTCTCTATCTCATCCAGCTGTCTGGTATAAAGAGATCTATGTCACCCTGTTACTCTGTTCCAGCACCTGAGGTTTCTTTAGATCCAGTAGCTGCTCAATAGGTGTATTTCTCCTATTATCTAGGATATATCTGATCTAACTGTTGCTCTAGAAGTCTGGCATGGGATCTAAAACATTTACCCAACAAGATCCTATGGGATGAAATAAATGGTAGCTTTGGGAGGAAGCTGTATTGCAAACAGAGATGGAAAATCTCAGAAAATATTAACTTTAACCAAAACAGTGTCAGGGCCATGTGGGATCACAGCCATTTAACAAATGGGACTACTCCCAACCAAGGCAAACTCAAACCAAATATTTTGTAAATTAAACTAAAAGAGAAGGTGGAAGGAAACTAATGTACCACTCATTTTCACACATCTGAACTCCTCCAGTGGTGGGAAGCACTGTATACTTTGTACAGCATAAGCCAGATTAATGTACTTTGTAAACAATATTCAAATTTCATTAACAAAAGGCCCCTAACAATGATGGAAAGACAGGGAATGCAGATCCTGGAGAGACCCACCCTGGCCATATACTCTCTAACTGCTCTGCTATGTAATTTCATTATGCCAACAGGCAGACGGTCCCCTCATGACATTAAATGGCATTTGGGTTTTGTTTTGTTAGTTTCTAGTAAGAATCAACAAGTTCTTTTAATATCTAACTGGGTAATTGTATATTCCTCAGGTTATTGCTTTGATTTTTGAGGGTAAGGACAGGTGTGTAATTTGCACATACTCTTCTGACCTGAACCCATGTGCTGCAGAGACTTTGCTGTCTGTTTATTGCTATCCCATAGCTGGCTGCACTTCTCAGTCCCTGAGGCAACGTTAAATGTGTCTGCACACCTACTGACTTTCTGTTCTTGGCTAACCTCTGATTCTAATATCAGGAGACACTGCTTGACAGATCACAATTACGCTGCTACAAAGCATTTGTGCCTATGGTATCTAAACATTCCTGCATTAGCCTGTTCTTTCAGCTCTAAGTGAACAAAATCTGCTTGGGACATTCTCATTGTCATTTCCAGCTTCTGACCATGCTGTCCTGTTTGGGTACAGCTGCCTTGTAGCTGAGAAATATCATGATTGTGGGGCATTCTCCCCTTCATCTTATCATTTGTGAAAGAGACTGAAGTTTCAAAATCATGATGAAAAAAACTGGTGAAGTAGGACAGCAAAGATGAAGAGCTATGAAATTCAGTTTCTGCACTTAAAAACACTGAAGAAATGCTACAGTTGGTTTTTGAGGGTGTCAGTACAGAAACCCTGTTTCTTCCTGAAATGCTAGAGAAGTAAAAACAGGAGGGAGACCCTTTCCCCCCACCCTGTACTGTCCCCCTACATGAGCAGGTGCAATGCTTGCCTGGACTCCCTTCACTCACTTTGGTGTAAAAGGCTGAATTGCCCCTGAGTGTGCAAGGACCAGACCACCACTGTTGTTAGAGAGCAGCAGGTTCTCCTATCTTTCAGATGGCTCATCTTCATAAAGGAAAAGGATTTGCACAACAGACAGCACCTACACGAGCAGTAGGACTGAGGCCTTTTAGGGAAAGTATCACACAAATCTTCATTCAAAATTCAAGCTGGCAGTCCCCCTCCTCACTCATAAGTTCCCCTCGTGCACTTTCAGTAATCGAGAAGGCACGTCCCGAGAGTCCCTTGGCTGTGTGGGGCTGTTCTCCCCCAGCCCCGAGCACCAGATGTGCGGGCAGCTGCTGCTGGCCAGCAGCTGGCACTCAGCTCCTGCCTCCTTACCTGTCGCAGCCGGGAGCTGGGGCCGGCCGCTGCCCCGGCTGCTCTCCTCATCCTCCCCGGCTCTCATCGTCTGGCTCTGCTGGCTGAGATTCTCCGTGCTCTGCCCAGGTACCATCACTACCCCCCTCGCACCTTGAGCGGGAGCACTTCACAGGGCTGTGATCCTTCCCCGGCCGGCCGAGAAAGGGCAGGTTGTTTTCCTCATGGCAACAAGTTGCTGAAGCTGGCAGAAACCAAATGCAAACCACAAAGTGGTTTGTGAACAACTTTGTTGCTATTTCAGAAGGCTTTGCCCTTTGCAGTGACACAGGCTGTTGCTATTCTGGGGAGCCTATTGCAGGCGAGGGGAGGGCCGTCTGTCGGAAGTATTGCTTTTGCCTTTTAACAAATAGTTGAGACACCAGACATCTATGAACGGTTTCATGCACATTCCTTACCCGTTCCCTTACAGGGTCTCTCTCGCTTTTTCCCTGTCTCTCTTTTCCTCCTCTCCCTGCTGTTCATACGCACAGGTTTTTAGCAGAGAAGGCACACCGAAGAGGAGAGTTTGAAGTGTTTGCTGTGTCAGCTAAAGTCAGGGCACTGAGCACACGCACGCGGCATCGCTTCGCTCTTGTAACTTATGAGCAAGTTATGGTGAGAAGTAGCGGAGAGGAAAACAACCATGGCAGCCCTTTGCAGCCTGTTATAGAAGGAATTAGGACTTTTCATGGCAAAGATGTACACTATATTTTACAAGCAAATGAAGAGCAAGCCGTCCTCTTTTCCATGACAATTATTTGTAGAAAAACTGAGACTGTCTCAGCTATATTGAGTCAAAGACTTGATTTTGATCGCTGCTGGAAGTCACTTCATCCTAACTTGATTCTGTAGCAGCAGTGACCAGAGGCTGGATGGCAGCAGCAGGGAAATCAGGGAAAGTAGGTGCAGGTGAGAGGCTGCCTGCCCTGCCCTGTGCTAGTCCTGGTGTGAGAAAATCCAAGTGCGCTCAGCTGCCCTGCTGCCTCCATCAAGCAAGTTGTCTAAGTTACCCCCAGTGGGAATCACTGTTGTATAACCTGGCATGCTGCTGGCTTCTTGTTTGTGCTCTCTCATTGCTTGCTTGTTTGTTTTTGTTGCAATACACTAATGCCTGCAGATAGCATGGGAGGGAAAGGTAGAGGTAGAAACTTGATAGCTTTGCAGTATTTCCAGAGAGAAGAATTGCTAAATATTTTTTCCTTATGTAAAGCAGGTATAATACGCCCTTTATCGATGTTTGCTTCTCAAGAAAAAATGTGATGAAAGACAACTAACTGCTCCATCTGACAGCTGCCTCTCTGTCAGCTTCAGAAACTGGAGCACCAGGGATGCCACAAGGGCGCTGCTTCCACTGAGGAGTTTAGGTTTTGGCAGTGCCTTTTACATGTAGTTGAATGAGTCAGCCTAACTCTGCTCTCATGTGTTACGTACTTTCCTTGTAGAATGTCCACCTGTCAGTCGGTACGGGATGCTGTCAGGGCTGTTAACAATTTCTTGACATATCCACAGAGGTGTTGTTTCTTCATGAGATATGTGCAAAAAGTAATGCTAACTTTTAGAGACATTAGTTGTATGCTTTGGGAAGAAAAAAAAAAAAAAAAAAAAAAAAGAGAGGCTGTTTAAGCTGGGGAAAGAAAGGAAATGTTTTCATAGATCAAATTCAGCTGTGATAGGATTCCTCTATGATAATGTGGTGTGTAATCAACCTCCTCTAACAACTCACACCTTATATAACCTACAGCTCTGCTCAGTGCAAGCTCTATGAAAACCCAGCTAATTCCATAGGTACACGGCTGTTCCCACCACCTTTGACATGAAATGGTCCTGGAGATGCCAGACAACTGCAGAGGTGCCTGTGGCAACTTGACAGGGAGAAAAGTTTTACTCCCAGATGTGGGGCCCAAGAGGATGCTTTGGGGTTCCCTTTTCCTACTGAATCACTAATCTGACATGGCCTCTTACTGATTTTGATGGAAGTAAGAGATGTAACACAACTGTACAACCCCCCCCCAAATTATTGTTGTCCTCCAACTAAATATACTGATTATATACAGCTGCTGGCACATACAGACTTTAGCAGAATTTAAAATCTTGTCAGGAACAGCACCTTCCCCTGAACAAGAAGCATACTACCCCCAGGAGTAAATAATACAAAGAAAAGGCTGCTTGACATTGAGTTCACAAATCTTATGATGAGCAGATTGTATGAAATGAATGTTAAGTGAATACAGTAGTATTAGTTAGTGAATACAATAGTGAATGTAATTCATTTTTTTTAATAGGAAACAAAGGTATTTTAGACAAACAGTGGGATTTCTTTTAAATGTATTTACACTTAGAGTTCAGTCCCCTCAAAAGCCAGAACCTAGATTTATTTTAAATGTTTACCTTCTTGTTTGCTAAGAAATCCAGTCAAATAATCCATTTTTCCTTTCCAGTTTTGCTTTTATTTCATGGTATCTATACAGCTGCAACACAGCAATGGTTTAACTTTGCCCCCTGGGGTAATCTCAGGAGGTATGTACCTAGCTTGCATGGAGGGTAAAGAAGCCAGTAGACACAGTACAAACCATAACAGCCAGAGAAAATATGAAGGAAGAACGTCTTTATTCTGAGGGCTTGTGTTTGGGCTGCCCCAAGGGCAGTGCACCCTTGCCATGCTGAGTTAGTGCTGCTGAAGTGCCAAGAAGATTCCTGGGCTTCGACCTGTTGCCTCAGTTACACCCTATGCCAATAAACTGTAACGGTGTAATATGGTCTTTGGAAAAAAATGTTCCCAGTAAATGGAAATGTGAAATATTTTAGCCTGAGATCTGCTGTTTGCATGGCAGCATTATAAAGGATGGGCTGCGGTGTCATCAGTTTCAGCTGATTGTGAAAAGCCACAGCTCAGCCAGTGTGAGCATTTCTTATCACAGCTGTGGCAAAAATCTGAGGCACTGATGTTATTGGTGTTCACTGGTGCTAACTGGGAATCCAGAAAAGGAAGGCACTGGAAAAAAGCTGATACCAGCCAATGAAAGCAAACAGAGAGAGAAAACAAACAACCTGTGCTGGTTCTGCAGTCCAGCTGTAGAGAGATCTGTGAAATGCAGCGACTGAAACTCTTGCTGGTGGCCACAGGGTCCTGTTCCCACAGCCCAGTACCCCTTCTGCTTCCCACCAGAAATAAACAGCCAAGCAAGCAAGCAAGGAAAATTCTGGTACAACAGACATGACTGAGATAAGGAGGAAGAAAAGGAAGTGTACTTCAATGCTTTTCAGTTCTCTGTTCTTTTCCTCTTACTGCCTTGCCTGTGCACAATACTCAAAACAATTGCTTGGCTGGGGCTCTGTGCCAGGAGCAAGGTGTCCCTCAGAGCAGGACCAGGAGCCTGGCCAGGGTGGTGGCAGGCTAGGACAGGACTGCACCTGCTCTGCCCCTGTCATGGCTACCCAGGAAGGGAATCCTGCTGGAACCAAGGGGCAGGGAGAACTGTTGCCAGAAGGCAATAAATCCAAAATACTGAGATGGGCTACTGATTAATGATGCTCTGAAGAGCAGGAGCCCTGGCTTCAGAGCTGTGCTGGGGGAGGCTGGGCAGAGGGCCACACCCTTCAGGAGAAAAAGAGTGGGAAAGATTTAGAAGCCCAAAGCAGGAGAGGGTCAGGAGACAGGCAAGGGGTATGAGTGTAACACTCTCATGAGATTCCCCTGTTCATTTTATCCATGTGCAAATCATCCTTGCTGGTATCTTCTCAGTCCCTTGCTTTCAAAATTGGCCAAACACTTTAGTACTGGAAATGTAAGTAGGCTAGATAAAGAAGATAAGATAGTCACATTAAATTGCTGGATAATCTGCCTAAAAAATCTGTGAGGTCAATGTGGGGATTTCTTCTAAAATCTCTAGTCGTGATTTGTATTTGTATTTCCGGTGATCTAATAACTCACATCTGAAACCGTGAAGAGACAGGGAAGTTTGCAATAAGCCAACAGAAATTAATTAAGAGTTGAAGAAGTTTCCTGAATCAGTTTTCATAAACAACTTTCATCAGAGTTAGGGTAAAGAAGGTCATATTTTTCTGTAGCTTTTATGATTCTCAAAAAGAAGATAGTTGAAGTCTCCCAATTAATTTATTTGAAAATGCAGAAGCAAAGCTTTTTAGCAAATGATGGAGAGCATTTTCTTGACATATCAGCTTAAGTTACTTTGCCTCCATCTTTGATTGTTGAGATTTGCTCTCAGGACCAATAGTTTGCCATTTGCAGAACGTGCTCATGAGACAGCTGGCTTGGAACAACAGGAGGAAGGCTGGGAGGATGAAAGAAAGAAAGTGACATGGAGAGAAGAGACAAGAAAGAAATGGAGAAAAACCAAAAGAAAACCATACTAATTATTAAAAAAAAAGAGGTACCAATCTAAAAAAGCATGAGTAGCCTTTACCATTAGTGTTGACACATTGATACCCATACATGAGGAGGAAAATATGCCAAAATTCCAGTTACAGAGCAATGAGAACTGCTTGAAAAGACCAGAGAGCTGCCTCAAGAAAGTAAAATGATCCACCCTTCAGGAACTTTGAATATAAAGATTATCATTATTACTATTGTGCAGCAAAAAATTGCAATTCAGAAGTCAGATTTGCAGAGATGGTTTTTATAAATGTAAGATAAATTTCATAAACATAATATTTAGGCTATGCCATTTGTGTCATTTTGCAAATGAATAAACTCCGGATACATCAATAAATAGACAATTCTTAGTAAGTAAATAAATAATATAGTCTGATGTCATGTAGAAAATCTGTGACAGACCTGAGAACAGAAGTTTTTTTCAATCTGAGTCCTGTGGTTTCTTACTAAGTCATACTCTTTCTGTTATGTTCTTACTCATTGAGAGGTACTGATTTATTCCAATATAGTTTTATCTGGCTTTAAAAACTCAAATCATAGACACAACCCAGAGCTCATCACACTTCACAATTCCCTCTAGAGTCCCTGCTGACTCAGAGCACAAATATTTAATTTTTTGGTCTTCTGTTAGTGTATTCTTTAAAAGTACTCTTTAGAAGTACAATGTGGCCTTGGTAAAAAACTCTAAAGAGTTCTGTTTTGGCAGAAACTTGAAATCAAACTGCAGGTAAGAAAAGAAAATTGGAAAATACAATACCAATAGAATTGAGCTGAGAAAACAAAACATAAATTTTATTTCAGGTTTCCACTTTCATGGCTTTGTAGCCTTTCCAACAAATAAAAGGAAAGGTCTTTTAGCTTCTGGGCAGCCCAAAGGGGCCACTTGTACTTTGTTGCTGAATAACATGTCCACTGTTTGTCATCACACGCTTTTCCTTCCTGTTAGCTTCAGATGTTTTACCTTTTTTTAGTTTGTTTTTTTTTTTTAACAAATCATAGAAAAAGCAGCCTTTACATTGGAAAGAAAATTGTCCATCTGAAATAAAATTGGGAGGCAGTGCACATTCTCAGTGCAAGAACTGAGCCCGGAGAAGCCAGTTAGCAATGTCACCCACTGCTTGAAATCAGGTGGTTTCGAGGAATTTCCAAATTTGGTGCCAAAAATGGAATCCCTTAAGATCATTGTCCAGTGGAAAGGGGAGATTGTTCTTTACTCTTGAGATGAATTGTTAAAAATGTGTAAGCTGAAATTCCCTTTGCCTGTTCCAGTTTAGGAAAGGGATGTACATTGCTAAGAAAAGTTTGAGTTGCTGAAATGTATTATTTTTGTTGCTGGGAAACATTTTCTCCCATATGGAATATGTCAGTCACACAGGAAATGCAGTCATTTTCATGGTTTTAATTATTTCCACTGAGAAAGTGTTTTGTTTTCTCCTGAAAATCTTGTTGCAAAAATAAACAACTAAATGTCATTAACGCTCTGCTTCAACTTCTTGCTGGTTTTTGACCGCAGCTGGCAATCTGAAAGCAGTTTTGCTTGCATTCATTAAAACCAAATGTCTGGGTAAAGCTTTCCAAAGTCCATCAAAATTTTCAAGTCATTGCAGGCAAGCAAATGAAAGGAAATGAAACCAGCCTCCAAAGCACAGGTCATTTTGTGTTCACTTAGTGGTCCTGAAGAAGTGTCAGTGAACACTCCCTCAATGTGGTAAAATCTTCCCAGCCACCTGTTCCCCAGAACCTCTCTCACCTGGGTCCATTAACTGGTAGCAAATGTGGTCTTCAGTGGACACTGTGCATCTGGAGGTGTCTCAAATTTACTTTGAGGCTACTGTTCCCCTTCAGAGCTGGGGATACTGAAAGCTCAGTAGGTGGAGTGACAGATCTGTCAGAACCCGGGACAATACAGCAGAGGCTCTTTGGAAGAATCTGAGGTTTTCTGCCCCAGAATCCTTCCCTCTGCACACAACAAAATCCCATCTTTTGAAACACAGGTGGGGGAAATGCACCCATGGGACCCCCCAGGAACCTCATCAGGGAAGAAACCCTCATCTGGGCTGTGGCCTCGAGAGGATCCCCAACACACATCCTCCAAAAGCACTTGGTGGGGATTGCAGCCTCTTGCAATTCTGGGGCTGGCATTTACTCTTCTGGCATGGGTTCTTTTTTGTTGTTTGGGGTTTTTTAACCCCAAAATACATATCACCTATGGAAAAGCTGATTTTTGATGTCCTTTGTAGAAACAAACCCTCTCTTGTAACTTTCTGTTTAGTTTACCAGCATGATCTCTATGAAGGACTTCCCTGAGCAGCTGAGAACTGCAGCCTGGGGGGCCTGCTGCTGCCTCCCTTCACACCCCTGGTAAGGGCAGACATGGCCTTGCAAGAAGTCAGCTGCCACCTGTCACAGGGTAGGTAGGTCCCTGTGATCCCAACGTGGCTGCTGGGCTGATTTACTGCTGTGCAACAAGAAACTTTAGCATCAAGACTGGGGCCTCTCTGAAGACTACAGAAGTCCTGGTGCACTCATTTGCCTCCAACATGGCAGAGGCTGCCAGCCTATGAGCAATTCCACTCAGCAGACACCCTCCTCCCTCCCTTCTCTTTCAGATTCAGACTCTGTGCTGCTCAGTTTGGCTTGAACCTCTCTGTGGCAGACTAATCACTGAAGCATTGGTTGTTTAAACTCATACTGATGAAATAGCTGCTGGCAAAGCCTAAAGGACTGTCAGTGGTACAGCATGTGCTGTGCTGGGCACTCACAGTGCCCTGAGGAGCCACTGTACTGCCTCTGAGCAGGAATGCCCCAAGGAAAGAATGTTTGAGACTGGGTTCACAGCAAACAGGGTGCACACAATGCTTTAACCTTCCAATACAGCTTCTAACTTCAGCAGCTCTTGTCAAACAAGAGAGAAAAAAGCATAGTTTTGTAGTTAGCTCTGATAAAATTTAGCTCTCAGAAAAGAATTTCCTACCATGGACATAGTGCATGAGGAAGATTTTTGAGTATGTGGAGGCAGAAAGTTACTAACTTGGCTGAAAGTAAATTTCACACCACAAAAAGTAATCAGACATCCCAGAGCAGCACTAGAGTGGCTGCTTAGTTGCAGCTAGTCTTATGAGGGCAAGGAAACTTGCAAGTCTCTTCCTGGCTCCCCTGGGAACATGAAAGATACATTTTCCTTCTCCAACCTCATCTCACTGATTTTTGGGAAACCTGGAGATGAGTTTTGGCACTGCCTTCAACTTCGCCCCCTTCAGACAGGGTTTGAACACATCTCTCACATTTCACCTTCTTCTCCAAGTCTTACCCTTTCCTAGGTAGTTACCAATATGCACTCCTCTTCTCAAAGGAAAGTCTCTTCTTCCCGGTCTGTGACGTTCCTGAATGGCACCTTGTCTTTTTACAGTGGGTGTCTGTTCCTGCCTGATAGCAGCTCTCAAATTTCAGTTGTTCTCAGTGACTATGACCTCACACCCTCCACCACACGCACACTCATGCATTTTTACCCTGAGATCTTTGACCTATCCTCTCTGCCTGAGCTCACTCAAAAGGGCAAAGCAGCTACAGCAGTGAGAAAAGAAAATCAGGCCATCAGTACCCTTTTGAAAAAAGTCACAGATCTCTGTAAGACATCTGTCTTTGAAGTGGCTTTCTAAGTGATTTAGAGATTTTTCTAACTAACATGTTCAGACATATATACCCACATTTACCCCTGTGGGGTCTGGATCTCTTGCCAGTTCTAGAAGCTAATACATTTGTGCCAGCTCTCAAACTCTTGGACACATGCCATGGAAATCAGAGACAACATATTAGAGTCCCTAATTCCTGGAGTCTTATGATTATCACATCTACACAACCCACTCTCCTAGCTGTAAAAATTTGAAAGCCTGAGTTAGTTAAGCTTCGTTCATAGAAAGTCAAGGGTGAGAACATGAATGAAATAACTCAGCATTTTTATTTTAAAAGCCATGTTTTCCAAGCCAGTATTTTGATTATTTTATGAAAGGTTTAACATTCACATATTTAAAATTTTATCTTCAGCTTTAACATACATGGCATTAAAATTGAGGAGAAGAATCAGTTCTGTGGATAGAAGACATTTAATCCTTCAGGTTTATGACTGCAGGATAGTTGGAACAGTCCAGCCCTTGCACCATTGATATGGATGGAGCAGTAGGGGGCAGGTACCCTACGGACAGTGCTCAGCTGTGCAGCAACACACCCCTGGTCCCAATTTTGGCTGGGATAGAGTTGGCTGGGAGGCACCAATTGCTGCTCAAGAATGGGCTGGGCATCAGTCAGTGGAAGGCAAGCAATGGTACTGTGCATCACTCGGAGGTTTTTAGGTTTAATCTCTTCCTCTCTCATATGATGATGATGATTATTATTATTTACTTTGTTTCAATTATTAAACTGCTCATATATCAACCCACCAGTTTTACTTTTTTTTCCTTATTCTTGTCCCCGTCACACCAGGGCAAGTTAGTGGAGTGAGTGAGAGGCTGCATGGTACTTAGTTATTGTCTAGGGTCAAACCACAAGACCCCTAAAAGGCAGGTTTTCAATTTGCCAGTTAAAAGGGAGGGCCTGAGCAGAGCCTGAAACTGCCTCATTCACCTGAAATCCTCCCTGCCAAGGCAGACACCTGTGCCAGTGGCAAGCTAGAAGAGTGTGGGCTGGGGAACACAGCTGCAGTGGAATTCCCCTTTAATTATTTGCCTATGTCTTTTTGCTGGTGGTGGGAGCTCGGGGTAGGAGCAGAGCCACTCGCCTCATCAAAGTCTCCACCTCTGTATTGGATCCTGGCTCCTCAGAGATAATGGGTGTCATGGAGCAAGTGGGATTTGGAGGGACTTTTTGGAGAAAAAGGAGAAGTGCTAGTGCTCTACATGATAATAGCAGCTGGCCAGGGGTTTGCAGCCAATAGATGAGCTTGCACTTACTGCATGGACTCTGCACTCTGCTGGAGCTGCACAGCCTACTCTCAGATTTGGCATGTCTGCTTTCAGACACCTTTCAGAGACTTCCCACATCATTCCATCCCTCCAGATTTATTTCCAAGTGACTGCTAGATCAAATTGAGGTTTGATCTCTGTAGGTTGCTGTGAGTTTAGACAGGAGAGATTTCTGGGCAGCCCGACAAGCCAGGGGCCAGCTGGTTCCCTGTAGATATGGCTCGGGCCAGGGCTGTGCCAGTCTGGGAAAGAGGAAGCTAGGGAGCAACTCACATCTGTCTCAGCAATAGCTTGTGTTGTGCCTCCCTGCTTAACTGAACGGAGAAAAGAATCAAACAGCTTCTTCTGGATGGCAATCCAGGTTTGTATCAATGACTCATATCACAGATAACCACAGATATTTTGAGTTGAAAGAAACCCACAAGGATCATCAAGTCCAACTCTTAAGTAAATGGTCAGTATGGGGATCAAACCCATCACCCTGCTGTTATTAACACCATGCTCTTATCAGTTGAGCCAGTCTCAGGGTCCTGTAAGTGTGTTCTTCATGTCTGAGTACAGCATAGGTTGATTTCATGCACGGGGGCATCTGGAAACACTATTACAAAAGGCAGCTATGCACACACTGGTAAATCCCAGAGGCAGAGGGCATTCATGCTTCTGTTGCTCTGCACTTTTGTGCACATGCACAACAGATTGTTTAATATCTGTACTGCATACAGGTTTTTCCACACACCCTCACCTTGCTCAGTACACATAGAAGATAATTATTAGCTAATAATATTGTGGAGGTCTGTGGTACATCAGAATTCAATCTGCAAAACCACAGCCATTGCTGCTGCCTCTATAAACAACAGTGATAATGAGCATTATGTGTGTTTTTTTCCAGCCTGTGGTATTAACCTTGGAAATGGACATAATCCATCATAGAAATATAGTTAACAGTATAAAATGCTAGATGGTACTGTAACATATAAAAATTTCATAAGACCGAATTAATCCACAACACGACAAAAAGATGAATGGACAGCATTAACTCTGCATTGGGGTTGAGGAACCAAGACGTGCTATTTTAAAGCCCAAAACATCCTTTATATTTGGACACCCAGTTTGGGAAACCTAGGCTCTGTCCTTGTGATTTAGTATTAACCAAGTCTTAAAACACATATAGGCAGTTACTATTGACGGCTCACACTTGGGAGTCTGGAACACAAATGAAAAGAAAGCTTTAGCATTTCAGATCACGCAAAGAGGAAAAGTAGGTCTGAGAGCGTCCCCTGTAGACCATCTAGTCCACCTTCCTTCCCTAACAAAAGGTCAGCTATCTCAGTCTTCGCTGTTTATCGCTAAATTTTTCCTGTCTAACCTGCTCTTTAAAAATGCCTAAACACAGAGATTTCACTGTCTTCTGAGGCAGGTGTCTTCCAGTTCCTAATTATGCTCATTGTTAGACTCATGATTCTCTTAAACCCTCTGTACAAGTGCTAGTCCATCTTTCCTTGCTTTGTTCCCAGGGGATATGAAGAGCTATATATTTCTCCGCTCTTTGAAGATATTGGATATCTGCTGCTGGACTCAAGAGCCCTCACTGAATCACTCCTCTCTTGGGGGAATGTTGCCCAGAATGGAACATGAAACAGCAGTGGAGGCCTTAGGGCTGCTGAATAAGGCAGAAAAATTTCTTCATTACTCTTATGTGTTACTTTTCCTGCTTATATTTCACAGATATGATCCTCACATTTCTTCACAGCAGTGTCAGCATTATTGTTCATTAATAACAAGGGGAATCCTACAACCTCAATTTCCTTTCTGCAGAACTTTTAGCCAGCCTGCCACATCCCATTTCATAACTCTGTAGTAAATTACTCTTACTTAAATGTATAATTTTGTGGTCTAACTGACTTATTACCCACACTTTTTCAACCCTCTATACTAATTTGTCAGTCTTCTGCCCTCCTGTGTGCCTGCAGCTCCCCTCCCAGCTGGGTGTTGTTTGTGGTCTCCCACACAAAGTTAATACACAGGTCTTCTGACATGAGTGATAGAGGAGGAAGAAAAAAAAATAGACTCATGGCAGACCACCATGGAAGTGACAACAAATTTTCCTCTAATTTGACAATTATTTGTTATTAATTCTTAATATTTATTAAGAATTAATAACAAATAATCATAGTGTTCCTACTGCAATTATTTTCCATGCATTTAAGAAACAGGGCATCTACCCATGAACAAACTGACTTGGAAAGTCCAGTGTGGGTGACTTCCCTAGAATCAGGTGCTGAACAGGCAGGGGTTGGAGCTTGACTTTCATCGACCTCCACAGTGGGGCAATTTTTTTCACACTGTTCAGTTCAAAACTCTGTGGGGTGGCCAGATGGGGACAACTCTCTCTTCCTAAGCAGAAAGAAGGGCAAGGTGCAGCTTCTTGGTCATCAGGAGCTGGGAAGCAAGGACATGACCTGCTCACTGAAGACAGCACCTTCTGAGACTTCAGCTTTTAAGCTCTAGCATGCCTGTACATGCCCTAACTCTTGATTTAACAAAACCTAAGGTTTTGTCAGGAAGAGGAAAGCATTTTCAGCATAAAGATTACCCCTGATGACTGTCAAGCTTATTGGGTGTTCACTGAGGGTCTGCCTTTAAGAAACTAACTGCCTTTTATATTCTTCACCCTCTGGTGACAGGAAAAAAAACAGGAGACCTGACATGGAATTTATAAGAGGCTTGGAGGGAATTATCCATTATGGGCTCTTTGCCTTTTCTCAGATTCCACAGTTAAATGCATTACACCAATGTCATGTACCTTTTTTATCAGAATTTTATCATAATCTTTGCATTACATAAATCCATCAGAACTGTGATCTCACAGAAGCAGATTTTGCATGGTTGCTTTTGCTTTCAGCTTCTTGAACACAGACAAGCAAAATAAGCTTCTGTTTTATGGGTTTCAGTTTAATATAGTTTGGAGGGGAGAAAATCCACTACTTTTAACGGGGATTTTTTTGAACGATCTTAAAAAAAAAAGTCTATTTTTATTCCACTAGAGGTCACCAGCACTACATTTTTCAAAGAATATTACAGGCAAGAACAAGCTAATTTCGGTGCAAGGACTTCACTTGGGACTTAATTATGTGAAGGATTTGACCAGCTAATCATTCCAGAATAACAGTACCAAACTACTTTTGGGAATCATCATACACAGATTTCTCCTTTAGTAGGTGATAATTTTTCAGAAAAATCTCAAACCAAACAACAACAAAGAAACAAACAAAACCAAAAAAAAAAAAAACAACCAACAAAAAACACAAAAACCCAAACACCCACCCAATCAATAAAACCCCCAACATTTTAATTTTGTACTAGTTTATTCACACCCTAAAGGATAGTTTAGAAAAGTTAGATCATACAGAATAAGTATACTAAACAATTATTTTGAAGTGCTGAGGCCACAACTAAAAAGAGGAATATTCACTAATGGCAGAGCAAATGAAAATAAAGATTTGAAATTAGTTTCTGTGCTCCTCCTTTCCTGTGGCCAGCTCAGTAAATGAGGACCAGAGAGGATGTTTTATGTCAAGGTACATTTACCCAGACTTGAGACTAGCCCTATGGATACTCCAAAGACTGTAACACTTAGCAATAGGCTGACAGATACCCCACCTGTGGCACTTCTGCTGCCTCCTCACTGCAGCCATACGGGGACCTGTTGTAAGGTGTTTTAAACCACAATAGTGTACCCCAGCCAAACCATCTTTAGTTATTCCTATTAAAGCCCTCAGAGTGAGACCAGGCTGGAATTACCCTCACCAGCTTCACCTGACCATCCACCTTCAGGTGTAGCAGATCAGCTCCTGGAGGGTTTTTAAGCCCAGCCAGAAGGCTTAGTGGGGGAGAACAAGAAGAGAAAGGTAGGGTGAGTTTGTAGCTGGTCTCTGTCCTTTGCTGTCTGGTTGTTTGGATTTCCTGGACTAGCTTGGCTGCTGATCACAGGATGGGTTTTGTTGCTGCCATCATCTTGACTCTGCTTGCCTGGATCTGGAGCATCAAAGTCTGAAAGGTACTGAAAGAAAAACTGTGCTAAATTGGAATGGGGAAAGGAGAAGCTGAAAGGCTGAAATACCAAGGCATCGAGGAATAGATAAAGAGGACTGTGCTGGATTAGGAACCACTTGTATTATCTGAAAAGTGTATGTAGCTCTTAGACAAAGTAAAGAGACCAATCAAGTAATGTGTAATGTTGTGTACAGCAGTTGCAAAATGCATATGTGCTGTGTTATGGATAAGTTAGTAAAATGTATAAGTACTGTGTTAGGTAGAAGTATTGCGTTTAGTAAGTATAAGTAAGTGAACTATATAGGTTATGCATAAGCATGTAAAAGTAGCATAATGTATAAGTAAGTGTAATACACAAAAGAGGTGATAAGTAGATACTATTGTACAAATTAAAAGATGTGAGGGTTCCTGAATGATGCCTAAAGAGGTGATGCATACTTTAAATAATAAGAAGCTTCTGTGTAATCACATTGATTCATTGTACAGAAGTGCTGAGTTCCTGCAGGGACCTAGTCTGGGGTCACAGCAACAGTTTAACTCATGAAGGACACACTCAGGTCAGGCACTCCTTTTCTTGCAGGGCTGTGCTCTCACCTATCTTGCCTCTTCCCGGGGACTTGGAGCTGAGCTCAGCAAGGGGTTATCGCATCTCCATTGTGGGTGGAATCACAGCTGCCTAAAATCAAATTTGTTGTGATGTTATAAAACACCCTCAATAGAGCCAAGGGTGGCAGTAACTGTTATTAAATTGGTTCCCTGTCTCTCACATATCTGGAGATAGGAGTATCTTAAAGTGACCACCAAAACTGCCCTTCCACTGCAGCAATCTGAGGCTTCTCACAGCTCCCCTCTTGCTTCCTTGCAGCACAATTGCATCCACTTTTCTCCCCGCTGAGCTGCACTGTGCAGTTATCTCCCCACATGTCACAGCAGCAGTGTCAAGATGAAGCCCTACTTAACATGTTACCCCAAGGCCTTAGCATAGCCTTGTCTTGACACCTCCTATAAAAAGGATCAGGTCCTAGAGCAGAGCCACAGCCTATCTATAGTGGTCCACATTGTACTTTTCCATGGATAATGCAATCACAGACCTCAGCATGCTTTTCCAGAGGGGAGTAAGGCCATCACACATCCTGCTGCTCCAGGAGATAAGGGTGCACAATA
Source organism: Lanius collurio (assembly GCA_020086605.1). Lineage (NCBI taxonomy): Eukaryota > Metazoa > Chordata > Aves > Passeriformes > Laniidae > Lanius > Lanius collurio. The sequence goes on from JACBWW010000002.1 coordinate 2,561,707, forward strand.
GTCCGGTTCATGGTGCACAGCACACCAAAAGGAACTTCACCTTTGCTGACAGACCGGGTCAGGCAACGGGAAACAAAAAGAGTCTCTTCTCAGAAAGTCATGCACTGCTTATGAAACAGATATCCACGGCAAACACAGCTGCCAAACATTGTGCAGCTCCATGAGCAATGGCTTACACATAAACCATTTAATGAGTTCACATGCACCTTTGCAGAAATCTTCCCTTTCTGTGTTCTGCCCCCAACACTTTGCACAGCCTTACCCCAGTTATCTCCTTGTTCTTATGTGCACTTTTGGGCCTACCCACATTCCGAACCTCACCCCTCTATGGACATCACCTTGTCTGTGCTCCACCAAAGGAGGTCAGGAGACAAGGGACCATCCTCCTGCATGAAGCTCAGAGCCCCCACAGTCCCCATCAGCAGCAGTGCAGTTCAGCTTCTGCCTGTGAGAGCCGCAGGTGTCAAGGAGGGAGCAATTCACGACAGGGCACCAACCGTGTTGGCTGTACTGTCTGAGCTTTTTGAGTGCTTGCTTAAATGTTATTCCTTGCAACACTCGGCTGTGGGAGGAACATGGCAAAGAGAGAGGGTAGCTGCAACTTCCTGGTATTTCTGGCAGCAAGGAGTGGTTTAGAGATATCAGAAAAGGCAAAACACCCACCCGCTACGCTCGGCCACTCATATTTGGGATGTCTGGAGCAGGAACTGAAGCAGATTCTTTCCAGGGCTCCACTGTGAACTGTGGTTCTGGAAGGAACATCTAAGCTAATATGTGAACAATTTTATTCCACACTTACACAAACATCAGTTGTCTTTATTTCATGGCAGCCAGTGCTTCTCAGCAGCATTGTGATTGCAATGAAATCTGTGTGATTTATAAAGAACACGGTGCTTCTCTAGTTCTCCTCTCAGTCAGTGTCAACATCACTTTTGCCCTCTCTTGTTCAGGGTTAAAGAACCAATGTGCATAGCTTAAGTAAGGCTCCTGAATAGACTAAAATTAGCCTTTCACTAAATCATGAATGTTCACCCCCCCCTCACTTTTGCTCTCCTCAAGCTCATTTATAAATCACAAGTGGCATGAACAGGGATTGATCATTCACTGTCTTCTTAACCCAGTAATTCTAGGTCATCAGGGAAAAGAGGCAGAAGAGAGATCTGGGAGAAGAAATAGCTCACAGCCAAGCACCATGGCTGTCCTCCTATAGCAGCAACTGGCAGGAAAGACATGACCTCTGGTGTTCAACCTGACACTTTTCCCTCCTATCAGGAACTGTGGGAGATGTGTTGCCATGAGAAGGTGTGATGACAGGACAGGGATATGTATTTTGCTGAAATTTAATCTGGTGAGCTGGAATACAGGCGGTAGTAAAGAACATCCTCTGTGGTTTCTGCACAAGCTCACTGCTGAAGTGAGCACCAGTCGCCTGTGGGCCTGCAGAGCTGAGAATGAAAGCCTGGCTGTCTCATCTTGCTCACTGTTGCTGTCAGAGTTGACCAGGATAAACCTTGCTCAAGCTAACGATGGCCCTGCAGCAGAATTGAGAGCAGGCTGTCACACCTCACTAAGAAGCACAGTAAGTATTTGACCTGTCAAGCTCCCCTCTAGCAGCCCCCTGCCTAGGACTGGGGATGTTCATGTTGCCTCCTTTGGCAGAGCAGCTTACAGGTACCTTAAATTTAGTTCAAGGCTGCCGCTGAGTTCATGCAGGCACGCTCTGGTTACAGGGTGTACACCCTCCCAGGGGCGGGCTTGACCTAGAGTTTGGGAAAAAGGATTTCCTGCTCCTGACATGCAATACCATGCCCACTCCTAAGTATGGCAAACTGGTGCTTTTGTCATGTAATTTTGGATTAACCCAAATGGGAAAAGCTTCTTACATCACTTACCTGGAGGATAGAAAACCTGACCTATTGTGCTCCTCTTGCTATTGAGGTAAAAAGGATTAAGTTAGAAGTAGTATATGTAGAGTGAGAAAATACCAGGGTGTACCTCTGCTGATCTCAAGATGCAGCTGCAATCAGTGTTTGGGTTTATGCTTCTGCACCTTCTCTTTTGTTATATTTGGAGCATAAATTAACTTGTCATACAAGTCATTAAAGAGATGACATTAATAACCTTATTTGCAGAAAATCGGCACAGAATATTTAAAATAAATGTAATTAATGCTCTCCTGATTAAGAGTTTATAAAAGTTCTATAATCCTAGCTTTGGAATATATATTGGTGAACTGACACTATATTCAAAGGAGGGTAGGGGATTAGATTTTGCACTTGATGTGACCAGCTAGGTTCTGAATTGATTCTTCATTTTAGTAACGGTGCTTTTCCAGCTGCCTTTTCAGAGTGAAAATTCCAATAATAATAATAATAAAAAACCCACTGTTTTAGAGGACTAAGCTTCCTGGAAATACCACAATTGAACTCACAAGCTTCTTAACATCCTTTTTATATCCTGATGGTGTAATCAGTGTATTTTTGTCCTTAGCCAGCAAGTAATTTGGCATTAGTGCTTCACCTTATTTAGGTCGGTTGAAAAAGACTCCCAATTTATGGTGAACACAAAGGGAGAATCTAAAATTATAAAGATCAATAGCCTAAATTTAGGAAAGGTGAGAGAAGCATTGTACTCAGAGCTAATAGTATTGTGGGAACTGGGTACTGTCAAGTGTTTCAGTTCTTAAGCAAGATTCTCTATTTTGTGATAACAACCATGATGGCCAAATTTTGCTTTCAGTTTTAACTATGAAAATCCATAAGACTCTTTGGCCTTACTGTAATTTATGTTGACATAAATAACAGCAGATTTTTCTCCTTTTTTTTATTATTTAAAATATTACCTTATTTAAAAATTGGCCAGTTTAAAAAAGATTTAAAAAAATATTTTCAGTCTTTCAGATAATAGAAATAAATTTCTGTTTGGATTTAGGGCCCCCAGGACTAATTTGGAACCTAATTATGCTGCAACAAGTTGTTTGTGAGTTTATGATTTAAAAATCTCAGAAAATAAATTTTCCTGGAAATAAAATGTGAGCAATGGAATCAGGAAAAGCTGAGATGTGAAAGGCCTTACTTTTTAGATCTGATAGGATATTGTTAGAGATGTCTACAACCCCCCCAAAAAATTGGGTCCGATTGTAGAGGCTTGCTATGCCATGATCAGGGCAGAACCTAAGTCAAAAACTGAGAAAGCTGTCAGAGGTGTGCATCAGTGCCTTCTACAGAAAATTAAGCTACTGTCTATAGAGGGAAAAGAGAAAATGAGAGCTTTCTTGTTTGCAGAGAAAATGTGTCTGAATCTGATGAGGACTCAGAGGTGAGGGTGTGACAAAGGTGAGACAAAGAGAGGGGGTCACAGGTAACTGGGGTGATGGGTTTTCAGGTGTCATCTTTGTGAAACCAAATTCTGATTACAATTTGCTACTCAGTGGTGGATAAATAGAGAGGTATAATAGATCTTACTTTTAATATACCATTACATGAGTAGTTGTTGGATTCTAAACTGTAAGCACTGTGTATCTTATCTCCACATGTCGTGGGTTTGGGTACTGCATATGCCTGTATGACTAATGCAGTACACCCAAGTGTCATCCATCAGTGGTGAACACTGTGCCAGGAGAACAAGAGCACTGAAAACTGAGTTTTTGAATTCTCATCCAGGGAAGGGTATTAATCTCTGTTTTTAAATAGTCTATTCAAAAAGGCAATTCTGTAACTATTGAAGCACTTTTTTTTTTTTTCTCCAGCTTGAAGAGGACTCTCAGGATGATATGATAACATAAAAGTGTATTTGCTGCAAACCTATGAAAGACCTTAGCTGAAACGAAAGCACTGAATAGAGACCATATACTTGGCTACACGTGGAAAAAGCAGTCACTTCTTGGTTCATGTGCATGCATAAAATGCTAAAGAATAGATGAAAATAATCTACTTGCAATTCCTCACACTTGGTAGATATTTGGGATTTGTCTAATTTAGAATTGTCTTATAAAACTGTCCCCAATAGAAAATGGTATAGATATATTGTAAAAAAATATTTTCACTATAAAAACCTGCTTGCCATTTTCAAGTGGTTGTGGGACTAAACTTTAATTGCACAGGAAACTTGGACTAATTCCAGTAAAGTCAATTTTGTGCCAGAACCAAACTGATAGAAAGAGAGGTGAGAATTAATCTCACTCTGGTTTTTTTTTTTTCACTTCACAATCAGTGATCTTCCCAAATTAATTTTAGCAAATTATATTTATCAAACTTATCAAGTTAAAAGGTGTGAACTGCATTCAGACAGTGAAGTATGAGTATTCTCGGATTTCTGAAATGACTGGAGACCTGATTACATAATGGGAAGAAATAAAACTTGGATGTACGAACATCTTTGGGAGAAGATTATCTTGCATCTGTGCTTATGTGGAAGATGACACTGCTTCTCTCAGAGCCTTCATGTGGACACTATAGTTGAAACATAGGACCCATGTCAAAGTGTTGCACAATCCATGAACATTCCAAGTGCATGCTGGAACATGGCTGTTGTGGTCTTGAGCCCTGACATATAGGGTTGTACACAGGCAAAACAACAGCAAAGGTCCTGCTGCCAACAGCCAAAAGCCTGCAGCCTTGAGTCAGCACCTCTAATCTCCAGTTGCAATCGCACAACTCAAAGGGACTGGTTTCCCATAACCCAGCTGGGTGACCATCAGTGGCTTTAGCACATACATGAGAGTGCTGAGACAAAGTCTCACTTTTTCCAAAATATTGCTGTTCTATGTCCCTTTACAATTCCACCCCTGTGCTGGACCATTATTCTGTGCCATAATAAGGAAAAGGAGAGGGGTTATGGGACCCTTCTCTCTTGGTTAAATGAATGGCTATTTTGGCTCACTGGTCTGTGGAGACACAGTGGCACTGCCAGTTTAACACAGATGTGGAGTAAAGCACCACTTATGTAGCTTGACCCTGTAAGTTTTACTTTACAGCCTCCAGCAGGGACAAAAGCCACCTCAGCAATGGTCTTAAGTCAAGGGAGGAAATTCACAAGCTCTGCTAGCAGTTTTTCTTACCAGGCAGTTCCAGTCAAGGTGACATGGAAACCAAAAAACATTGTATGCCTGTCCACTGCAACAGAAACTGCACAGTTGGAGTGAAGGAAAACAGTAAATACATAACTCTTTACTGTGAGGGTGGTGAGGCACTGGAACAGGTTTCCCAGAGACGCTGTAGATGCCCTACCCCTGAAAGTGTTCCAGGCCAGGTTGGCTGGAACCCAGAGCAACCTGGTCTAGTGGAAGATGCCCCTACCCACAACAGGAGGGTTGGAACTAGATGATCTTTAAGTTCTCTTCCAACCCAAACCCTTCTCTGATTCAATGATTATATGAAAAATACACATCTGAATGTATCAGCAAGAGCTATATTACATGCAGCAGTAGTGCAGGTACTCACCAGCATTAATGCTGATTCATGTAAACAGTCCCAGTGGAGTGAGTGTGTCATGGGCTTTGTGTGTTATAAGGCTCTAAAATCTGGCTCAGAGTGACTAACCACAGTATTTTAGCATGAACAGTTGGTGAATTATTTTTGACCCAGATGGTAACAGGCCCTCATCAAATGTTTGGTTTGACTCATGCCAGCGGAATGACTCTGCCAATGATGCTCTCATGTTATATGAAAAAAATGGTTTACAGGTTTACATGATTTAGTGTAACTCCCTGTAGATTTTGGCACCATTTCACACAAGAACTACTCTGCTGATTTTCTAATGGAGTGTACCAGTGTCTTATCTATTTTCAGCTCTTTGTCATTACCTGTCATAATAGTGTGCATGATGACAACATGCCATGAGATGCAATGTCATGTTAATAACTGTTAATATACAATGCACATTTCAGGGCCGATATCCAAAGTGATAGGTGTTTTAAAAATAATAAAACTATTCTTTTTTTGCTTTTCACATTTCTTTTCTAGCACTTTCTGTTTTATAGGCTGCTTGTTCTACTTCTCATCTCCTTGTTGTCAGCTCTTTGTAGTGGCCACAAAATAAGGAGCGGTATATCCCTAGTCTTCTGTAAACCTTACATCAAAAATCCATGCTTTGGAAGCTGGTTGTCACATCTGTTAAGCCTTCTGCTGGCTTGCAGTCATGTTTAAAACAAATACAGGTTTTTTTCTGCTAAATGTTTTTTAATTGCTTGCAGGGCTTATCAGCATCTGCAGAGGTAAAATACTTCAACTCCCTAGTGAGCTGCATCATTTCCAGTTAGTTCCATGTCTTTTGATATCAATCCCATGTGCCCAGGATGTGATCTGCTAAACACACACTGATGGTGAGCAAAATATGCACATGTTGAATGATCATCTGAGAGAGAGGAGGAATCTGTTTTAAGCAACTGCATTTACAAGTCAGTCAAAACTCCATTTATAGGCAATGGAAAGAAACCAACCCCTCCAGAGCCCCCAGCAACTCTGTTTAAAACAAGTGAGATCACTTTCTCTCTCTGGATACCTGGAAAGTTGCTGTAAAGAGACTAGGTTGCATGTTCAGGTCTGACCCATATTGATCAAGAGCTATGGTTCAATTAACTTAGCCATAGCCTGTTGACTGATGTGGGGCCCAGTGTACCTCAGTGAGATGATATTCCATATTCAGGGTTGAAAAATTATTAACTGGATAATCTCTTATTAAGTAGGAATGGTTCTTACAAGTCTGCAAATTTATCATTCACAGCACATCAGTAAAATATAACCTTAGTACCAACCTGATGTCTGGAAGCCAAAGTGACCTTGGAATACAGAGAAACTTTAGACCCAAATCTGGAAACATAAGTCATATTCAAGACCCTCCTTAGCATTAGCCGATTAAGCAGACCCCATAACTCACTTCATGATCATCACTTAAAAGAAGTATATAAACTATTTTGTCCCTTCAGAAAAGCTGGGTTCCTGTATACCCACACATCATTCTTACTTTTTATTTAAGTGTTCTCTTCAGCACAATCAGTCATTAACTGTGGTTGTATGGTATATATTACTTCTGTTCAAATCCATACAAATGGTATTTTTTGCATCTATAATTGAGTTGATACAGAACAGTTCTCAGGAGGAAGCTACTCGGTACAGCAAATACTTTGTACTTGGGGGGGCATTAGCTGTACAGCTGTCTTCAAAGCAGGATCTGCATTAACCTGACCTAATAAATTTATTTCCCTTAGAAAAGTAAAAATGACAACTGACTGAGTTACAATATATTTTTGAAGATAGATATGAATGTGTGCTAGATTTCTACTATCTAGTAGACTATTAAAGAATATTATTTCTTCAGAAAAGTAGATTTCTGTAGATTTCAAAAGTAACTATATGGATTTTCTATACCAGAGCAGAAACTCTCAATACCAAATCATTAGAGAACAATCATAGGTATAGACTCCAAAGTGCAGACTTTACAAGAACTGACAAAGCAGGATAATGTCTAAGAAGGCTTAGGCTTTATCCTATAAACCACTTATTTGTGTGCTTATTATGTTACATTCATAAAAGACAGCATATCTCCTCCTCATCAACAAGTGAGAGTCCATCCACAGAGTACTGAATTCTTCACATCCTCTGGCATGGGGAGAAATTATTCAGTGAACAGAACCCTACTGAATAAACAGGCCAAGGCTGTGTATCATTTCCCAAATAGTCTAACCTTTCCAAACAAGGAACTGCTGAAGGAGCCATGGTCACGGTGCAGTGTTGTTCTTGCCTGGTGCTGCCTAACCCTTCTGCTGGAGAAGAGGGAGAGAGGCAGCTCCCATTGCAGCAGCTGCCAATCTCGGCACCAAAAAATACACGAGAGGGAACCCCTGTGTTAGTCAGGTGCATCTCAGAGGTAGATGAGTCTAGATGGGGATGTTACAGGGAAAACTGAATCTGAAAGAAGGAAGCCTGGGCTGAGTGAAGCCTGCACAAGTCCAGGAACGCAGCCCCTCTATCATCACGAGCTGATGCCTGTCTGGAAGAGGAACTTCTCCTGCCCCTTTCTCAGCCGCAGCTTGAACGTGGCTCATGCAGGTGCAGGAGGAGGGAACCATTTCCCAGACGCTCCATCTCCTGCGCCCTCCTGTTCCCGCGTTCTGACAGCCATCCACCCACGCAGCCCGGCGTCTCCCTTTCCCGGCGGGAGCCGAGCGCTGCCCGGCGGCACCACAGGGTGTCACCCTGGGCGCGGGCCGGCAGCGCGGGGGACACCGAGCGAACAGCACGGCCCCGCTCTCTGAGCCCCACGAACAGCACGGCCCCGCTCTCTGAGCCCCATGAACAGCACAGCCCCGCTCTCCCTGGGCCCTACAAACACCCAGAGCTGCAGGTGACCAAACAGACGCACATGGGGACCATATGCTGTCACTGCAGTGCCCATACCTTTGCAGGAAAGCCTCAAGCTACCACATTTCAGTCTCTGAAAGAGGTCTTTCATTCAGAGCCTGACCTGACTCTCGAGCAATCTGCTGCACAAATTGTGTCTGATCCAAAACATAAATGCAATACGTATCTTTATTAATTGTTTGGGAAAGTTTTGGAAGCAATTTGCAGAAACTTTCCGTAATCAGTTCTAGCCAGCATGGAAAATTTTATGCCGGTCTTGAAACGTAGGCCTTCAAAGCAGAAACTGTAACTGTGGGAAGCATCAGAAACCTTTACTGTAAGCTGTCATATCAGCCCGACGGGGGTAACTACAGCCACATGGTGTCGCATAAACATCTGTAGATCTGGTAAATGCAGTTAAAAAGGAGCATAATGGTGTACAACATTTCATTTCTCTTAGAAGAGTCCAGATGGGCCTGGATTCATGTCCCCTACCTTTAGGTACCCCAGGTAAAATGATGAATTAGGGCCAATAGCCAAAGCACTTTTCTGAGCAGCATCCCTCCTTTTTAGCACCTATTGGTAGAAATGTTTCACTAGAGGTGAAAGGCTGTGCTACAATCTTGGTTCTCTTCATTAATTTCTCCAGGTTCTTTATAAGTGTACAGAGGGTGGGCGTAAACTACTTTTTACGCATATTTTGGGTGAGAGACAGGAACCTCCTGCTTAATTTGCTTATGATCCAATCTGTCCTCTGGTCTGCTGAGTATAAGGAACACAAGAAAAATAGTCACTAAGAAGTTTCTCTTATCTCCCTAAGGCTCATGAAACAGTTCGTGGCTTATGGAACATAGAGATAAGTAACACATACGTGAGATGTCTGCATTTACGTATTTAAATGTTTTTGCATGTATTACCAATACACTCCACCCAAAGAACATATGAAAGCCCAAGCATGCTTGCCATGCAGAATATAATATAATAAGTTTTTTAAGTTCTGTTGCATTGACCATTTCGCTAAATAAAGCTAACCAAGCTGTGGTGGTTACAACACTGCCACCAGCAGAAAGTGTGGATGACTATTTCCATTTTATAAATGAGTGAAATTAAACCACAGATTCAACTCCTAGTCTAAATAGCACATAATTTCTATGTCACCTGTCAGGAGTCCTAGCCCTTTGCTTCCCAGTGCAGAGACTTTTCTCTAAAGGAAATAGAGACCTTATAGGCACAGAATTGCATAAAACAAACAAACCCAAAACCCACCTGACTTCCACAGATTCTCCCTACAAGCATGACTGTAATACATTAAAATCAGCAAGATTAAAATCATGGACAACTTTTTCCCCTTTTCTACACCAAACCATTGAGGCGGCATGCATTGAATATTCATTGCTAGCAGTTGCAGACTTTTGCAGAAAGCAGCAGCATAATAAGCCTACGCATGGTAGAACAGTTAGAATTACAATCAGACATTGTTTTTTAAAAGTAACCCATTAAAATAATACCCTACATCTTGGCAGAGATGAAAAGCACACAATGTACACCTTTGAGTCGCTGAAGTTTTATACTTCTTCGTTACTAATTACTCCAGCAGGTTTTTTCCTTAAAAACTATAGACGGTATTTAATGTTCTGTTACCCTGGGGCTGCAGTTCTCTGCTCGTGTATCTGCACGCAGCACCTTGCTCATGACTGGGAAACGTGAGGCAAAGATAATGTGTATGCACAGCTTCATTGCTTAGCAAGTACAGTTTCATTTTCTGTAGAGACAAATTAGCACTATATATCTTAACATCTCTAGCCTACGAGTCATCGTCATCGGCACAAAAGATGTTTCAGAAACATTATAGCAGTGGAAGACTTTGCAGAGCCTGTCAGTACACTATTCAAAGAGTTATTGAATGCATGAATTTGGGAGTTTGTTGGGAGTTTGAGGGGGAGGTGACTGCATCTCTTTCAGATAATACCAGGATCTGAAAGGTTTCTTGGCTGCCATAAATTAGCATTTTCAGCTCTGAGTGTGGTCTCCCAGAAACAGTTCATAGCTGAAGCCATACACGTTTTTCTGTTCCTACATCCAATGGATAATAAAACATGGAAAATTACTGCAGGCTTTTATCTCAGAAATGCAATGAACAGAAATACCACCCCTATTAGAGATTTGCTTACGCTGCTGTTATCACAGCAGCCTAAGCAACATTTGACTGTCCAACTTTTCTCAGCAACTGCTCATCCAGGTTCTCAGAATTGCTACCACAACCAACTGCAGTACCCAGTGGATAATAAGGTGGAGATGCTCAGCTCCTCAGATAAGAAAGTCATCCATCACCACACAAAAAACTGGATTGCCTCAGGAGTGGTTATCTTGCTTCTTGGCCAGGAGTCCCTCTTGCAGGTCATCTGGTAGTAGTACTAATAAAAACTATTCAACAGTTTTATAAGAATAGTCAGTTTTACCCCATCTGCAAGCATATGATCAGTGGGTGAAACCCAACTCCTGAATAGATTTTGGAATACTAGTAAACTTGGGGTACAGTGCACTGCCCAACATCACAGCAGCAATGTTTCATGCTCCAGGATGGACTCCCAGCAGAGACTGCTTCCATCAGCCTCATGATAGCCTGCTTCTAGTGTAGGTCTGCAACACATTGTTAAACAGCTCCTGTCTTTGGTACCTAAATGTACATTCAAGTGTGGTTATGCATTGTCCACACCAGAGAGCAGTACCTTTAGTGGCAGAGAAACTCATTTTGGGGAAGTGGGAGCATGTGCAGCGTGAAAGAAAACCCACTCTGATACACAAGCCCTCTTAACACCCCCAGTTGGAAGACAAAGTTGGATCCATGGTAGGAAGCCTACATACAGCTGCAGTTTGATGGAACAACCATCACACACCTAAGCAAAATTATCTCAGCTGATTGGCAGCTTGGATTTATTTTTAATTATTTTTTTTAAATCTTGCTAAAACCTTTTTTTTAAAATAAGACAGTTTATGGAAGTATTTTTCAGGAATTTTACTGCAAACCAATGGGTCTGGTCACAAAAAAAATATGATACATATAACCATGTTAATTATATTACATTATGAGGATGGTATACATTACAAGTAAGTCTGTAAGTTTAAATATACATCTAGAGTTACAACTGAATGTACAGATCTTTTTTACAATACATACAATCAGGAATGAAAATCCCTCAAACCCCAAGACCATAAATAATGCCCATTTTACAGATGATATCTTTTAAACTAAAAGAGAAAAAAAAATAAAAAAAGAAACCAACAGCTTTGACCGACTGCAGCTGGGGCATTTTGGTCCATAAAAACCCTTTCTAAAAATAGAAATCTTTTTTCATAGCAGCAATGCTTTCTTCAAGCATTTGGATACAAGTAATTGTGAGCCCATTTCAATCATTTTAGTTGACAGTATAGAGTTACAAAAGAAATTTCAAAATTACACTTAATTTATCTTCCAAATATGGAAGAAACAAACAATGCCCCACATTGTGGTATCCTGCAAGTGTCACACTGATGCTTTAAACTAAGTCCATCTGTAGTACGCAGACCACACGCATACCATTTGTTCACATAGTAAACCCACATAAATTAACTGAGAAACACACTCTGCAACAGGGAAAGCTTTGGAGCTCACAAGATCTCATCAGAAAAAAAGGCACATTTCATAAAATCCTTATCACGTTCAGATAGATCTTCAGGCAAGGCTTTTCAAGCACGATTACAAAACAGCTTGTTCTTACTCCTACGATCTGCCGTAGCAGTCTATGGCAGCAGTCACTCTGTTTTTTTCTTTCCCAAGGAGACAGCACCACTTTGGGGGAAGAACAAATGGAAATGAAAAGCCTGTAAAGCTCATTTAGAGAGTGATGTGCTCTTCAAAAAAGCTTCCAGCAAACAGTGTTGTTGAAATTAAGGCTGCAAAGCTGCCATGGTGGAAATGTGCAAATTCTCTTTTAAGGTGACTGGTCAACTGGCAGTTCCACCAGAAGGCCAAACAAAAAAATAAAAAAAATGGTTGTTATTATTATTAAAAAATAATAAAAGAAAAACGTTCACAAGAAAGAGTCCACAGGTGGGGCATACGAGAAGCCCAAAAAAGCCTCAGCGGCTTCTTTGACGCTGGCAGTGATGAGGATGCTGTCTGGGGACTGGCCGATGGAGTTAGGGACTGGCTCGTCTGTAAACTCCGGATCAAAGTGTCGCAGGTCACTGGGGCCACTCTGTGGAAAGGGCAGAAGAGGAATTTAGACCCTAATACTTTGTGAGTGTGCAGTTTAATTCAATATGGAGACAAGCACCCTTGTGTGGACACTCACAGTGTTATCACCTCAGGCCCACTGTTTAGCAGCTTTTGACAGTTTTAGTTTGACCTTTATTTTGTATCCTGCTGCACACTGTCTCACTAAAAAAAAAGATGATCCAGTTTACTATGGCTACACTCACACTAAGCTCATGCAGCAGAAGCTAAATGCAAACATGCCACTCTGCCTCACAGCAGTTTGCAGGGGAGGACTTTGATCTCCTAGTTATTAAATGTAGTTTGTAAAATGCTCAGGAAATGATGGGGAACAACCTCTACAACCTGATCCTTCACTTTACATGTTAGTATCTGACAGGCCAAATGTAACTCTGCCCTAGGGAAGATACTCGCGCTCTCCACCTTAACTTCCCCTTGGTAAAATGTGGAGGCTAGGAATTATTTTAAAATTGCCATGCAAATAAAGCATGTGAGACAACAAAAAAAACAGCTAAATTTAGATGGATCATCAGCAAAAAGTCAATTACCACTTATTTTTAACTCTGTTTGGACAGACACAGGGGAAGGAAAGTTGCATTCCCCAAACACAGCCATTTGGCCACTTGCCCCCAGCTCCTGGGCAGCCCACAAAGAAAAGGGGTAAAAAGACACTCTCCATGCACTCTATAATTAGAAGTGATACGTACCACATTTGGGTTAAAAGGGGGTGTAATCTTCTTATTAATGAGATCATCCCAGTTAATTGGGGAGAAGAAGATGTGATTCCTAATCTCCATCTGTTAAGAGAGACAGAAAAATAGATTAATTCAGACCCAAGCTAACATAAACAGTATGGCCCAGTCATCATCCCGCACTGCATGTGGGCACTGGCCCGTTTGCACTTACAAAGTCTTCCTTGGCACCAAGTCTCTTTGTCCGGTCCTTCTGCAAGAGGCCTTCCAGGAGATGTCTAGCCGAGTTGGTAATATTTGGCTTCAGCTGCAAGGGTTTGTTCAAGATATTGTCATACATTTCTGCGGTGTTCCTGCTGTAGAAGGGTGGCTGTGGGAAGCAGAAAAGAAGTTAATGAGGCTGCCAGGCAGGCATGGGGTTTCTTGTGGGGAAAGGTCGAGTTAGCTAGTTTGATCTGTCATGAAGGATTCATTGCTTACCAAGCCATAAAGCATCTCATACAGGACTGCTCCAAGGCACCACCAGTCCACAGTCCGGTCATAGGGCTGCTTATGGAGAACTTCAGGAGCAAGATACTGTGTAAGAGAAGGGAGAGAGCCATGTGAGCTATTGGGATCTTTACATAAGGAAGGCCTCCCCATTCTTAAATGAAAGCAGCTTACTGAATCCCAGTAATAGCTAAGCTAAAGGAAAGCTACAAGATTTTTACAAACAGGCAGATGGTTTGAGAGCTGCTCTCTCCTGCTCAGCAAGCTCCACCTGTCCTACATGCCCTCACTGGCAGCCCCATATTAGAAGGCCCTGCACATCTAACCAGATGTACATACAATGGGACAAGTCAGTTTTCACTGATGAGAACAGCACTTGCTGTTGCTGAGAGTGGGGGCTGAGGGCTGGCCCGTACCTCTGGTGTGCCACAGAAGGTGGAGGTCGTGCCATTGTGCTCTATGTTTTCTTTGCAGAGTCCAAAGTCAGTCAAGACAATGTGCCCCTGTGAATCGAGCAGGATGTTCTCTGGCTTCAAGTCCCTGTAGGAGGAGATGAAAGAACATAAATGTTAGTTAGAGGAGGTGCAGTGAAAATATTTAAGGTGCAGATGTTTACAGAGGTTTACTAAGCCAACATAAAATATTAAAAGCAATTCCAAGCACCTACTGAGCTGAACTTTTCAATACTTATTCAACAAAGCACATATTTTTTCTGTACAACAAACTGAACAAGGCTGCTCACCGATAAACAATGTTCAGGGAGTGCAGATAGCCCAGTGCACTGGCAATTTCAGCAGCATAAAATCGGGCTCTCGGCTCCAGGAAGCAACGCTCCCTCTGGAGATGGTAGAACAACTACAGGAGACAGAGAGAACAAAGTTGTGTAAACGGCGCCAAAGCCTCTTAACAATGCACTTAATTAGACTCAACATATATAGCAAGGGAGAACAATAGCAGGAAATGGCCTAACGATCCTTCAGTAGTTCAAAACTTGGCAGGCAGAAGCATTCAGTCTAGTAACTTCTCCCCCATGACTCTTCCCCTTGCAACTCTTTTTGTATTTAAAAGGAAGGGTGAAAATGTCTACCCTACCACCATGCACATGACAGGAAATACTATTTAATTTTCTTACTGCTTACCTCTCCACCATTGATGTAGTCCAGGACAAAATACAATTTATCTGCAGTTTGGAAGGAAAAGTGAAGCCCAACCAGGAAGGGGTGTTTCACATTTTTCAGCAAGACATTGCGCTCTGACATAATGTGCTTCTCCTAAAAACACCAGAAATCATTAATGTTTAGTATACTTGCTTAGTAGTTGCAGTAAAAATATATTTGATGGACATTGCAATGGCATCATGAAAGGTAGAGCTTACCTCTTTCTTCTTCAGGATTGCTTTTTTCTGCAGGACTTTAACAGCATAGAACTGCTCTTCTGCCTTATGCCGTGCAAGGAGGACCTGGAAGTGCATAAAATTCCAGAACTGAGAAATACTGAAATACAGAACAACTTGTAAACACAACCAGCAACAAGCCTTTACGTTAACTGCTGAGCACTGCTACATCACTCTGGTTCAATGTGCAAGCCCTTTGCTGGAATTGCCTAACACTGTTACCATTCTGGCAGATTAATCTAGCCCAAAGATATCATGACTAGTTTCTTTCTCTTCCAAAAGCAAAGTACATCTATTCTTCACAGCATTAGTGAACCAAATTCCCTGGCTCTTTTATGACTCATTCAAATGCAGTATCCCTGCTACCGCTCCCTCTCTCTGCACTGGGCTCAGGTTTGGTTTAAGTCACCACCATTCACCAAAGGCAGTACAAACCCCACTCTCTGGTATTTCACACAAGAGCTCAAGAGTAAACAAATTAAAATGAAAAAAAAAATAATCTTACCTTCCCAAAACTGCCTTTTCCAATCACTTTTAAGAAATGAAAGTCTGATGGTTTGGCATGTGGGTTGGATGATGGGCCAAGATTGATCTGCTGTGAAGGACTGGGCTAGAAAAATAAACAGAAACCACATTCATTGAAACAGTTCAGCAGTGAGAGTCTCAACAATTTCTCTTTTTAAAAAATGTCAATAATGTGACCTTAAAAATGAAGATTAACGCTCTTCTTGCTACTAAAACTTGATTTTAACAGATATCTTAAACTAATAGGTACTGCCTAAGAAGAGTCTAACAACCATAGCTTACTTATAAGTTTTTACTGAAGTCTTAGACTCATTCCATAATGAAATAACTAATAACAATTTTTAAGAATTTCTTCTTCATGTTTGAAACAAAAAAGTTTCAGTCTAACCCAATTACTCTTTCTTGTTTACATTAGTGAGCTATGAGCAGAACTATCACAATACTCATTATGCTAATTTTGCTACACTTCTATTAGCGGCAGAATCGATGTTCTAAAAACGTCACACTGAGTAAAATCCACTTACCGGAGGAGAAGGATTAGCATTCATAAGTTCAGGCTCTTGAGGCTGAGAGATTTTCAAGATAGACTGAACTTCAGGGCTGCAAGGATAAGAGCACACATGAGTAGGAGAGTCGCCAGGAGCAGCAGGCAGATCTTTCCGCCAGAGGGCAAGCACGTATCGCGGAAGAGGAGTTCTGGTCGAGCCTGCTACAGAAGGCAACCAAAACAATCCATTCGATTTAAGAAGTAAAATTTTTCCAGAGACAGTAAGTTTCATCATGCAAAGGAATTTATTTATACGCTAAGTACAGCACAAAATAGGGACAGTTCCCTAGAAATCTTCTTCGACTTATTTGTCCCAAACCGAGCTCACAGAGATCGTTGAGAAGTGAGTAACACCTCAACAAGACAAATTAACTCTTCTGTAACAGTCATGCCGGAGGCATTGCAGTAAACAAGCATTATTTTTAAACTACATTCCGCAATATGTAGTGGTATCTGTGACTGAAATCCCCCCAAAAATTCTGATACTTACTGCTTGCATGCATAGGAGTTGGTGGCTATCTTCTGAATGAAGTCGTTTAATCCCATTCTTCTCTGCTTCATAAAAGCTATAATGTAAAAGGAAAGGAGAAACAAATTCGTTAAGCCAGAAAAAAAATCACAGACAGAAAAACCACAGCCCCTTGAGTATCTTCGAAGAAGCCCCCACGCCGCTCACCGATGAGGATGGCCACCATCCCCCTCATCTTCGAGTAGGTCAATGTAGGACTAGACGCCTCAGCTGCTTTCACGGTCATTTTGAAGCGAGAGGGGGATAAACAGCAAAGGCAAACTACCACCAGCTCCCAGCACCGCACTGACTTGGCGGAGTCCCCGACGGCGTTTAAGTGGCGGCGCTGATGGGCGGGACCGGGGCGGGGCGGCGACGATCGCGCCCCCCCTTGACGTCCTTAGGGGGTGGCCACTGGTCGCCTCGGGGGACCTTAAGGGTGGGAGAGGAAGGCAATCGTCGCTGCCTTTACCACCGCCCTACCTTGGGCGCAGCCCTCGGGGAAGCCCCCCTACAGTACCCCCACACACAGTACCCCCTACAGCACCTTGCCTCAGGATGCCGAGCATCCTCCACAGCCAAACGCATCAAATCCCTTTTATTTTTTTCCTTGACAGCAAACTCCCGTAACCCTGGCTCTCTCTCTCCCTCTCTTTCCTTTTTTTTTTTTTTTTTTTAAATATTATTCGGCCCTACTTATTTTACGGTTATATAAAGTTGAAATCTGGCTCTGTCTTTAGGACGACCACCTTTTCCGTGAGAAATTGTGGGTGTCCCCCCCACCACCCCGCAGCCTGCGTCCGCTCGCGGTCCCGCCGCACCGGGTGAGCGGCGATAAGGGGCGCTGACGTTTCCCTGAAGGAGCCGCAGTGACTCAGAAGAACAAAATTTCCTGCCCGGTTCTCAATAAAACAAACAAATGGCCCTTCTGTGCACTGCACTGATCCTGGCTGGAACATAACTAAAAGGGAAAGAAAAGGAAAAAAAAAAAATTTTTTAATGCCAGAAAGGGAAAAAAAGGGGGGGAAAGAATCTGTCCTTGAACTTGGAGGAGAGAGCAGAAATCTGCTTCTAGAAAGGGTAGGGAGATGACCGAGGGCTGGACAATTGCAGTAACGGAGGGGGGTAAAAAAAAGAAAAAGGGAAACAACCCCGCTCTGCAGATTTTGTTTTTACTGTACACTGTCATTTGGGAACACCGTGTACCCGCGATTTAATGGCTCAGTCGCTTCCTTACGGGCGCGCCGGGGGCACATCAGGAGCACTGGTGCATGCACGAAGCCCAGGGTGAAACGATGCAGCCGGGGCCCTCGTCCCGGGGGGCGCGGGAAAGCACGGCGGGCTCCTGGCAGCCTTGTCCGCCGGGGCGCATCCCCGCTCGCAGCCCCAGCACGGGTCAGGCGCGTCCGGAGGGTGCCGAGCTCCTGTTCCCTACCGGCGGCTGGAACTTTCCACCCGACGGGGTGTTATTCATGCGCGTGTTTCGCCTCGCTGTCTGAACGAAGGGCGCTGGGCTGCGGCCAGCGGCTCCAGCTGCAACCTGCCCCCATCCTCCCCCCGCCTGGAGACCGTCTTTTTACTCTATTTTCTTTCTCCGTACCCGCTGCTGCTGCCTCCCACCACAACCACTGCCGGCCGCTGGGAGGCATCCCTTGGCAGCTGCCTGTACCTCCTCCTCGGGGGGAATGGCAACCACCGCAGCACAGCAGCCGTCACAGGCAGCAGCTCACCCTGAACAGCAAGACGGATGACTCGGAGAAGAGCGGGACCCCTGCGAGTTGGGCACAGGTCTTAAAATAGCTTTGCAAAGGCTTTTTTTTTGTAGGGAAAGAGCAAAGAGGGATGAATGCCGGCTCCGCTCCGAGCCTCTGGTGTCCTTCCTGCAACAAGGGGCCCTTACCCGGCCTCGCCGTGCCGGTGCGGGAAGTGGAAGGGAGCCGGCGCCAGGGAAGGAAGCGGCGACGGGAGAAGCAAGGAAATAGGGACTGCCTCTGGCGGGGCTCTAGGTTCTCCCACTTGTTGCTTTCCTCACTCTGTTGCACACAGAAATTGCCACTTTCATTAATGTAAGTGAAGAACAAAAAAAAAAAAAATTCCCACAATAAAGTGTGGGATCAAAACTATCCTAAAAAAACACAGACTTGATAAATTGGAAGAGACACAGACAGTTTCTTCTGCCCCTTTGTACTGTTTTCAGAGTGCTGCAGTTAAAAACCACTCGAGGTCCACAGTTTGGAGGGTCACCGGGGTTCCCGTCCCCTGCCCGCTGCTCCTGGCATCTCCAGGCTACACGACGATGGTCTCCGGCACGCTCCTGCCAGCTGTGCACAGAGGCGAGTGGCTCCCAGCCCCCGAGCAGTCGCAAGCACAACCCACCCGCTGTTCTGCACAGCTTGCCAGAGGCTGACACCCACTGCCTCCTCCCCGCTCAGCCGGCGGCCCCCCACCCCGCCCGCAAGCGCCCCCGCTCCAGGCGGCTACACCAGCGCTCTCGTCCCCCGCTCCGCGCCGGTCTTTTTGCAAGGGCCCTGCTGCTCTCGCCAAGTCACCTGGCCTCTGTTCGTGCCAAGCGATGCCTCAGCTGTACCCCACACGCACCCGCCTGTATCCCCCGGTGCATCGCTGAGCGGGGACCCCGCTGCTGGAAAGGTTCTTTTCCCCGCGGAGAACAGTTCTCCTGCCAGGGCGGAGCGGTGAACCCACCTTTCAGCGACGACTTTTCCTCTTTGCCCCTCATCTTGCTGCCTGCCGGGACCCCGAGCGCGGCGCGGCGGCGCGGAGGCTGTGGCTGGGCTCCCGCTCCCGGCCGCTGCTGCAATCCCGAATAACTCCCCTTCCTGGCCGGGCGGCCCGCAGGCAGGAGGGAGGCGGCGAGGGCGGCGAGGCCGGCCGGCGCTCCCGCTGACCCCTTTATGGACGCAATATCGAGGGCGGCTGACATGCGGGAGCGTTATAAAGTTCAGCACGGGCCGCCCCGCACACTCTGCCCCGTTGCAACATCACCCTCAAAATTACTGTAATCAGCGCGCACACAAACACACGCACGGGCGGAGCGGGGCGGGGGACCGCTCCGGCCCTCCCTGACCTGCCGGCCGCGGCCAGCCCTGCCCCATGGAAGCTTGCGCTGCCCACGCTCCCCCGGCCAGGGACCTGCGCGGGTCCTGCGCCTCCTTCCCTCCGGGACGGGCGGAGGCGGGGTGGGGGCTGCTGCCCGCGGGGGTCGCGGAGATGCTGCTGCCGACCGGGCTTCCCCGCCGGCCGGATAGCGCCGGGGCGGGACCGGCGCCCCGCTCCGACCTGACACCCTGCGCCTTCCGCCGGCAGCGCCCCGGCGGCGCCCCTCGCCCGCGCGGCACCGCTCCCCCGCCGCCCGCCACCG
>JACBWW010000002.1:2582206-2618828 GCA_020086605.1 Lanius collurio
TCCGGCACCCACCTGCCGGCTCCCGCAGCCGGCAGGGCCCTCGCCCCCTCCTCGTGCTCGAAGTGCCTCGTAGCAGCGACGTTCTTAACGTGGAAGGGAGGAATGCCACCCAAGGGACTAATTATTATTATTATTATATTAGTTAAAATTCATGCAGCTTTTGAAGACAATGAATTGGGTTCTCCAAAGCCCAGTGTGTCCTAAGATTGCGTTTTAAAACTTTTTCCTACAGTGACGGCAGCAAACCTCAACAACTTAAAGGCATGAGAGAACACAAGAAAGGAATAAGTAATCAAAGATCCTATTTGTCGGATGCCAAGCCTTATAGGAAAGCATCAGACCTTGTGAATATCTCAACAAATTGCATCAAGAATTTGTATAGACAATGGGTTAGGAGTGTACAGCTGAAAAGTAAATACAGGAAAAGAATCAAAGAATTACAGTGATGTTCCACACTCATGTTACTCTTCTACCTCAGCCTAAAAAATTGACAAACTGTCCTGAAATTCTAAATTAAGAGTTTTTCAAAGCAAAATGAATAATAATAAAAAAGAAGGTGGATGCTGAAACTAAAAAGGAAAGGAGAGTCCACAGATGGAATATTAAAAGTTTGTAGAACTCTGCCCCAGGAAGTGTGCACTCCAAAAGAATGGATGAGTTCAAGAATGATTGGTCAAATTAACACGGAAAAAGCACCCAAGATTTGACTATGCAGGCAGCATGTCTGACCTTCAATGTTCCTGTACTACAAACTGCTGTAAACCAGGGATAAGTTGGAGCATATCTCTGAATAGTTGCCTGTTCTTTCTTTCTCCCGTAGTTATGCAGTGATAGATAGTGATAACTAACCAGCTAACCCAGTAACCCAGACTGACCTGCCCATACTGACCTTCTGACAGTTTTATATTGCATTTCTGAATGGCATGATACTGCTTTATTAGTACCAGAGTTTAACCAACTCAGAAAACTCCAGGAACTGCTGTTCACAGGCAAGAAGGAAGAGAACTTATTTGATTTGTAACCTAATGTGAAGCATTTGACTCTGCCAAGTAGCTGTAGTCCACGTAAAAGCAGCACTATGTAAACTGATGCTCATCAAGCTCTTCACCATAACAGCATCCAAAACAGGCCCCTGCATCCAGGCTGTGAGAGATGCAGAAAGACACAGACTCTGCTGGAACCATGGGTGGCTTAGGCAGAGGGCAGAGCAGACAACGTGCTGGCTTACTGGTATGGGCCAAGCCAGGGTCTTGCAGACACAGAGATTGGGACGTGCCTGAAGTAAACCCAGGAGGGATGTGAGTCGATTTATCTTAAAGAACGAACAGCAGCTCATCACTAGTGTGGTCCTGTGTTGCTCAATGCAGTTCAAAGCACATTCAGCAGTAGCTGAGCTGTGTAAATTTGTCTCCCTAGAAAAGTCTCGCTGCCTGAGAGCTTCTTCCTCTGTGGTAGGCAGGCAGTTGTTAGTCCTGCCTGATACTGCTTACAGGACACACAGAAGCTTCTCCCTCTTGCCCTTCAGGAAGGTCAGAGGCTTCAGCAGCCCACATGGTAACTGGAATCTGTGAGCTCTCTTCTGATTCTGTCCTGGTCTTCATTGTCTAATGTGGCATTCAGTGCCTCAATCCTTCAGGAATTCAATTCTCTGATAGCTTCTGAACTTCAGTTTGGCAATTAATTCAATGCTGAATAAATGAATTCCTGCTTACTTATCTTGCTGAATCAAGACCTTAGGATGCAGCAGGTTCCTAGAATTACTTGGCTGACTCTGGAAGGAAACTTCTTCAAATTCTGCAAATATTTTCAGCAGTATTTGGCTTTGGGTTAAATAAATAAAGATGAAATTCAGGCTTTGGACTGCATTGATGACACAGCCCCCAACTACAGAAGACAATGGCACTATTAACAGCATCTGTCTTCTGAAACAAAATCTTGGAAGCTTTTATTTTCCTCCTGTAAATCCTGAACAAACAAGTCTCTGACCTTGTAATTAAGTTTCATGTGCAACAGCCAAAACTTTCAGTCAAGACCTTCATGCTGTCCCCGCAAATGATGTCTACAAGTAGCAGCAAACAGATAAGGAACTGAGTAACAGCTTTAATAACATCCCCAACAGAGATTTTAAATCAGGAGCTTTCGAATGCTGTCAACAAGTCTGCTAGATGTTGTGTTGACAGGAGGTTTATTGACTGAAGCCTCTATTGATCTGGAAACATCTAATTGATTTCAGTGTCATATTTTGTCAAACACAAATTTGGAACATCTTTTATTTCCCTTTTCTGATACTTCCAGAGCAAGTTTACTGCATAGTCAATAAGAAGCTTTAGTGCCAAGGGATTACTCTCGCAGCATCATAGAGTGATGCAGGGCTGTGCTGAGAAAAAGTAATTCCCAACCTTGTAGAAACAGTGGAAAATTACAGCATTCTTTAGATGAACTGACCTCTAGTTAAATAGCTGATAAACAATGCCCTGACCTCTGATTTTAATTCCAGCACATGGATTTGAGTCTAGCACAGCTGTTGTTGGTGTGACTTTATGAGTAAATGTTGCAGGTATTTCAGCCCATAGCAGCCAGAGAGGGATGGCTGCAGAAAAACCATATTTGTATGCCTTCCTCTGGGTGTGCCTTCCTGGAAGTGTGCTGCCCCAAGGTTAGTAAAAGCCCTTGCAATATCGTGTAGTCTGTCTAGCTTAGAGTTCTCATAAAACCTCATTGGATGACAGATGCTTAAATTCATTATAGATGTTATGAACTTTAATGTGCTGTGACTGCATAGAACTGGGTCTTATCAGAACTGAATAATGCTAATATGGAAAAAGAGATGAAAATATACAATGGAAAAGTTATTTAAAAAAAAACGAGTCATGATAAAAATGAAGATTCTTAGTGATGCTCTGAGTTCAGTCTGCTGGATTCCTTTGGTCACAAGGCAGCCTTATGTGAGGAGCTCCGGAATGAGTAGTGTAAGCATGTACTGTCAGCTGACTCTTGCACTCAGGTTTTTTTCTTCCAGAACTTCAGTTTCTAAAGGATAATAGCAGACGGGCATTTAGGCATTTTCCATCAAGGACATAATCTGAACAAGTTTTCCTTGCGCCTCTTGCATGAAATACATGTTCTGAAATACAAATGTCAACTGAACTAACCTAGCTATGGGGTCATCTCTTTTTCCCTTATCTCTTCATCTAGTGTTCCACTAGGTGTTGGCATCTCAATGTCTTTCATGTGTATACAAAACCCCCATCATTATGATTGTCATCATCATCAGTTCATTATCTTAAAAGAAAGATCTCTTTTAGCATGTGAATCCTCCAGCAACCTTGGAGATAAAGCGACAAATGAGGTAAAGAGTGAGACAATTTGTCAAAGAGAAGAATTTTTGCTAGAGAGAAGTTCACCTGGGTCTGAACTCAAAACAATTTAGATTCAATGTGAAAACAGAGGCTTGATAAAGGAAAATGCACACTGCCAGGTGTCAATGCTCTTCCTCTTGGTGATATCACCATGTCTCTTGGCATTATATTGACTGCTTCAATATTCCTTGTTATTTGTAGGAGGTTTTCTTTCAAGAAGTGTTAAAAGATGTCCCAGGCAGAATGCAAAACATGCATGCTGAACAGGGCTTTATCTATAGTGATTTATAATTTTAGGAACTATTGGGTCCCTTGCAGGACCCAGATAAATGTGAGGTTATTACAGTACTTCTGGGCATAGATTAATTAGTCTAAGATAGAGAGCAAGGGAAGAAGCGTTAATTTTGCCCTAGGTAACTGATCCAAAATAAAGTAAAAATATTTTTATATTCAGTAAATATATTTACTCTCCTTAAGTTTTTTTACTTGAGTTAGGCATATAGTCACCAAAGGTACTCTCTTTGATCAGAAGAGACAAATAAGCACCCTAAAGCCAACTCAGTGCATCTGTGGCCTGAATCAGGCAGTGACTACTGTTGAGTTGAAGGAATTTGGTCCTGAAACCCACAGATAACAAGAGGCTGATCTGAATTACAAGTGATTTTTTTTTTTCCATTTTCTGAAGCTTTACATGTAAAAGATGAGGAATCACTTTAGAGGATAATTTTGTCAACGTACACTGTGAGAGCTGGTAATTTTCTTCCTGATCTATCTATATTTACAAAAAAGAAAAAATCCTGTGGCAAGTTTAAACACCATGTATGTTAGCCAGAGATTCCCAAGCTTAGTCCAATTTAGTTATGGACCGGAAAGAACACTTTCAACATTGTTATAACTCTCCATAGCGCTCCTCAGGGTTGAATTATACATGTAGGCTTCCAGTTATCAGCCCTGTATGGCTGCGTGTTGCAGTGGATATACAAGACATACCTGTTTTCTTAAAATTAATCTACTTTATCTTGCCTTGCACTGAGCCTGATATCATCTCAGAGAGATGTGAAAGTGTTAGTTCTGTTTTACAAAGGTGAGAATTGAACCACAGGGTAGACAATGTGTTTCATCTGAGGGAGGTCTGTGGCAGAACCAAAAATTAAATGTAGAGCTAACTTTCTCCCATTCTAGTATCTAGATTAATATTACTGTACAGCAATATATATTCCATATCTGCCTCCCTTATTTGTGTAATTACATACATTGTAAACAGTCAGTTTTGAATGGCAAGAGCCAGAGCAAGCACTGCAGGCATTTGCTGTACCTTAGAGGAATGCTACGGAGATATCTGATATTACTATAGCCCTGGTTCCTTTCCCAGCAGGAGCCACTCATCACAGTGAAAAATGAGGGACTTGGAACACTGACACTGTTATGCCAGGAAGGACCTGAATCCAGATTTGTGGGGAGGGAAGGAAATATAACCATATTCACATTGAACTGGCAAGTGGTAGCATCACCTGCCACAATCCAACATGCTGGAAATGGCAGGAAAGTGCTTTTCCCACAGCACAAGATCACCACAAAGAATATTACTGTAAGACAAGCCCCACAGCTGTTTCGCAGGCTGACACAGAAAGAAAAAGCCACAAATATTGCCAGCATTAGTTTTTTTTTTTCACTTCCAGATGCCATTTTCAAACCTATTCAGTCATTCACTGCACTGTGAATCTCTTTGTAGTGTTCCAATTAGTCATTTTTTTTAACACCTTAAGCCCTAAAGTGAATTGGAAACCTTTGATATGGGTTTTATTTACTTTGCTGGAAGCTGTCTTTACTTTTTGCGTAAATGCTTTGTGTGACTTCACAAAGAAAAGCTCAAATGTTTTGTCCATACATTTACTAGACTTCAAGACCAAAAGAAGATGCTGGAGCATATAACCTGGCTGTCTGAGTAACAAGTCTTGCATTTGTTGCTATGTATATCAGGTCCAACAACTTTAACTCTGAGGTTCTTGTCTCTTCCTCTTAACTCATATTTGACTATCTCTGAATTTTCATCCAATTCAGGGATAAGAATCACAAGGCTTGACAAGCACAGACACCCACCCATGCACAGTCATGCAGTGGACCACAAGCTGTGAGTATATGACCTTTCCAGCCTGCAGCAAAGGCTGCCTCGCCCCCCTACATCTGCATCTGCTCCTCAGCACCCACACGGTGGGCGTCACCAGCCCTTGGATCAGCTGACAGATCTCCATGTGGGAGCTCCCACCGACTTGCATTAGTCAGACAGGTGATGAGCAGCTGGGCACAGCCTCTTCAGCTGGCACAGCCAAAGCTGGAGGCTGACATGTCCCAGCCCACGTAATGGGCAAGGCATAGTGCCATTGATCTTGCACACCTTCACTGCACTGTTGTTTTAAACTCATAAAAAATAACCAAGAAGAATACAGGTTTGCAAGTGTGCTATGCTCCAACTAGCTGTGATATTTCTGCAATGCTCCCATCAGAACCTTATAATACATTATTTTTTTTCAGAAAATGCTTGCATACAGGAATGGGGAAGAGCAGGTCTAGTTTACTGGATTCCTGGTGAATGCAGTGTGACTGATACGTAATTCTCATTACGTCAATTAGTGTGACACTAATCTCTGTACTCTCAGTGGGATGTCTGCAACACTTCTCTGCCTAGCTGAATATAATGCCTTCATCTTTCACACAAGGCAGGCTTAATAACACCATACATTGTATTTTTTTTTAAACAAAAGGAAGAACATGAGAAAGAGAATCAACCATCTCTATGTATTTTTAGTAGGGCATCAGAAAAATTAAGCCCTGGAACTCTAACTTGTTGTGAATGTGCCTTAGCTTGTTGCAATATGGGAAACATTACTAAGCAGCTTGTATGATGTTGACAGTGGAGTTCTTTAAAAATATGTATAAAGTGCCAGCTGAAGAAATAAAAACATAAAGAGATTAAGCAAAGTACTCTCCAATGAGATAGGGGACTGAAAACAAGACTTTTGGCCTTTGTTATTCTACTCCTAGTGAAGACACATGAACCACTGAGGGCAAATTTAAAGCTCAAATGTAGAAAGGCTAAGCATAATTTAGCTGCTAATGGCAGCATTTATTCACTTGCAAAGCATAACCCTGTGGGCTTCTCTACAGTTATAGGGAACTCCATTACTAGTGCTGTTATACGTGATTTTCACTCAGCAATGATTTTCACTTATGCATGTTTTTATCTTGAGCCCTTTAAACCTTTGCACAGACAAATATTAACATTGACATTTTAAAGAATGAGGGGATGGAGAAGTTGGATGACTTGGGTCACTGTCATATGATGATTTTGAAACAGAATAAACATTTTGTAAGGCTTGTGACTTTCAATCCCATGCTCAACTCGTTGGACATATAGCCCACCTCCTACAAAGCAAAACTTGACAGTGGTTTCACTCCTTTTGTGACTGACCCAGACTGACTGACTCAAAACAGTGGTTTAAATTACAACTATTGGACTCAGGATCAAAGTAAAATGCTGTCTTCTCCCAAATTCCATGAGGTTTGAAAGTAGCACTCCGGTTTTCACCTGATCCACCGTTTTGAGTTCCTGAGTGCTTAGTGGCAGACAAGGGGCACAGAATGGAAAGATATTTCTCAGAAAGGAAGAAAACGTGCTTGTGCCAGTGTTTGAGATATGAAAGTATGAAATACACAATGATCTGCATATGCCAGATTCAGCTGAATGGTAACTCTATATCTGGCTAATACTATTTTGATTTCACTATATCTGTTTCAAAATGAATAGTACATGGTAGTAAAATATGCTTAGCTTTGTCTGGAGATGCCATTATGAATCATTTTTTACAGACCACATTTTTCTCATGTTTAGTATTATGTAT
Organism: Lanius collurio; assembly: GCA_020086605.1. Lineage (NCBI taxonomy): Eukaryota > Metazoa > Chordata > Aves > Passeriformes > Laniidae > Lanius > Lanius collurio. The sequence continues at coordinate 2,589,465 of JACBWW010000002.1, forward strand.
CCATATATTTATATATATATTGCTATGATTGTGTTTTTTATATAATACATATTTATTATATCATGTTTAACTCTTCTATGTTGAAAAGCATACACAGAACTTACAACTTTTTCATCTAGTCTAAGGTCACACTGATGAAAGGTCTGTAAGCACTCCAACTCCAGAGCATTTGCCTTGATTATTTTAATTATATTTGTCTTTAGGTGCTGCAATCACAACTAGAGGACTTCCAAGTCACTTTGGCTGTGTGAGTTGAATCATAGAATAATATAAAATGACTTCTATTCATGCATTTGTGCTCACTGAAACATATGTACAGTAGTGAATAATGAATTAGTGAACAGATTTGTTAAAAACAGCTTAATAGGAAAATGTGTTTTGTTCTTGGAGTTGGGGGAGGGCTATTATGAGGTTAGAAACTGTGAGAACCAACTTTATTTCATTAATATAATGAGTGTTTTCTCTTTATACACATTTTTATTCTCAGATGTGGTGGTTTTAAATACTGAAGAATATTATGAGACTGATACACCAGGTCCCACTTTGTTAAATAAGCCTATTTGTGGCTGCCAGGAAAGGACATAAACATCTCTGAACATTTCTCAGTATCTTGTGCCTTCAACAGTGTCTCTCAAGTCCTGTTAATTCAGGGATTGCTTATTTTTTTGGGAAACTATCAATGGACTACCTTGTGCATCACAGCTACAAAATTCAAATTCACAAATAAACCCTATAATGAAGCTAAGCTTTGAGTGTTCACTCACTTGCTTTTATCAAGAGTGTTTTGAGAATATTATTTCCTTTATTTCTGTGTTTCTTTTGCTTTACTGATTACCTAGAAAAAAATTTGCAGGTATTATTTTAGGTCACCATCTGATGTTTAATGGACTTCCTGTCCTGTCAAAGACCACAAAACACCTCTGCATGGGATCTAACATGAACCATAACTGGAGATTAGATCCTGGACCAAGAGAACTTTTGCTTGGAACAAAGAGACAATTCAAATTCTCTTTAAAGATGCTAAATTTAAGAATGCTAAACTGTATAAAAACTATTTTATTAATATATTACAACTATCGACATGTAAAAAGCCCTGTTTTGTAAGACATTGGCATTTTCACAGAAAATCTTAAAATAGATTTCAAAATCACATTTTACTCTGAATTGGCTCCATGGGAAGAAAAACATGCTTCCAGGCTATATGCCATCATCCACAAGCATGGCTCAGCATCCTGACGCTTCTGTGGGGCCAGCTTACAAGAAATGTGGAACTGCTGAGATGCTGAATTCTTTTCACAACACGAAATGTTTAGACTGCTAAGAAAGGAAAAAAAAAAAAGGGAACTGGTGTGGGAGTGTGTGGGGAACTCCATATAGAAAAAGGAAGTATTGTATGACTGATCAGGAAATGGGTACAAAGCATGTGTTTTGGTAGTATTTTCACTTGTTTTGGGGGCATTTCCATAGAGAACTGGAATCTGGCCCTGCGTTTAGATATTACTTCACTCCAGAGTGAAAGGCAGGCACTAATTTGGAGCGAAACACACCAGCTGTCAGCTTTTGCACATAGCAACACGGCACAACAGCTGAGGGCAGGTCGCACAAACACAACACACCACGGAAATAGCAGTGTTGTAGAGCCATTCTGGGCTGCAAGAAGCACAAACAATGCTCTGACTTCTATAAAAAGAGAAGTCTATTTTCCAGGCTGTATTTTCTGAGAGGAGTTTGTTCTCTTTTACCTCCAAACTCTGGAATACATCTGTGCTACAAAAACTGCAGGGAAATATGCACAGCAGCAAGGTGTGAACATGATGAAAGCCCTTTCTGATCCTTCCTGCCAAGGCACTTCTTTACCATGCACAGATTTGACAGGATAGAAGTTTAGCCCTCATCATTCTGTAAACACTGTCTGGTCTGAAGTACACTGCCAGCCCTTGTGATGTCAGGGCTGTTCACTCCTTTGGTTGTGTCACGTGATTATTTTTTCCAGAACCAAGAGAAAAAGTCCAAAAATGTGACAGCTCTTCTTGTGTAAAGTGAAATTCTGCTTCTTCATTTTTTTTTGAGCAAGTAACTGTTAGTCAGATGTTTGCGGAGTTGTGGGAGGGTAGTGTACTGCTCTCAATGCAATGAAGTAATTTTTAGAGGAAGTCCTTGTATGGACAATTTGGTCTTGGTTTGGAAGACTTCAAATAGCATTTCCCAGAGGGCCAATTCAAATTCCAGATATGATTCCCCTTACTAGGTCATTCCTCAGTCAGCTGGGAGGCAGAGAGGGAAGCTTGGGTATGCTGGTGCAAGTGAGCAGCACAGAAAGATGAGGCAAAATCCCTAACAGAGGATATTTTGGACCTTCCACTCCAGACCAGAAATGCAATTCTCCTGCAGAGTTATAAAGGGACTGAAAGAAATGAAAGATATATTTCAAGGGCTGTCATCATAAAGCTCCTGAGCAACATGCTCAATGATGTAGAGCGGTACAATTATTTGGAGGACTCTTTTTGCTATTGGCTTTCCCCTCTCTGGAGAATGAAACTTCTTAGCTTAAATGATTTCAAACTTGACCCATCCCCATTTGCTGAGTAGATCATATCAGTCTACATTTGTCCTGTATCACAGTGTAGCAAAAGTGTCACAGTGTAATTTCCTGCACTGCTCCCCTCATCTTTGTCACATCTTCTTTTTCAGCCTTGTTTTTTCCTGTGTCTTCTTTCCTACCTTTCCACTACTCCTTGGAGTGATCTTTTTGCCTTAATCTGCTTCTTCACTTCACTTTCCACAGGTGAAATGAAGCACACAAACCAGTGCTGTCTCAGGCCTTTCTTTCTTCCTAGCTGCTTCATGTTGAAGCCAGCACTCTGAAAGAAACATCATCAGCTACAGCCACCTTCAGTGGAACATCATGAGTTCAGTCATCTCCAAAATTATTTCAAGTAAAAGAGATCATTTCTCATGTTTTTATTTCATAAGGTGAAGTCAAATAGGATGTGGAAAATGGGAGAGTTTCGGCCACCCACTTAGAGATAGACATTAAGAAACTGGAGGAAGCAAGAGTGGAGAGCTACTAGGTTGATCAGGGTTCTAGTGCACCGTACCACTGAGGAGAGGCTGAAGAGCTGAGCTTGTATAATCTGATGAAGAGGAAGCCAAAGGCAGTTGAACAGCAGCCTATGACTTCATGATCAACAGCTATGATGACACCAGAACCAAACTCTTCCCAGTGGTGCCAGAAGGTGCAAGAGGAAGCAACAGCAGCAACATGAGTGTTCAGCTTGGCCATTAGGAAACAAAATGCATTACTGGAGCATAGTGCAGCCTGGGTACAGGCTGCTCTGAGAGCTGGAGGAAACCCTGTCCCTGGAGGTTTCCAAGCCTTGGTCAGACAAAAGCCACACTGACCTGCTCCAGCTCTGATCATAGTCTGGCTTGGAGTGGGATGGGTGATCTGCAGGCCCCTCTGAACAGCACTATATCACCACAAACATGTATTTGTCCCCTCAAAACACTTAGTGTAGAGTTCTCTGTGCTGTCCCTCAGTAAGCCAATCCCTCCTGAATGGAAAGAGGAAAAGTATATTTTTTCTTTTTTTTTTAAGTGAAGGATCATATAAACCAACTTGAACAGCTAAGGTAATTCTGGCATAAGTAGAATACCTCTAACTCTTGGTTTAAATGGGATACATCTCATGCAGATAGTGTCCCTTCAGTTTTTCCTCCCTTTGAAAACCCTACATTTGTGGTAGTGCTAGAAGATGTGCAGGCAGAGCACAATGCTGACAGCCCAGGAAACGTGCCCAGCAGAGCAGAACCTGGACTTTCTGTTGTTAAAACTGTGTGTGATTTTGATACATCTGTTATTAAGTAGCAGACCTAGGAGGAAAAAGCTCGTGTGCATGGAGAAGTATCTCTATCCCCCTTCCAGGCTGGTCGTGAGCTTGAAAGGTATCCATAGAGCCCAGGCCACGTAGGTCACCCTGTATTAGAATGTATAGAACTCTCAGTTCGACAAACCAGTGCAGACACAGGTTTTATTTTTGGGTAGGCAAGTGGCCTTTTAGTTTTAGTGGGATGATTCACATCCGTGCAGTGATGTATACGTGTGCCTCTAGAAGGAACGTTCTTTATTTGTTGTTTCAATATTTATGTCTTTCCTCTGAGTTACTCTAATGAGATCTTTGTTCAATTTTTTTTTTTCCTGGAGCTGTCTACAGGCATCCAATGCTTTTTATGGGGCTGTGTTTCTTTTAAAGTTTCCAATTCCTTGGTATGAATAAATTCACTTTTTTTACTGGGATGCTTTAAATACTTTGTTTAGGACAGGTCATAAGCCACAGTCTTGCATTCTTTTAACATACTTTCAATCTTTTTTTTTGTCCAGCCATATTAAAACCAACAGCAATTTTCATCTGTTTTAATTTGCAGTAAATGAGTTTATGCTGCTGTGTTTTGCACAGACAAGAGCTCGTCTTCTTCAGTAATTATTTCAAGACAATACTGTTTGAATAATGTGATAGAATAAATTAAACTGATAACATATCTCAGGTAAACTAAGTCATTTTCCTCAAATATATTAAATTCTGATTATAATAAAATGTTTTAAATTCATTTCCCTCACCACTGAACTGATTCATAAATTGCCTTCTGAGAAGTACAGTGACAAAGTATATAAAAATATCTACTTGAGACTACAGAGGATATCAAAGAGCATTGATATAATTTTAAATTAATTTATGCCAGTGACTGAGATCACACACCTTAGTCCACAAATTCCTGAGAAGTGGGAAGATTTCCAGGGTTTTCAAACAGTCTTAGACATCAGTCATTGCTATGGTTTACATGGAAAAGTTTAAAACATAGTTTCTTCTCCACATGAACTGAAGTCTCTTGTCTCCTGTACAGGAGCTGAAGAAGCAGAAGGTGTCCTTGAAGAAGCTTTCAACTCTTTCCTAAGGCAATCAGTCTAAGGACAGCCTGCTCTCTGCCTAGGGCCTTGAAAGGTAATTAGGGGCTAGTGCTCAGCAAGCCTTCTCTCTTCTGAAACACCTCAGAGCATTCGAATTGGTGTGAAAAGAATTAAAAGTCTCCTCAGTCAGGCTGTTTTCTTATGGGATCCATTTGTGCTGAGTGGTGGTAAGGGCTGATGGATTCCAGCATGCTGCTACATTATATTCTGCCTTGGTTAGGGTTCCCCTTTCCTGGACAAACCTCACCTGTTGAGAAGTGCAGTCACACATATTTCTTTGCAAAATGTATTGCAGAAAAAGATAATACAGAGAAACCTTGGGTTACCACCACAAAAGAAAAAAAATGTGTTTTTTCCTTGTAAGGAAGCAACATAAGAACATGTCCACTGTCAAGGTCACAAACAACATCAAAAAAATACAGAAAATTATAGCAACTTTTCCTGTGGGATCTTCATTCAATATGACCTTTTACATTAGTTTATTTCAATGTCTATAAAATTCATAACAATAGCTCTCCTTGGGCAGGAGCCAATCAATAGAAATGAACAACCAGGAGACACCTGATACTCCTCTCCTGTGCCACATTTTCCTGGAACTTTACCCTATTAATCTTGCAACAACCCATGCATTTGTGTGATTTATTGCTTAGGTGTGTGCATAACATACAAAAAGCTTGTAGATGATGGCCTCTGTGCTGCTTTTCAAACATATGATGCTCTCCTGTAAGGCCTGAAGGTCTTGCCAGAATGTGAATCCCTGCTGGGGAAACAGGACCTCAAACATAATAAAGCCACAGTTTGGGCACTGTCTGGAAGGGATACTGTGAAGGAAATGTTAGGGCAAGAGAAAAAGTCAGATCTGGATACGGTACTTCCTCACCACTCTGCTATTTTCTTCATTGGTTTTTTTTCGTCCTCTTGCCCTCCCTTACCTTCATCCTCCCCAACTACAGCAATGTAGCATATCCTCTGGAAACCTCACCTAGTGCCACTCTCAGGAAGAAATCATCCAGTTTTCTGGTTTGACCAATTTGGTGCTGACCTCTTTCACCATATGGTATAGTAGGTTGGGTGCCAGACTTATAAATCAATAGAAAAAATATAATTAAAAAAAAAAAAAGTGTTAAACCCCACAAATACTTAGTTCTGTGTTATATCTGAAGGGGCTGTCCAGGAAAATGGACATTGAGGATTCTCTGCCACTGAATATCTCCAAGAGTAAGTTAAACCCAGCTCATCCAGCCTTTCTTCATAGTCAAAGGAGAGAAAATGACACAGATATGGACTGATTCTTGTCCTCTTCAACCAGTTCTCCAATAAGTCAGAAAAATGGTGTCTGTTCTTTGTCACAAAAAACCAGTGACAACTGTGACAGCTCTACCCCCTTTGAAGAGGTCTAAATTCAGGTGAAAAATTATGGTTTTGGTTTTTATTTGAGAAAAATTCTTCAGAGCTACAGGTACTGGAAGTGCAATTTTTTACAAAAAATTTAGAATGTGAAGTCATCACAGACCTTCCAAATTGCAGCATCTGAGTTGCCATGGAGTTCTATTTCCTACCTGACACCAGTGGCTTAAGTGTCCTGCAGGTAAATCTGGAAGGACTTGTCATGCTTTCAATCTAGATTATTACATTTCTTTTTTAGTGTAAGTTCAGTATGACACATAGAGAGACATGTATATTAACTGCAATTAAGTTTTATTAGACCTTTGATCTGCTACCATAGCAGTGGTGTATAAATGAATGCATTAAAAGAAAAATCAAATCTAAAATAATTCTCTTCTGTAAATTGCAAAGCTGAATTTCAAGCTGTGCCTTTAGAGCATCTTCACCACATTTTTAGCTTTTATGTCAGAGAATAAGGCTTTGTTGGAAAAGATAAGAGAAAAGTAGAAAAAAACCTGATGTTTCATTAAACTGAGAAATGCCATGGGCATGAAATTATAATCTTTACATTTGGCAGTTGTGTCCTGGCAGAAGAGCCCTTAAACTTCAACTACTCTGGGACGAGGTCCCAGATTAGTAAACCATGAGCATATTTTCTGCTTTAACTGAAATTAGCCTGGATACCCAACTAACACGGGTAAGAAAAAGAATAGCTCACATCCCCATCTCATCACCACTGCCAAGAAGTCCCTAAATACTGTATTTTTAACTGGTTCATTTCCCAGATGAAGTTTCACATGTAACTAACTGTGGACTTAACTGAGAAGACAATAACTTGATAGTGAAGAGAGTGCAGGAGTGAGCAAAAGGACATTGAGAGCTCTCCCACTGCACATATAGCTCATAGCAGAGTGATCACTGGCCTAGTGCAATTCAGGCAGAAGAAAACACCACTCAAATTAGTTAAATCAGCTTCCCATGTTTTTTTAAAAACAATTTGTTATAGCTATAGCTACTACTGCTTAGGAATCAGTGTTATTTGCAACATTCACACACTACTGTGAGATCTCATGACTGAGTGTGTTAAGCTAATTGAATGTATTTCTGAACTTGTTTCATAAAAGTTTATCATCTAGATCAGGATTTAATGTCTATGCATAGAAGCCAAGACTGGTTATAGGTCAGAGAAATTAACCAAGAGCATTAAGCATTCAAAATCAAAGCAAGGAAGTGAAAGATTTCCTCCTAATGGGAACAGAGGCTTCTGGGTTTTTTCCCAGGGGGGCAGTTGCAAAAATGGCAAAGAAAGCAGGAAAAAATATCCCCCAAACATCCAAGTGAATTCTGCCTCAGGATCAGACATCTACTGTCATGTTAGGAGCAGTTTATATTTACTAGGACATTTGCACTGTGTCATCACAGCATTTTTAGAGGTAGTTTTTTTCTTGGTTTAAATGCTGTTCTGACATGTCATCTAACCACAATACCAACAATCCAAGTTAATCTGGTATACTTTTTGTTTGTAAATAATATCTAAGCTTATGATTAGGAAAAGGGAAAGAAAGAAAGAAAAACAAAGCACACAAAAAATTATCCACATCTCTCTAAAAAGAAAAATTCCAAGGTAGAAAGGAGATGGAGTAAGAAGAATGCATGTGAGCTCTACATATTCAATTTAATCTATCCATGCCAGAACTGCTGAGGCTCCTCTTTGTGCGCAGCTTAGTTCTCCTGCATACAGACCTGGGGTCACTGAGGGGCCACTTTTGCCCTCAGATGCATTCACAGGACTCTAGCTGTAGCTAATGAGACCTCTGCTCACACAGCAGGTCAATGCTGAAACGTGTCTGACAGCTTATTAAACAGATCTGCTAGAATTCTGTTGTTTCTCCTCATTATGTCATGGCATAATTCCTCTGGAGCCTTTGTGCTGCACATTGTGCACTGCGGCCATGCACGCAAGTGAGGTTGTTGTTTTCGCCCAGCAAACACTCCGTGGGTGAGAGCCTGCATCTCATTTTGACATGAAAAACATCCTTCAATTAGGCTTGGCTTGGAGACAAAGCACTTCAGCCCAGAATAAAGGCGCATCAGAAGCAGAGCCCGCTCAGCCCCACCCTGCAGCACACCACACGTACCTGTGTCCTCACCACCCCAGAGGGTCCTGGGCTCCGGCTTGGGCAGCGAATCTGCTTTGCTCTGGGGCTCCTTCATCTGAAAAACACAGAGGGAACACATCAGGTCATGAGAGCTTCCTATTGAGGTGGGTTTTGCTTTACAACACTTAGGACCAAAATTATTTTCCATCCAAAGTGCATATTTCAGGCGACAGTGCAAGGCCCCTCTCCAGCTGTTTCTATAATCAGGGGCAAACTTATGAGGTGTGAGGTACTGCGATCTTTCAGAAAAGAAAAGGGGCCTGTGAGTCAGTGTATTTTGAATTGCATTTTTCCATTTAAAGTGTTTGTGTTGATTTTACACCATGGACCAGATGGTCCAGCCTAATTCTCCTGCCTTGGCCCTGAAGAGGTAGGTGAAGGGAAAGGAAATGGTGGACAGGATCCCAGAGGGTCTGTCCCTGGTATGGAACTGTTTGCAGAGAGCAACTTTGCCTGCTTTCATTCACAGCAGGGACAACCTTAACAGAAGTGAGATTTGGTGTAGGGGATGCACAGGCGTAATCCCTTCACATATCCTTGGGATATCACCAGTGTGGAAGCTACAGACATGTTTTCCTTCCTGATTAACACTTCATCCTCATCCCTGCTATTGCAGTGCATCTAACTTCTTGCCCTCTAGACCTCCCTTACTCACATATAAGGTTTGAATCAGAACTATGCAAGAATTTTGAGAACTAGGAGTGTGACTGTCCTCTGACACCACTTTGATAAAAACTCTGGCCTCAGTGGTGCTGTTTCAGGGTGATAAACTGAGTGTAAGGGTGAAGTCAGTCAACAGGATCACACCTTTGCTAACCCTGTCTATCTCAAAGTACTTTCCAGGCTCTCCATCCTACTGAAGCACTGCATCCAACATTAGCATGGCAAGCTGCAGTCAAACAGTAAATAAGGTGCTGCAGAAAAGCAAGGTAAACTGGCTTTTGGTAAAGAGTTCTGGTGTCCAAAAAGAGGAGAAATTTTCTTGCTAGCATCAAAACTTAAATATTTCTTCATAGAAATGCACTTTTTTCAGTCTGCAGTCCTGATTGATTAAGGAATTTATCAATGTGGTTCTGGAGCTCTGATGGGTCACTTGTGTACTGTTTTCAACTGTCCTGTTCTTTGTATTGTTAGTTTCAGAAATACTTCCATCACAAGAGTCCCAACTCAAATGGCACTTCCCTGCTATTACACACACTCAGGTGCGCACTCAAATGTGAAGCTGTCTGGAGGATGCACAGGATTGCAAAACATTAAAAAAAATGGCTCTCTTTTCTGATTGCATATTTCTGATTATTTATAAGATTAAGCACATGACAAATAATATGGAAGTAAGTGGCATTTAGGACAACCGCTGTTCTGGCTACTGTAAAACTCCTTGATTAAAGAATCAGAGGTACTGTTGGAAAGAAGCAGCACAGGAATAGAAAGTAAGTGTAGGATGAAGGGAGAGAAAGAGAGAAACTTTGATGGATTCCAGGCACAACTGTGATAATGCCCAGAAAAATGCAAGCTCAGAAAACACAGGGAAAAGCATTTAAGAGAAAGCACACTCTAGACGTGGACTTACACTTATAGAAAAGCACTTCTTTACGCATGTACAGAAAAATATATATGCCAAAGCCACTGCATCAAAGACAGAAGCACTGTGTGCACAATGTCCATGAGAATGGACAATTCAGACTTCAGATGCTGAAAGCTGCAAACCCTGAACTCTGTTACTTAGTGGAGCCCAGTAAAAGTGGAAATTCTTGGCTACCCTGCCATGAAACAAGAGGCATCACTATTACAGTTTGCAAAGGTAAAATCTGGGAATTTGTCCAGATGGGCCACATGGAAATACTCCCAGGGAAGCAAATTTATACTAAACAGGAGCAGAGCAGAAGAGGAACAGTGCACTAAGACCAGTGACCCCTGGAGGATCACACACATCTCTCCCTCACCTCATGCAAACAAAGTGTCCTGCATGCGCAAGCAAAGGCAACTGAGGCTTTTATCAAGGGACCTGGGTCACCAGTGTATCCATCAACCAGGAGTGGCACTGGGTGAGAGTGAAGGCACACATTTGTACCTGCTGACAGAAGGAGGGTTCACAGCAGACACTGACACTGCAGCAGCATCACCCTTGTGTGTCTCATCATGGGTTAATGCCAGGAAGTCACAGAGCTGAAAACAACCTGACCGAACTCCAGAGTGTGCCAGTCTGCAGGGCCACAGCCAGTAGGGGTGGCAGGGATGGGAGGTGAAAGAATTAAATCTCATGAAACAAAAAGGACGCCAGGTACAGAAGTGACACAAATGGGTAGGAAACCTAGTTTGAAATAGCTTGTGGAACTCCTTTAGCACTAAGTGTGCCCACTTTAATTGTATAGTATATTGCTAACCAATACATCCATTTCAATAATTCTGTAATTTACTTTTTTTCTCCTTTAATTTCTTCACAATTGTCTTTATCTGCAGTAGCACTTCAGTCACACCTTCCATTTTTATGTCTATGTTTCCATTTCAATTCAGCTTCTTAAAACCTGAGGCCTCCTTAAAATGAGCCGACTTCTTAATGTATGCAGAATGTTTCTTTTGTATGTTTTCCTGGATTATGTTCACATACTACCAATTCAGTAGTTTGATTCTGTAACAGTTGCACTGAAGAAGGTTTTTTTTTCATTTATGGCAGTCAAATCCTTACCATGATGCTTGTAAAATGCTGGATTAAGTCTGTTTCCTAGTTGATGTTGCTTAAGCTTAAAGTTCAGTGAGGGGAAAAAAGACAAGTAATTTAATGTGAGTGGCCAAGACTTTGTGCTAGCTGAGTACACATAAGCCACAGCAGATAAGACCTCAGCAGATCAAATATTTTAAAACCATATCCATACACTAGTGACTCAGTATATAAACCAGCAGTGTTTCATACCACAAAGCAGAACTTTTCCCTTCCCACATTTTTTGTACTCCAGTGATGTGACCCTGAAAGACTGATTGTCCAGGTGAGAGGGACTGCTCTCACTAAGCCTTGCCATAGGAATCAGCTGTGGAAAACTACATCCTTTGATTTGCAAGAGGTAAACTATGTTGTAGGCTCTTTCTCTGAAGCAGAGTTTAACAGCACTAGACTATGTTTTGAGTTTTCTCCAATCTCAGTGTCACTGGAAGAAGATAAAGGGAATTAGAAGTCAGAAGTTCATATGTCAGTGCAAGCAACACCTAATTTGAAGCACTGATTTTGGCAAACATTCAATGCTGTATATATCTTGGGCAAACATGCCATTACTTGCATGACCCTGCTTTTTCTTGTTTTAGAAAGTAAAAAGATTACAGCCTTTATAACTGTTTAATAAAATAGCAACTGCATCACTTCCTTCTCTGCTTATTTTGACCCAGACTCATAGTTCTCTTCAGCTGTAATGCCTTTTGGTGTGTCCTCAGCCTGAAAACCACCCCTAAAAGAAAGACTGGGAAAGAGACAAGGAAGGCAGACTGGCTACCCATTTTTGTTGTGGGCCAAGGAATGGGAAAGGCTATTGAAATTCAAATACTTCATGAGATATTCTGAAAAAGCTCATCTTTCCCATGGCATCCAATATGGGAAAGGTTAAGGGCATCCAGACATTCATACAGGTGTCTCTGTGGCTAGACAGAGTTGAATTGTTCAGTCTGGAGAAGAGAAAGCTCTGAGGAAATCTTATAGAAGCTTTCATTACATGAAGGGGGCCAACAGGAAGACTGGAGAGAGACTTTTTACAAGTGCATGCACTGACAGGACAAGGGGAAATGGCTTTAAACTGGAAGAGGGTAGGTTTACACTGGATATTAGCAACAAATTCTTTACTGTGGGTGTGTTGAGGCACTGGAACAGGTTGCCCAGAGAAGTTGTGGATGCCCCATCCATGGAAGTGCTGGGGATGGGGCCCCAAACAACCTGGTCTAGTGGAAGGTATCCCTCCCCATCGCAAGGGAGTTGAAACTAAATGATCTTTAAGGTCATTTCCTGCCCAAACTACCCTATGATTCTGTGATTGCAGGAGCCCCAAAGGACCTGAGACCTGGGGAAATTGCTTCCTCCTTTGCTGTGGTGTGGGGTACATATTCCTTCACTGCACACAGCAAAGTGCCAGGGGTGGAGAGCACCAAAAACTGGGAAAGAAGATGGTTTAAAGAAGACATGTTATCCTTTCAAAACAATGTTAGCAAGGCAGGTAGCACTTCTGGTCTAGAAGTGACCTGTGACTCTAATGCATGTGCTTGTAGAGGGATTGCTTCTGTTTATCTTTCAGCCAGTTCCCACCTGCTCTGCTGAACCAAGGGTCAGAGAAATGTAGTTTGCAAAGGCAGTTTCAACTCTGAAGCCTAATTTACACAGCAAATTTGTTAATTATTTCATTGCTGAACATCTTAAGAGCAAGAGCTCATTATTGGCTGCATATTCTGTTCACTTGAAAGGATATCAATACCAACAGTGGAAGCAGAATACATTATCTAGACTAAATACCACAGCCACTTTGTATTAGAAAGAAAAGATGTTGCTCATAGATACAAAATGATATTCATTTATTAAACTGTCTGCTTTCACTGCTGTTTTCTGGAGTCCTGTAGAGGATCTACCTTATTCATCAAGACATAGCCTGGGAATCCAGCATATTTTTGTCACTGGGGTGACAATGAATATCCTGGTTTTGCTTGGTTCTCAGTTATACAAATAAGTCACTGAATCGTTTATGACAGTTAACATATTCTGATTTACAGCTTAATTCCTGTAGACAATCTCTTCCAATAAGGAATACATCAGAATGTGACAGGGACAAGCATGCATTAGCTCTGTGGATTGTGTTTGTGAAACACTCACCTGAAGTTAAAACAATCATAAAGTTGGTGGCTAAAATTTCTACAGCTAGTCATAACAGCCAGTTATCCATTGAAATGAATGGGAGCCACCCACACTTCTCTTGACATTACTACTTCAGCACTCGTGAAGTCTCAGTGGTGTTACTTGAGTAAAGGTCCAAAACACCTGCCAAGACCACCACCACCAGGCCAAGTGTCCAAGAAGGGCTGTCACCACTGCTGGAGACCACAGTCACCTGCAGCTTCTGAAATGAGTAGAGACCAGATGTCCCCATGCTGGTGTCCAAAGAAAGAACCCCAGGTGAGTCTGGAATCTGAGGTTGCCTAGACCAGGACATGGCTCCTGTTGCTTCTTATTGGCAGGTTCTCCCAGCCTGCCTGTGAAAGAATATTCAGAGGTTTGCATAGCTGTTCTAAAAAATGTGAGAATTCTAAGTTCTTCCCATGGGTGGAAAAAGCAGTGATGCAAATTTCCATAAACCAGCCATGACTTGGACTGGCTTTGATTGTGCTGCATCACAGGGCCATAATTAAGGGCCGTAACTAAGTGAGCTGCAAGGTTGAGAGAAAGCCATTTCATGTGCTGCAATGTTGTTTCTCCAAGCTCTGTGTTTCTCCACACAATACTCTGCATCCTTGCACAGCATCTCTGCAAAGGGTACCAGTCCTGGGCACAGCGAGCTGCAGGTGCTCATGGCTGCAGGCACAGCTCCCTGGGCTAGTGCTACCGTAAACACACAACACAGAGCAGCAAAGGCAGAGGTGTCTTTTTTTATCTCTCAGGAGGAGAAGGTTTTCTAGCTTTGCAAAATACTTTTTTTTTTGTCTGTGGGACAGCCACAGTATAGATACCCCAGTGGGATCTGAAGGATGCTCTTCCATGAAGAATTACCAAGACTCAAAACAATAATGTTCTTCAAATGTGTTACTGATTTATTCAAATAATTTCCTGTCATATCTTTGCTAAATAACAAAAAAACACTCAGTGTTGCTGTTAGTTGTTGGAAAATTGCTTTCATTAGAGCAATCTTATATTCAGATAGCAAATTTAATTTTCAATAGCTATCATGCTTTTGCCTCTACATTTTAAGAAACCTTATTATTTGTGGCAATGTTTTGTTCAATTAAGATTATCAGGGAAGGGAGAAACAGATATTATTGGTGGACTGAAAACTCAGTTAAAGCAGAGCACAAAGATCTAATAGAATAACTAGATGCATAAGATATTGTGAAACTTGCAGCTAATCTGTTCAGGTCCAAGCTATTTGGAGTAGCTCACATGTAACCTGCAAAAACATAACCACATGACCCTCTTCCAGAGGTGGCTTGACCATTGCCAGGGGACAGAAGATGCATTTTTCTGCAGAAGGACAGACTGGGCTAACTGTATTTGGCACTGGGTTAACTGTGGTTTTGAACCAAGGACCTTATCCCAGCCTAAAGCCAAGCTCAGGGACATGACTGAACAACATTCTGTGAATCAGAGCTTTTATGATTCATTGCCTTCAACAGCATGAACCAGAGCTGCATTTGATGATGTTGGGAACCAGATCAGCTTGAATAGGACTGGTTGATGTAACAGGAGAGAGGACTGTGTTGTGGTTCACAGGACAGGGTCCCAGGGACAATGAAACTGCAAACCTGCAGTGCAGTGTAAATGCTGCATCGAACAGCAATTCATTATGAATGTGCAGCATGCTGTAGCTACATCACCTGTTCAGTTAGTGAAAGAATCCCTCCTCCTGAGAAAACAAAGTCATGGAACAAGCAGAAGTGAAAATCAGCACTTTTCTTACCTATATTTATATGAAATTTCACCAGTGTTTTTTCTACAGTAGAACTACAAGAATCCAAGTAATGCATATAAATGTTATTTGGATTGATCATTATAAAGCAGCCAACAGCTTTATTTATGTCAAGTGGTGGAAGTAAGACAGCATTGAATGGAAAATTTTTTAAAAGCTACATTTTTCTCTTTTAGTTTAAAAATTCAGAATATGAGATCCAAGGTTTCTAAGCCTCAGATTTTGAAAGAGTTGAATTTGGGTTCAGATTCATATCTGTGTTTTGTTCCATGGGACTGAATAGGAATCTTGAGACCAGACAATGCTGAATGGAGAGGAAATTCAGGTACATGACTGTAGAGTCGGAAGTAGATGGTACAAGGATCTTGCCTAATATTCTGTATAATATGGCTATGTATAATATGCCATATTTATTGCTACCTCACCCCCCTCACCTCTGGCATTTAATGTCTGATTTGGACTTCAGGATTTCCAGTGATGTAAAATCCACCCTTCCTTAGATGAGTTATTTGTTCAACTTTTTTTTCACTTTTTTTTCCTATTGATTGCTTTTGCTTGATCTACCAGTCTTGCTTTTTTATCTTTTTTTGGAAGAGCTTTGTGTTACAAGTAGCTGCTTCACCAGGGAGATATTTGCAGGCCATGGTCAAGTTGCCTCTCAAATTCATTTTTGATGAAGTCATCATGGCCCTCTCATCCAGGGTTAAATAATCTTGCATTTGACACTAGGAAAAAACACACACAGTTCCTACAAAGTAGCAAACAGAGCTATAAATTTGAGCCCTTCCAGTTAACTCACAAAAACATGTACCTATATCCTAAATCAAGTTCATAAAAAAAAATCCCCAACCTTTAATTAACATTGGTTGTATTTTCCAAAATAAGGTGTAATAGAAACAGAAATCATGTCTAGCCTATCAAAAAATGGGATTTATTGCCATTTTTCTATTTTTATGTAGACTTAAGGAGGTCTAACTAAATACTACAGTTTAACTATCACAATGCTTTCTAGACTATATCCTCACTCTGTCCTGGGCACTAGTATAGAAAACTAGTTGCAATATCATTTTGTTCTGTATTTTTCTGTATGTAGCAAGAAATTAAAGCAGTGACTGCTCATGCGGGGATGTATGCCTTCCATGAGCCAGAGAAAATTGATAATATGTGGCATCTTGAAGTACTGAGCCAAAAGAGTAATTATCTCAATTTTACAGAGGAAAATCTAAATAACAAAGAGTTTAAGATTTGTTCAAACTCAAATCTCAGTTCAAAGAACCTGGAATAGGCTTTAGTTTCCAATCCTCCAATTTATTTTCATGATGAAGTGATATCCCCTAATACATTCTTACGTAAGTCTGACAATCAGTTTACACATACAGTGGGGTTTATACTAATGGAGAAGCCCTTTCTCTCTGCACATTTTCTTGATGCTCATCAAGCATCTGGGAATCATTTTTCCAAGGCTTGCAGTTCTGCCATGTATTCAGATACAAAGGGACTGAACTGGTTAAGTGAGACAGTGGATCTAAAATCCTGCCAACAGGACTAGCAAACCTTCAAACTTCATGTATATAGGATTTGCTCAGAAGAGGGTGAATTACTCAGGAAAAGGGCTATATTTGTTCCTGAATTATTTGTTTAGTTGTAGCACAGCTCCAGGTCTTGGCAACTTAGTGAGAGGAGATGAAGTGTAATAGCTCTGTTGTGAGCAGAGTCCACACTGAGCCAGCTGAGATTTACAGCTGTTCAGAGAATCAGAAGCAATTTATCTGAGAGGTTCCATGAGACCTATAAGTTCTCCTGGTAGTAGCCAGGTTTCTGTTCCACCCTAAATGCTGCCATAGCCTAAGCTCCCTTGTGTCCCCTAGCCCTGTGCAATGTCTATGCTGGCAGTGGTGATGCTGGTAGTGGTGGGAAGCTCTCTACAGTCATCTCTGTCTCTGTGTACAAAGATGCTTGTCTGGAACACAAACTTGTTTATATAGGAAGAGGGGCAGATGTAAGGTGTTTTGAATCATGATAGTGTGCCCCAGCCAAACCATCTGTAGCTATGCCTATTGGAGCCCTCAGAGTGAGACCAGGCTGGAATTACCCTCACCGGCTTGTATCTGCTCCCTGTCCTTTGCCGTCTGGTAGTTTGGATTTCCTGGACTAACTTGGCTGCTGATCACAGGATGTGTTTTGTTGCTGCCATCATCTTGACTCTGCTTGCCTGGATCTGGAGTATCAAGGACTGAAAGGTAAACTGTGCTGAATTGGGAAAGAAGAAGCTGAAAAACCAAATAGCAAGACAGCAAGGAATAGACAAAAAGGACTATGCTGCATGGGACTAAAGCCAATCCTATTTTCTGAAAAGTGCATGCAGAGCTCTTGGACAGAGAAGAGGGACCAATCAAGCAAGGTGTAGTCTCATGCACTGCAGTTGCAAAATGTATATGTGCTATATTATGGATAAGTTGGTAAAATGTAAAAGTACTGTGTTAGGTGGAAGTACTTTGTTAAGTAAATATAAGTAAGTAAAATGTGTATGTACTGTGTTAGGTAAAGAT
This sequence comes from Lanius collurio, assembly GCA_020086605.1. Lineage (NCBI taxonomy): Eukaryota > Metazoa > Chordata > Aves > Passeriformes > Laniidae > Lanius > Lanius collurio. Next base: position 2,607,168 of record JACBWW010000002.1, read on the forward strand.
AGAGTAAAATGAGTAAGTAGTGAATTATGTGTAAGTAAGTGAACTGTATAGGTTATGCACAAGTATGTAAAAGTAGGTAAAATGTGTAAGTATAAAATAAGTAAGCAAAATATAAAAAAGAGGTGATAAATAGGCATTATGTAAAAATTGGAACATGTGTGAGTTCCCGCATGACACCCAAAGAGGTGATGCATATTTTAGAGTATTTTGAAGCTTCTGTGTAACCATATTGATTCAGAAGTGCTGAGTTCCTGCAGGCAGATATGCTTGACTGAAGAACAGAAGGTGAAGCTGAAGGAGGAGCAGATGACCACCTGGACCCACCAGTAACAAATGCGCGGTGCACACACCAACTGCCCTGCTGCATCGAGACTTCTATTTCCACTGCCTGAGATGTGCATATCCTGAAGAAGCCAATATCACTTGCTCCAGGGACAGCTTCAATATCTTACTAACTGGGAAGTCGTGTTGTTTTCATAATACTGCAGTTCTGCACTGTGACAGCAAGGTCAAGAACATATTATTACAAGAGAAGATTGTCTCCTATACTTAGGTTTGACCCTTTCTGTTTAAAGTGCCTGACCATTCTCCATTTCATATTCTCTGCTAAAGAATCATTTGACCTGGAAAGGAAATGAGGCTGGTTAGAAGCAAAATGTTTTTTGGAGAGTCATTGTCTACCTGTGCAATACTTGAAATGATATTTCCATTAATTTTTGACAACTCAGTGACATAGTGAGGAAATAATTTGTTCTCTGTGTAAAACAATGAAAAATCTCACTGTCTTCAGGAGTGAGACCTCTGTTACAAATATCTGCAGGGAAAGAAAGCAAATTAACAAAACCTGTACTTTTTTACTTAGGTTCATTTATGGTTGCAATGGTTGTTGTATGAATGCTGAGAGGAAGAAATGAAGCAAAGCTGTATAGGGGATATAAATGGATATCTAAATAATGCCACTGTTGTATGCAGTGTGAGTGCAAAACTTGAAATGGAATTATATGCAACTATGAAAAGCCCATGTTATTCTACACCCATATTTTGCAAGAGGTGGTGGAGGTGGAATGATACTGGCCGAATAATGAGGACAGTGATTGTTATTTGCTGTTTAGAAACAGCAAATTACTTAAATGAATAGGTTACTGCTATGTCAGGGGTATGGTTAGCTCTTATCAGTGGGTTTCTTCTGACTCTCCTGACAAGAGTCAAAAGATGCTGGGTCACGCATGCAAGTTAGCATGCAACACATGCCCACTGCAGCAGAGCCAGTCACAGAGGTATCCCCCACCTGCATAACAATGGCTCTGTCCTGAGGAAGCTCCCAGCACTGGGGAGAGTAACAGCATGGTGGCCACCAAAGCACTTATCACAACCTTTGAGTGGCTTCAGGATGGGCTCACCCACTGTCAACAGTACTGGGATCATTTTCCAGCACTTCCCTGAGACTGGCTGTCAAGGCAGCTTAGGTGTCCAGTGTCCTATCCCTCCCTGCTTTTGCTGTCAGCCACCCTAGGTACAATACAATTTGTATGTCAGTATAAACATACATGTTGGCATTAAGACATGACTTTGGGATAGTATTGGTGGAAAAAACTTCTAAAACTTCATTCTACCCAAGAAGTAAATTGAGGGACTTAAGCCATAAAGTTCTACATGAACATCATTCTTATCTGGATGGATGGGTTTTTTTGCACTGATCAGCCACACAGCAATATCTAGTTTGGCTGAAACCTGATTTAAATCAGACTTAAACCAAGTTTCTTTCCTCCAGTTGCAATCCCCAATATGGGTTCTAAGGAATGAATGAATGAATAGGGCCTGCATGGTCCTTGATCTCCAGCTTTGCATTTGCAAACAGTCTTAGTTCTGAACATTTGACGGTATGATATTTGATGCTGTCCTCATTAACAAGACTGGATTGTGCACAAAAGGGCAGGCCAAAGCATAAAACACTCAACTACTCTCATGTCCACTGAGCATATATGTTGGCCCTTAGCCTCTGTTCCTGTGAACTGTCTCTAGCCATGTGTTTTGAGGAGCAAGGGAAGAATAAGGTATATTTCACTGCTTCTTTCAAATCATAAAAGCACCAAAACAAGACTTCCGGATGTGTACTTTCTCTTCCAATTCACTTTATGTGTAGTCATAGCGTCAAGAAAAATGGGATTTGTTAAAAGGGAAAGATTTAACACACTTATAAGTGTCAACAATCATTGCAACTCTGAAAGGCAGTTGCTCCTTTTTTCACAGTACAAGTATTTGCTTGCATTTACTTACCTAATCAAATATGGGAATGCTTGTTCATAGCTATGGCTCTCTCTGAAGAAAGTTCCCACTTGTGGTTAAAGAGTCAGAGATTCAGTTTTTCCATTCTTCCAAAAGATTTATTCATCAAGCAGGTCTTTTTCTTTCCAGCTGCCCACAAAACTTTAAAGCAGCTGTAGAATAACCAGTGGTCCATCATTATCACTAAGACCATCAGCAGGATTAATTGATTTATAAATTGTGGCTTTGGTCCAAGAAGACCTTATGCTTCTCCCTCAAAGAAATTGAAGCAGCATCCTTAGTGAAATGATAGCATATGATTCCAACCCACCCAAAACTGGCAACAATCAAGCTAGAGGCAAACAGATTTTGAGGTTGTGACAGAATTGAGCAAGTCTGTTTCTCTCAGCCTCACCACAAGACTGCTGCCAAGACACTGAAAATTCAAAACTCAGCATACATATACAGCAGTTTCACTGAAAGAAAAATAATATTGATAAACGTTCTATGAAGGCAGCAGACTTTTTTTCTCCCTCCTAAAACCCTTTTGCAAAACTTAGAAAGGAACAACAACCCCTGAAGGTCTGCTGCCAGCTCATAAAGGAAGCTCTATGGGGTGATATATCTGCAAATATTCCTGTAGGTCTTATTTCCACTCTTCTCTGTACTGCTGGACTGAAATGTAAGGAAGAATCGGGCTCCTACTGGCATCCAGGGCGGTGATACAATCCTAGTTTTGCAGCAACAGGCTTGGAGAGTGTCCAAATTGCCTTTTTCCTGTGCTCCTCCACTTATAGCTGGGACAAGCATAGATTCAGTACAGACTTCAGCATGTGCTAATGTGGTGAAAACTACGCAGCAATTCCGTAGCTGTAAGAGGACAAAGCAGCCAAAGATTATAATCGCTGCCACCACAGGCAAGCCTGGGAGGACGAGGAGCGGCCAGATCTGTGATTAGAGTGTCTTCTAAATTGGGTGTGAAGTGCCCCTCCAAATGCAGACAAAACCTTGAACTGAAGTGGCTGTAACTAGTGCACGAAATGACAGGTTTGCAGTTGAGTTTCCTCTTCCATTTGTGCCTAAAATGCAGGACGTACAAGAGGCACATTGTTACCGAGGAACTACCTAAGCATAAAGATCTTTTACATATGTCTTCTATTTCCAGTTCCTGATTTTCAGAGTCCACCTAAAACTGTGGAGTGTGGAAAGTATTAAGCAATGCTTTATCAGAGTGGAAAGTTACTCTGCAGTTCATGTGTGAAGTGACATCCTGAATATGCAATGCGCCCAACAGCCACACAACCTGTGCTAAGAACTTCACTTTGCTGCACTGTTATGTCATCCCTGTTTCACGTGGCTTTCAGAAATTGATGTGGTCACAAAACTCTGGTCTGCTTGCACATGGGGTGTATATGTTCTGCAGATTACATTGGATAACCCAGTATTGGCAGAAATTTTTCTATTTCTTCCTCAGGATCGGATTGCATTGATCGAAGTTGAAGAATTTGAAAATCCCTCCCAGGCAGTTGCTTCATTACCTAGCCAGAATGTGAACCTAAAGAAGCCAGTGAAAACTAGCAATAACCACGTAACTTCACTGTAGAACAGAAGTTCCCTTTTCTTCATATTGCCTTGTGTGCTCCTAGAGAGCAGAGCACTTATTTTTTAAAAATGTTATCCTTGAAGGTCACTGCTGAGTAGCTTCAATTATAAGAAATAATGAGCAAGATTTCCTACAAGTATTGCCGGCTCTGGGTGCCACAGTTTCTGAGATCCTGGCTGAGGCCCTGCACTGATCCCTGGCACATGAGGGACCTTTCTTACTTTCTGCAAAGTTATTAAAGAATGGCTCAGTGCCTGTGCATTCAAGAGGCAAAGCACCTAACATTGCTGGTCACTTCTGACAACTTTGTCAGTATCAATATTTATAATCAATCCAAATGTTGATATTAAATGCTATTTTGACACATTAGTAATATAATAAGCATAGTTAGCTGACATGCTGAATTCGAAAAACAAAAGCCACCCTCAGAGACAGCTGGAACTAAAACCTTTGTAACATTGCAGTGATGCATAGGGAAGCAAAACTAAACAGAAAAAATCTGGACTTCCAATTCTGACAAAAACAACTGATGATAGAAGTACACAGATGTCTGAAATTCTTCCAGTTATAGTAATCGGATTTTAAAGATACTTTTCAGATATATGATATTTATCTTTACAGAGTTTACTCAACAGTTTCATTGTTCCATGTGTTTCCCTTTGGTGCTTTGAAAAGAAAGCTAGTTTGTTCTTTTCATCTGTAGCCATTCCCTCAGTAGCTGTCATTTATTATGTAGGAAAAAGGATTGTGTTATATTTCTGTATGCATTTGGTTTTGCATGTAGCTATATTTTTCTTTCAATAAATGTATCTTGGGGCTTGGGGAATTGTTTTGATGAAAGGACTGCTTTTTAAGCCAAAATATCTTTATCTCTCAAAGAGCCTCAGTTCCTGCGGGCTAGATTAAAAAAAAAAAATCCTTAAGAAACCAAACATCATCATCTTAATAAATGCTGGCTTTTAGACATCAGCCTTCTAGGGTATAATCTGTAACTCTAGATGTATAGGAGCCTCTGCAGGTACCTCTTTAGCAGCACTAGGAGCTTCATAGTAAGAGTAACAACAGCCAATATCTTGACAATAGAGGGAGAAATGTTAGCATCAGCTATCTAACTCCTGCCTTTCAAGAGTGACTTTTGAAAAGCTTCTCAAGGGCATCAATCCCTGTTTCTATTTAATAGACCAAGGCTGTCAACAAATGCTCCAGTTTTGACAGGTCTTTCCAACCTGTAGAAATCAGATCTCTTTCTCCTGCCTTCCACAAGTCTGCTTGAAATAGAGGTGGATCCCCGATGGCAAACTTTGGCCACTCTCAAGAATCAGACCTTTAGGAAGCAGGCAGGAGCTGTAACTTTCCTTCCCACCTGTACTTCGACCTGCAAACCCTTAATACCCAAATAAGGGGCTTCAGGAAGCCTGCCCAGGGTTCAAGCAAGCTTCAAGGTTTTGTGTGTGCTCTTAGAGAGTGATGCAGTTGCAAAAGGAGGCATTCACAGCATCTTCCATTTTCAGGTGGACAAGCTTATTACTGAGTGGTAGTTAGAACATGCTTTGGGAGTAGGCAGGTGTTTGTCTTCCCCACCTAACAGATTTGACAGTTATCTAAATTGTAGTCCTCAGATTTCCACTTCACACTTTCAGTAATAATATGTGGGAGGTGCTCCCTCTCAGCAGCTCTTCTTATCTTTCAAGGGCAAGAGTGGATCCTACCACATTCTCTTTAAGACTATTAATGCCTTAGAGAAACATATCTAACCTCTTTTTGCCTTTTCTATTTGCTTGCTCACCACTGTTCTGAAGCACTTACATGTGTGCAAGACTTAAGCATGTAACTGTAGGCAATAGAGGTTATCAGGTGCTACTACCACACCATTTGTCAAATATTTATTGGAATTAACACATTTGTGTTTTGTTTTGGTTTTACTTCCACCTGTAAGTCCACTTATCTGCAAAAAAATTCTTAGTTTCACAGGAAAGCAAAACCCCACAGGGTTTCCCATGACAGCTCACAGTTAAGGATTTCTTGATTAGAAGGTTTAGATATATTTTCAGTTCCTTTAAACTGGCATGTCTAATCTTTGGAAATCCCGTGGGCCTGACTCCTTCCAGACTCAGATGCCTTTTATAGACATCAGATGGGATGACACCCACCCCATAATCCCCCTGAGCTCTGTCTTTGAAAATTTATAATTATTTTTCCACAGAAAATGGATTCTCCAACTTATGCAAAACTACCACGGGATGTTAAAACAGTACAGTCTTTTCCAGTAAGGCTCCAAAATAATTTTGAGAGACTGTGACTGTTTTGAGCCTGATCAGGTTTTTGTTTTGTTTTGTTTTATTTTGTTTTAATGGTAAATGTTAATATGGTGCGATAAAATACAGTCCAAGTTTTTGGTCAGCTGCACTGCTGCTTTGGAAATAATTATTTTTCCATTAATGCAAATGGTCAAAAGAGTTGATGTATCATGCATCTGTCAAATCCAGAGAGTACATTACAGAAACTCTTAGAACATCCCAAGCTGACTATTCAGAGGGGTAAAATGATTTCACAAAATGGAAATTCTATTATTAGAGCAAGCATACTGTACTAAGAGAAGGGACACTGAGGAGTCCTGGGGTGTGGATTCCATTAAATTACCTTAAATGAGCAGCAGGCACTGCATTAACTAACATTATAACAGGATTTACAGAATACATGACTTTACTATGGAGTTCTTAGCCAATTATTATTTGTGCAAAGAGGATAATTGTGCATAAGACGTTATCTAGAACTTCTAGACAGAAAAATAGTGATACCTATTTATAAACTGCAAAAGAATGCAACATCTCCAATGCTAAGATGAGAACAAAATTGTTTGCTGTGTTACTAGCACTGACCAAGACAGTTTGGGTGTCTTGTCTTGTCTGTGACTTCTAGGGGTAGACACACTGGGGCATATAGCGTAGCCAGAGGGAGAAACAAGGTTTTCTTTAAGAAACATGTTTTGGAGTCAGGGATTAATTACTTTAGAGAGAAAGGACATGCAGGACTAGCCCTTGCCAATACTCAAAAAACAGTTTAGGCAGTCCATGAAATGTCTCTTGGAGGGGAGGGGTGGACACAAACTGGCCAGGGGATGAACCCAGCTATTTTGCAGATCTTTAGCTGTCTGTATGTGGTCTTATCAACACATATATTAAAGAGTTTGTTTTATCTTTAGTGCTGTTACTTTTTAAGAGAGGGGTATCAATTGCCCGTCAGTCTGTTTTTATGACCTTGTCACACAATGCAACAGACTCCTTTATTTATCTGCTGTGAAGCCTGGAATTATCTTCCAAATGAGCTGAAGCAATGATTACAAGACGGGCAATAAACATATTAAAATCAAACTCCAGTTGCTCTTACTAAATAGGACCTTTGTAGACCAGGGAATCTAGCACAGCATTTGACAGTAAAAAAAAAAAAAAAAAAAAAGAAAAAAAAAGAAAAATTTCTCTTCAAACTAAGTGCTTTTTTACTGGTTTTGTTCATTTTCTTCTCTGCTATCAGGTACTATATATTACCAGAAGCTAGATTCTGGAGAAATGGAGAATATTCTTCAATTCTAGTGAGAAAATCCCTTGGCCTATGTGACTGACCACTTGATATTCAGAAATGAGCTTTGCCTGCCTTGTATGACAGAACAAAATTAAACAGAAATTTGGTCTACTGTGTTTGGCCCTAATTCCTCATACCCCCTCTGCTGAGTATTTTCAGGTTACTATCACCAATGTAGGAAGAAGCACTTTTCTCTGATCTCTTTGACTGTCTGCAAAGCCATTCGAATCTCTGGCTCAAAAAGGTGCTAAATAAAAATAGATATTAAAAGAAAAAATAACTAAAGAAAGAGAGAGAAAAGGATGTAATTTCCAGTTCAGGTATTATGGAAACCCCATGGAAAGAATAATGAATCATTTTTCAGCTGTAGATATCCTCAGGGAAAACACTTGATAGTTTCTTTAAAATAAGAGATATTTTAGTTATCATCAATAGTGTTGAACCAGCATTCAAAAAGGAGGAGAACATGCTTTTAGGTTTTGATATTGACTTGTCCAATTAATTTACTAAGTCTGTGGCAGTTGAACAGACCTGTGATGGACATACAAATCACTGAGTGCTTCACTGCATATTTGTAAAGCAGATGATTGATGTATCACATCCTTTCTTGGAGCCATGTAGCTGATTTATATGCTCTGTGCTATATAGGCAATCTCTTTGTCAGTTGGGACTGTAAAACACCCCACAGGCAATTGTCTGCTATTCAGTCTTTCCCATTCACTGAAATTACACATAATTTTAGCCTGTGCATTTGCAAACTATGCTTTGCCATTTCCATTTGAAAATGCCTTTGTGTTAAACATTTTTGACTTGTCTAAATAAATATTATCCATAATAACCCTATATCAATCCATTACAATCCCATGAAACTACGTACTGCATTTAGATTTAATCCCTGAAACAAAGCCTGTTCCCACCTCACTCGCATGTTGCTTTCACAGCTGATACTCACAGCTGCTGAGAAATCTGAGCCACAGAGAAATCTACTATTGCTTTCATCTTGTTAAAGCTATAGGATCTGCAATCAAATAATGTTTCAGTCCTCAGTCTTCGTATATACACATGACCAAATTCCAAAAGCACAGAGACCTATTGGCAGGTAAATAAGCCTGTACTTACAGGTGGAGGTAAGTATTCAAATGTACTCCATTCTAAATTCCATGAAAACCTCATTAGTGATGCATTTGTATCATTAGCTGTAAGAACTTCAGTGTAGTCAGCTAGAAACAACAATTTAGGAAATAGCTGTAAACTCTGCTGGTGAAAAATGGCTTTTTCGTTTGAGACTGTCAGCTCACAAGATTAAGGTACAAGTTTGACTTGTGATGATCCAGAAAAGACAGACTTTCTCCAAGCAGAAGCTACTAAATGAAGTACAAAACACCTTCTTTACTGTTCTAATTGCTCATCTTGAACCACTTTCTTCTCTTAAACTCTTTAATCTTCAGACTGTGCTATAATACATTTCTGGAGCAGCATATCATGACTGGGTTTACTTGTACATGAAAAATAGTCAAAGAGAAACTGTGGGTTTCCAGTGGTTATGGATTCTGAAGTTAAATTACATGTAGTATGGAACTATTTCCTTTACTGGTTTTAGCATTTTCTTCCTTAGTATTATGTTGCAATTATCCTTGTCAGTCTAACATGGAGCATTGAAAAAAGGGTTATCCAATATCCGATCTCTGTGTGTCACTTTTTGAACACAAGCTACAGTTTCCCAATTCAGTGAGATAAATCCCCATCTTCTAGTCTTAGGGAGCACAGGAAAACAAACCCTATAATGTGGAGTCACCAACTGTAAAGGCAGGAACATTCTATGCAAAATATATTAAACTTCAGTCAGATGTCAACAAGTTTGAGTCTTCTGTTTTGGCAGATGGTTCCATATCCTGTAGCTTTTATATTTAAAGTCTGATTATGATGTTAAGTCTTTTATTCTACAAATCTTTTATACAATATTTTCTTGTTGTTTCTGTGGTTAAATAGGAATTTTTCTGTTGTTTTTAATTTTCTCTTTCTAGATCTATTTCTACTTTTCATTATATGGAGCAGGAATATAAAGCAGCATAATTTTTCTGGAATTATGCTAATAATATGGTTCTTTTTCTCCCAACTCATTTTCCTGGAGAAAGAACAGAAAGGACAAAAGAGAAACCAAAACTCATTGAGATGATCTTCATAAGTCTTTCCTAAACCACTGCATGGGGTATGCCAGCAAGACAAAAAAGCTCACACCACTCTCAGCCTGTGTTATAGGCTCATGGGTCCATTGGCCTCTTTGTCCATCCTTTGCTCCTTGACAGCATTTTTGCAAAGGATCCTACTTACCAGCGTCTCTGCCAGCCGCTTCAATGTGAATTTCATTATTTAGATGAAGAAAAAAGTGATATAATTTGCTCTGCAGGGCTTTTTAGAGGCATGTGTTACCCTGGTGTTGCTGCTCTGTCCTCACCCATACTAGATACATCTATTTGACATTCTTCCTCATGTCACTCCATATGGGACAGAAGTAGATTCTGTGGATGGAGGGCTGTACTCTTAAATGAATGCATAGATTTTCTGCTTTGCTTTGTGTGGGATTGACCTGAGCCAAGCTACTTTCTGTGTTATCCAGGGCTGCCTTCTAGAACAATCACACTTAATTCAGGACTCTGTAGGGTGTGCTGAGTAGTTATACTTATTCCATCAAAGTGCATTACTGTGTTCCTGTCTCTATCAAGTGTAATCTGCTATCAGGTTGTTAATTTGCCTAGGTTTATTAGAGCCTCTTACAGTCCTCTCCAGATTTGATTTCACTGAACAATTCTGTAATTATGTTACTTAAACTTCCTTTTTTTAATCTACTTTTCTTTTCCAAATTGTCTTTTATTACAACATTTTTCACACACAATTGTTTCAGGAGTATTTTTCTCCCTTACTGGGCTTTCAGGGTTTTCATTTCCTCTGTTGTGTATGTACATATGCTAGTGTATTAACTAGCACTTACCAGGGTGTAAATCACAGGGTGCCTCATTACCAAAGCAGATTATTAAATGTAGGAGGGTTATTTACCCAAAATGTGTGAAAAAACCATCTTTCCACTCAGATCTGTCACCACACTCTTTCTTTATGGAGAGCTAGCCAGATTTTTTTTTCATGTCCACATTTTTATAGTCCGTTAGAAGGCATTTATTTTATGATGCCTCTTTGTGCAATATATTTCACCTGAAACATATTCTTACCCCATTTCAAACGCAAGTTTCTAGAACCTGTAAGTTATTTGTAGGAGAGATTTGTAAGTAGAACTATCTCAAATAATTGCCCAGCCTTTGGCTTGGGTACGTTACTTTCTGCATTCCTCATCTTTGAAGCAAGATTTGAAATATGGGAAAGTGCTGAAATCTGACTGAAATCAAGAGCTCTTCTATACAAAGGAGCCTTGAATGACTTTCAATTGTAAAATAAATTGTGCTATGGATTTAATACCATTATCCAAAGTGTCTGTGAGAGTAATTAACTTCCACTAAGCTGCAAACGTCTTATCCAAGAAGGTGGCAGCACTGAATTCCCTGCAGCCCTAATTAAGATTTTCCTGGTGCTGTTTACAGAAGACACTAGGCATGGATGGACTGCCATGGGTGGAGGAAGACAAGGCAACCGCCTCAGGAGCCTCCATCCCTTTTCCATTGCCGGCCTCACAGAAGTGGTCAGAGAGGGTGAAGTGATCAAAAGGCGCCGTGTGGCACCTGGTGTGGGGCCAGGCCCCTCTGGGGCTGAATGCCCCGCTCAGCGCCCCGAACGCCCCTCACGGAGCCGCAGCTGCCCTGCACATGCTCCCGACAAGCTGAAGTCACGTTGCCTAAATGGAGTGAACACATTAGCTCGCCCTTTCCCTCCTCTCATCCCTTAGCCAGGGGCTGCACAGGGGTTTTGTTTGCTTTGGAAAGAAAAGACAGCTCTAGACATTCAAGGCTTTGGTCTATGAGATGGAGATGTGTTTGTGGTGCTTCAGGACAAATGCCCGCTGATGGATAGGGCAGAAGAAGTTTTTTTAGACAAAGAGAAAAGAGAGCTCTTGGCTCTGAGGAAGAAGATATTTTGAGCACACTAGCAAGGTCTTATCTTTTGCTTATTCACATAAAGGTTTGAAACAAGGGCAGAACAATACAGTGCAAGTGGAATATAGAGGTCACTCAGGGCATGAAAGAATTTTATGTGTGTGTGTGTGTGTG
>JACBWW010000002.1:2619194-2839245 GCA_020086605.1 Lanius collurio
AGGGCAGAACAATACAGTGCAAGTGGAATATAGAGGTCACTCAGGGCATGAAAGAATTTTATGTGTGTGTGTGTGTGTGTGTGTGTGTGTGTGTGTGTGTGTGTGTGTGAGTATGATTTGCTTCTTGTAACCCAGCTTGGTAAACCTTCACCTGAGAGATTTAAATCACACCCAATTTTCACCATGTTTGCCTCTCCCTGTTTAGCAGACTGCAATGCAATTCTAAGAGGTGGGTTGCCTGCTCTTTCAAAACCAGCTTATTCACACGAGGTATTCATTACACAGCATGGTAATTTATTTTGAAAGCAAATTTACCCTCTTCATCAAGCCAGTGAGTTATGTGCAACCTGAACTATGCAGATAGACAAGGAAAAGCGAGGTTTAGTTATTGTAAATCACTACCCTGGCAGCAGTCCAAGCCCCTAGGGCTTCAGCTGTTACACTAGTAGAGAAAATATAAGTTCCGATACAACTAATCCACATCAGTTACAAAAAACAATAATATACCTATGTAAACCAGTCATGAGAAAATTAGCATGATTTTCTGGCAATGCTTGATAATTATCTAGTCCACTGTATACAAAGCAGAAAAAATCGTAAAAATACAGAGATAATACATTATCATACAAATAACCAAGGAGACTTAGCAGAGGTTACATCAGTAATATTTTTTATAAATTCCTACTGGCACATGCCTTAACAGAAAACCCTGGAGAGGTGGAAATGAGGGCATATTGTAAGGAAAAAAAAATCATTATTTAAAATAGTTTTAGTTTCAAAATAATCTTATTTACACTAAGTCAATTTTTAAAGATTCCATTACATAATTACAATCACAGTAAACAAGCAGTAATGATTTTTTTCCCTTGTTCTGTGTTGGTAATAAGAATGGGAATACAGACATTTGTCCCTTTGGATGACATGTTTTAATCAGGTTGGTTTCTATAAGGCCTTTTTCAAACAGCCTGAAGTCTGTCAGAAAAAGGTTATTGCCTAGAATAAGCCTTTAATAATAATTTACAGCTGATTTGTTTTTGAGTTAATTTGCCCTTAAGCAAAAGAGCAGGGTCAGTAGGACCCTTGTATGGACTGGTGTTGAGTGCAGTGCAAAGGAACTATAATCATTATACCAGTATCTGGTTGTATTATTGAAAAACAGAGAAGGAAGAGCAGTGGAGAAAAAGAAACAAGAATTACCCAGGAGAGATGACTGGCACAATCCAAGCTCCCTGCTGATTTAACAGCGATCACGTTCTCTTCTCCTTGAAATACAGAACTATCTGTTCAAGTTCATTTGTACAAAGTGAAGGGAGTTATTTCAGATTTATGCAGCTTGTGCCATTTGTAACCCTCAAATAGGATCTCACCCAGAAACTCTCTCTAAACCTTGAAAAGGTCAGGCATGGAACTCCTTCAGCCTTTATTATTAAAAGCTTCCTGCCTGGTTTTACTGTAGAGAAAGAGGCAGTGACCTTACATTTAATCACACCAAGGAGTCTGTGCTTTAACTTACTTAAAAGGCTCCTTATGCAGGATAGCTTTATCCAAGAAGTCTTTTGCCAGATAATGGTGTTTTTAAAGCAGCGTGCAAAATATCTCCCTTGCTGCAGACTCCAGCTGCTGAGTAAGCAGCCTCTCCACTGCCTGCAGTAAGGAGGCTGCAAGAGAGGTCCAGGGGAAACTGCATTCAGCCAAATCTGTCCCATATGCTCGTGAAACCTAATGGAAATCAGTTGAGAGGCCCTACAGCTGTACAGGAGTACATGCGATTTACAGCAAGGCAAAGGATTTGCAGAATCCTACATCTTTGGTGCTTTCATTTTTTAATGCTTCAGCCTGAGAAAAATTAATCTTCTTAATGAACTAAAATGGAAGAGTAATTAGCTCCTTCACTTGCACATGTTTCTCCACAATGCCTTTGCTGTGTTTCAGAAGTGCACAGGACTTCCATTTTTACCTTCTGCTTGGATTTCTCTGTTTAAAAATGCAGCAGATGTAGCTTGAAAAAGTGTTTCTGCTGTGAGCTGTCTTCTAAGGCTCTGATAAATGCCTTGTCACATTTGCTCTGCTTTGTACTCGGAGACATTCTTATTTGTTTGCTTTTATGTTTCTGCAACTCTCTCCATTTTTTTTTCGCACCATTTCCAGCCAGGGATAATTCTGTCAGGGATGATGGGCTCTGAGCAAAACTTTCTGTGCTGCATTTATCTTTTCTCCACAGGGATTAGGTGGAGCTGAACAATGAAAGAAAGGTCCAAAGTCTGCCTCAAAAAAGCCCCTTCCTGACCACTTCATCTCAGCCCTTACACTTTTGCCATCCTCACATCTGTGTGTAACTGCCCAGCACTAGATGAGGAATGGTGTTGTCTATAAAGTACTGACATGGCTTGAGACAAAACAGGGTTCCCCTTCTGCTAAAAGACCTGCTGAATCATCCACCTCCTGTTTGGGAAAACTCCCTGAGACAAATTCTGATTTCTAAACAGGAAGTTAGACATGGTTTGGGGGGTGGGGGGATGAAGTGTGGTCTTGTACTTGTGGAACTAAAGGAAAAAAATTTACAAGTCCGTGTCCTTTTCATTATCTTGGAAGGATAATGTCACCTATCCTCACCTCAGTTTCTGTGAAACAGGAAAATAATACTTATTGTTATGGCTAATCTCTTCAAATACTGTGAGAGTACATCACAGCACTTTAGTGAAGAGTCTTTTGTTTTTTCATGGGTACCAAATGTCAAGGTACAAAGCAGAGCCCAGATGTGCACAACAGTCTTGGTCAGCAGAGTTTCAGGTTTTGCAGCATCCCTTCTCTGCCAGGGCACACAATCTCATAAATACAGACCCACTGTAAGTACAAACCTGCTATCAGTGTAAAACATGTGAAGTTTGTGGGGAGGAAAGAGTGGCTTACTTTGCTGTTTCGCTGGCTCTCCCAGGAGCAGGACTCGGCCTCCTGAGGAGCAATCCCTCGCTGGAAAGGGTGGTCGCTCAGGCAGGTCTGGCAGAGTGGAGGCTCGAGCTCTGAATCCCCTGCAGGTAAATTCATCACAGTGGACCCCAGGTATTTGAGGCTGGCATGTGGATGCTTTTCAACATTGACCATCGGGCTCTTAATCCACCTCCGTACCTGCCAACACAGAAAGAGATTATGGACTCTCTTTGCTTTACAGCAGTTGGGATGGCTCAATAGGGTTTCCAGTGAGGATTACAGCACAGAGTGGGGAAAATAATCAGCTATGAGGATCAGCATCAATTTTCTGCAGGAGAAAGTACCAGGCCAAGTCAGGGTGAACACACATCATCATAGACAGGCTCTTTTTGCTGAGAATTTTTTGCTGCCTTGTGCAAGTCTACCATAAGTTTATCTACAAAATAGGGGCTTTATAAATATATTGAAATAGACAGTAGACTGCTAAGAAGAGAGACAACTACCCAAAGCTAATACTTCCAGCCTAAACAGCTCAGTTTCCCCACGAGAAAAAGCAGACTGGTTTTGCAGGAATAGAATTGAAAGACTGACTTGTTTTCTGCAGTCCTTTCTTGCAAGAGCAATTTCTTCTGTATCATCTCTGACTTCATAAACTAACTCAGCTTTTTCTGTACCTCCTATCACTCCATTCAAGAGACAGTTTCTCTTGTTGAGCTTTCCCAGATTTTGACCCTGACTCCTCTAACCTGCCTTCTCCTCATGTCTGCAGCTTCCCAGCAAGGACCCAGTGCACTACATCAGGAAGGACACTGGTTGTGAGCATAATACACTGCACTGGCAGGGCACAGTGTCAACTTTGTTTGCTTTCCCTTTCACTTCTGTGACTGTCTCTTTGCTGCCATGTGAATCAAAAATATTAGATTTTCTAAGCAGTTAAATGAGGAGTGAGAGGCTTTTCTGAGCTCTTTTTCTAAGTTATTTTGCACTGTGAAAACAAAAAGACCACTATGTGAGCTGTGCTATATTTGCACTGAATCTGATCAGAAATCTGTCATTTGAATGCAAGGGATGGCTAGGGATGTCTCAGGACACACTGTCCCAGCCTGGAGGGTGAGGGCTGAGACAGCCGGGGCTGGCAGCCCAACTGTCCTCCTAGTGACAGGATGCAATCTCTTTGCTCTGTGATCTTGGTGTCCCTGACCTCAGCATCTCCATTCTTCATTAGGAGATGATATTTGCCATTGGAGGATACTTTACATCAGGAAAACAGACATTTTATGTTACATTAGTCATGAGCAGGATGGCAAGTGCTTGATTAACAGTGGAAGTCTATATCACAGCAACTGGTTGCCAGGATCATGTATGATAAACAAACAGAATGAGACATCTCTAAAAAGCCTTCTGTTGCTCACTCCTCCGTGAGCAAAGTGCCTGCAATTGCCCTGCTGTGCTGACCTGCCGGAAATCTCAAGATTAGGAAAATTTCTCTTCCCTCTCTATGGAAACCAAGGAAATGCTTCTCCTTCTGTGGGCAAATGAGCCACTTCCCAGTACATTCCCCATTTGCATTTTTTAGTGTCAGTTCGTGTGGATAATATTACCCTCTATTTCCATGCTCTGGAGCATCCCCACAGAAGTATCCACACTGCTTTAGTTGGTGGGTTGTAGGAGGAGGGATTACTTTTTTCAGATTTCATTTCAACAAATATATATTGAAACTGATCTTTAACTCAGGAAGATTTAAAAAAAAAAAAAATTTGCCAAGTATAATTGATTCTGTCATCATTAAGCACATCACTAAATATATTATTCCCCCAAACAACTACATGGTTATGTGTCTTGATCTAATTTCAGATTTTGGTGTGTTGAAAATAACAATTATATTAGTGGTAAAAAACCCCCATGACTGATTTCCCAGCATAGTTTTATTATAGGAACCATCCAAAATATTTAATGTGATTCTAAGAGAAGTAAATGTCTGTTGAATTTGTCCTTTTTAAGTTAGACCTGGTGATCAGTTAAGTGTTTTCTGACCTGGTTCTGCCTTTCTTCCTCGATATCCTGCAACTTCAGTCATATCTCTATGGGTGCACACAGTGTGCAGAAATATGTATGAATAAAGAAGCAAACTGACAGCAGAAAAGGACCAGGGCTGCAATGAGCTGCAAGTTCAGTTTTCTTTAAAAATTCAGGAAACATAGACCAATCTTTTGCTTGAGACTTCTCAATTGCATATGGAATTCACATGTAAATGTGGATTTAACTTTTATTTGGACCCTAATATGTTTGGGTTTATGATTTAAAATTAATGACATTATCAGTGATACAGTGAAACAATAATTTCTATCGTAACTTCACCTGTTGTTTCACTGTCCTGTGTTTCTATTTACATATCTCTATCTTGTCTCTGTTGAAAAAGCACTCAAAATGTGTCCTGGGTACTTCTGATACACCAAAATCTTTTGGTATAGAATGATTTTGTAGTTGTACCTTTTAATGGCAATGAAATATACATTCTGCAGTATAATGATCACAAATTAACAATTAACCACCAGTGCTTTAATGTTGAGGGAAAGTAACATAGAGTGTATTTTATGAAGCTTCACACACCAGAGTGTAGATGGCATCTTCTATCTCTAGCATCAGCATGTGGTCCCTGAGGTCAGGCTGAATTCTAAAGAATTTTTTTTAGTATCATTCATTCCAAGCTGACTACTGATTTTAAGTCAAATACACATCTTTTATGGATTACTTTTTGCTGTTTAAAAATGTTGGACTAAACCAAAGTTTTCACATGATAGGTCCATATTATTTGTCCATTATATCCTGTACTGAGAGATGAAAAATAAGCACTATCATGAATACTGATCTGATCATATTATTGTTCTGTTTAATGATATAGAGTTTTGGGGAAACTAAGTTGAAAAAATTTCGGGAGCATCCAGGTCTGAGATTGAATGGACCAGCAGGGATTTATTTATTTTATTTTTTTTTTAACAGTTGGAAACTGTTCAAGTAGGTTAACACACCCACAGTTCAAATGCACTGTCAGAAGAGAGCTTTAAAAACTGTTTTCCTTCCTTAGGTCGGGCAAAGTCCAGGTTCATGCACATCCAGCCACAGCTGCTCAGTGCAGGATGCTGTGCTGACTCAGCGGGACGCACCTAACATTTCAATAAACTTAACTGAGTCACTGTGAAAAGTAATATATAATCTACGAATTTTCAATAGAAACCCAAGGCCAGCATCGCTAAGCCCGGGGAAGTTGTTTTTCTTTCCTCCGAAGCGTTTGCCCCTGACTGAGGCGCCGAGCCGGGCCCTTGGTGGCTGCCCACACGCCCAGACGTGCCTGGCAGCCGCCCGAGGGGAGCCGTGCTGGGCTGGGCTGGGCTGCCACGGCTGCCAAGGAGCTGTGCGGGCACCTGGCATGTGGGCTGCTTCTAGGGCTTGCCTACTTGGATGTGCTGAAACCTGCTGGTCCAATCCCAGGTTAGGTAAATACTCATTCAACCCCTGTGTGGACTGCTTGGTTCAGAGTTATGGTGGGTTTAATTCACTCTGCAGCCATGGATTCCATTCAGATAAGTTTAAATTTCAGGTTTTATTCTGAATTGAGAGGTTCAGAAGGGCTTTAAAGACAATCAACTCTTCTCTAATTTTAGTCCTTCAGCTAATTCAGACTAATTCCCCTCAGTATCCCTTTGCAGACAAACCCTACATTTGCATTTTGAAATTCATAAATAACACAGAGTTAAATGCACAGAAGAGTGTAGAAAATGCAGTGATTCACCACTGACTTTCAACATATACCCATGTCCAAAAACATTGAAAATACTCATTTGAAAGTAGGAATTGGCAACTACTTCATAGCAGCAAGGTGAAATCAGACTTTGCAAGAAAACCAATTTCCGTGGCCACTGCTATGTAGGTCTTGGGTTTCTATTGATGCTTGTAGATTATATATTGCTTTTCAGAGAGGCTCATTTAAGTTTATTGAAATGCCATGTATACATGTTAGTGACCGAATTCTAAGTCTACATTATAGGCTTTTGTCTAGTTTTAACCTTAATAGACTTCTAAGATTTTTTGAGGCTTTAATACTTACATTTACATTAGACAAGTGCCTTAGATCTATAACTCTGTTTGACTTGGGCTATCTTAACTGTCACTAAAGGATTCAAAGCACAAAGGCTAATTTCTTTTGAATTCACTTCCACTAAAAAAACTCTCACACTAAATCACACAAAAATAAAAATAATTTAAAAGAATTTTCTTACAGTTTCTTCCCTGATTTGACAAACTGAGATTAACAAGTAGCAGATGATAATTTACTATTTAGGGCATTATATGATCAGAGAATCATAGAATAGTTTGGATTGGAAGGGACCTTAAAGATCATCTAGTTCCAATCTCCCTGCTGTAAGCAGGGACACCTTCTGCTAGACAAGGTTGCTCCAGGTCCCATCCAGCCTGGCCTTGAATGCTTCCAGGCATGGGGCATTTACAACTTCTCTGAGCAAATTGTTCCAGTGCCTCACCACTGTAATAGTTAAAAAGTTCTTGCTAGTACCTAATCTAAACCTCTTTCAGTTCAAAATCACTCCTCCTTCTCCTGTCACTACATGCCCTTGCAAAGTCTCTCTTTAGACTTCCTGTAGGGTCTCTTCAGGTACTGGAAGGTGTTTTAAGGTCTCCCCAGAGTACCAATACCACAGTGCCAGATACATAATTCTTTATGGCACTGTGAGGAATATTTGACCATTGAAATACATTCTTTTTTTATTCTTATAATGATATCCATCTACTGGTAAATAAACTAGAGCCTGCTCCTAACTGCAGGAACCAATTCTCTTCTGAACTTCCTCTGAAGGTTTCTGTATGTTTGTTTCCAAGGCAAGGCCCTTTATTCTCACCCAGAAATTTCATTCATCATCATAGAGTATAAGCAGCAGACTCTCTGACTGTGTCTGAAATAACCCAGGTAGGATTAAGCACCTCAGAAGGAGCTCCCAGTGTCTCCTGCTGTACCATGACTATAGTTTCTTTGTGCCTTCTCCTCATCAACAAATCGCATCTGCTGGAAATTGCCTCTACTACATGCCCATTGTGGAGCACCCTCCAGCTTCTGGTTAAACTACAGCTGCATTCCTGAGAATGGCTGTTGTCACGCCGATTCTGTGAAGGAACAGCCTCGTAGGCCTGTGCAGACGGACAGGGGTCTGCGTAGCTGGTGGTGTGTGCTGAGCAGCGGCTGGTCAGCCACCACACTGAAGCTGCACATCAGCTCTGTCACACTCAGGGCTGGTGTCTCTTGATGCCTTCTAAGGCTGACCAAGAGATCAGCTGTACCCCTTTGTGCAGACAGGCTTGAGGTCTGTCAAATATTGCCTTACTGCTATTAGCTAGAAGTTAATTCAAAATGCTTCAGAGAACCCCTGTCTTGCCTTGCTTGGAGAGGATGAAAAATGCAAAGCAAGAAAAAGAAAGTTTGCCAAAATTATCTTTGAAACCTAATCAGGTTTAATATAGCTACTCATCTGAACAATTTCTGAAAAGAAAGAGTTTTGAGATTGTCAAAGGAAATAATTCCAACTTTTCCAAAATCAAAAATTTCACATTTTCAAGTCAAATGACATTTTTACTTTCTTTTTATTATTATTGTTTATTGAGGTAGAACAGATTATTTTTGACAAATCCAGTCAGCTTCATATTCATAGACTTTCATGACTGGGAATAAACACTTCTGCACCCTCTCAAATTTTAGATTTTTTTTTCTATTGGCAGTTTTGTTGGACCACTAAAGGAGCTCTGGAACTAGTCAAAGTTTTTTGGTATTTCTGGCATTTCTTGCAATGACAATGAACAAAATTGATGAAAATTTTCCCTGTTCTTCCAAGAAAAGTGAGTTCAGAGGAGCCTTGTGCACTCTTCTAATATGTAGCCGTGTTTCAATAATTTCAAACTAAATTAAAATGTGACTATTGTTAGAGAACAGTTCTAAATACGCTTTTCCCAAGCATGGCCTGTGGCATTGCTGAAAGGTACACAAGTATTTTTTTTAAAGACCCTTTATTTTCTGAGCCTTGTTTACTCAAGTTTCTTTGTTTGCTTTACTTTCTAAAAACATGATATCCAACAGTGATAATCTCAGACTAGAAAATTGCCAGATGTGATTAAATGAGATTTGCCAAGTTCCAGTGTTTTTTTCACTCCTGGTTTTTCCTGTTATGTAATAGCAAACAGATACAGCTTTTAATTTCAGGTGGCTCAGTTGTCAATGGCATCAGTCAACTCAGCACATTTTAGACTTTAATCAGTTATCCATAAGCCAGTCCCCATCACTGTAATCATGAGCAATATTTTCCATGAGAGAAACACCAGCCTGTTCTCTGGAGACATCACTGATGCAGGTGTGGCTTTTGCTCTGAGGGAAAAAGATGCCAGTGGCATCAGTGGCCACGCTGGAACATCTTCTCTGTCTCTGGAGACTGAAAACCTGGTGCTTTTCAGGACATGACAAGCTTCTTTTCTGGCGTCACAGCTGAACACTTGACTTTCAAAACTGATGAATACAGGAAAGGAAAAGGCAGGTTATGCAGGGAAATAATGACTTTCAGGATTAGGTCCTTTGTGGATGTGGGAGTCACTTCATTGCACTAAGCCCCAATGTCTGTAACAGACCATGGATTTTAGTAGGATTTGGCAACAGGGTGAGAAGATCCATATCCTGGAGTAATACTAGTGTGAAAGAAAAAAAAGGCATAAGTTTGTAGACAAATTTGATAGGCCATTAGATATTCAAAATTGCAGGCATTTGCTGAGGACTGGGCATAAATTGAATGATGGAATGGCTTGAGGGAAACTGTGGAAAAACTGCTTGGAGGTCCAGTATTATCAGGCACTTCTCAATGAAACATCACACCCATCAACACAATACTGTCAAATGTAATCTGACAGCCTGTGCAACCTTGTGGTCTGTACAGCAGCATTTTCTCCCTCTGAAACTTTGGACGGGCTTTTTTTTCATATTTTTGTGGGAAATGGGAATAAACTACTCTGTGCCTTTGAAGTTTTCCGTACTGAAATGTCCATTCTTCATGAAAGTTTGTTTGGATCCATTATGGGTTATTTTGTCTTTTAGTCAGCTCCTTTACTCTGCATGTTGCATTGCAAAGTCTCAGTGTATTCCTTTCCCTACCGGCCAATACCAAATGCCTCGACTGTGATCTAGGTCAGTGTAAGTGCCCTTGTTTTACTTCTGCCTCCCTGTGATATCAAATGAACATTTCTCCTTCTCCGATTGCAGTTCATCCGATCCTTTCTTTCCTTTTCCTGACGTTATCTAATTGCACCCTGGACGAAGATTTAAATTTTCATCTATTATGTTAACCCAAGGTGGACACGGAGCTCTTGGAATCATCTCCCCTGCAGTCTTGAGGGAGACTGTCAGGAAACCTATTTAAATTACAATTAGGGAGATTAGGGAATGAAAAGCTCTATTGTTCAAACTGTATAGAGTCATCTACTTAAGTGGAAAGTGGTAAACGAAAGGCAGGCTGATTAATGCCCCGACTGAGATATAGCACTACTCTCTAGCTGGCTCTGACATTTAATTTGTCATGTCCCATGGGAAATGCGGCACCGCAAAAGAATCAGTTTGTCAAATCACCTCGAGCTATTTTTCTCCCCTGCAGATCCCTGAGACACATCACTTTGTTGATTAATAATCACATTTCATTTTAAAAGGGAAAGTGAAGGGCAACTCTCTGCATAGTCATCATTTGCGGCTTTTCCTGCAAAGCCGAGAAGCTGCTCGCTGAAAAGCAGACCGAGGCCAAATAGCAGAGCACATTGTTTCTGCCCAAGCCTGAGTGTGCATGACCTGGATTCATGGGGAGCTTAGTCCTCCAAATGTGCCAGGAGAAAGGTTACTGCACGTGAGGGAGATCTGGTGAAGGACAAATTGACCACAGCTCGGGGTGGAGAAGTGCAGGGAATTAGAGTGTTCTGCAGAGGAGCCCCAACGCACTTTGGTATTGCAAGACAGGGGAATATACAGCGTCTGGCAGAAATCAGATCTACCAAAGGGAAAGCATAGCAATTTTTTCAGTACTTGCTGTTGTCATCACTTGCAGTGCTAACACATCAAGTAAATAAGGCGGCTTTTTATGATCTTAAGTGTGAATGACTTGTCTCCAGGCCACAGAAGAAAGTCAGCAAAGTTCTTAAAAAAATATGTCAACATGTGACTGCATTCAGGCACTAATCCCAAAAGATGATGGGGACCAAAATGACTGAGGGAATAGGGACTGCTCTAATTATGGGTTTAAATATTCCTGCTGGAAAAGGTGTAAATCATGTAAGTCAAGGCATGAAGAGCAGCAGAAAATTTAGGCACACCTGTATTGCAAATAACTAGTGTTAATGAGCACACAGAAAACTGCCTGGCTGATTTTCCTGTTCCAATAAATGGGAAAGCTCTTGCCAGCTCCAGCAGTGCAGGAGAAAGTCTGTAAAACCCACATCTCACATTGATTGCTAAATTAACTTTTGCCCTGCCTTCATACTGATTTGTTTGTAATGCGGCACCAAAAAAATCTAAACAACTGAATAGGCACCACTTAGGATTTTCCTCTCTTGCTTCCTCCCATGTTGTCCTTGATAACAATTGTTAGTGTCATGGGATTCTTTTCTCTGTGAATAAATAAATAACTGATGTGTTGGAATCAGGTAAGAGCTCTTGGATCAATTGCAAGCACTGATGGCACTTGTTACTACACAAGACGAGACAATAGATTCATTGTCCATTCTGGTGTATAAACACCCTCTGCGTATTATGTCAAAGAGGAAAACAAAACAAAATGGGGTTTATTGTGTATGTGCAAGTCTAATCTTTCCAGGCTACCAAGTTAAAAGTGCTTTTCATCTAGATCAAATAAAAACAACAGGAACAATACAACCCCAAATCCTATCCAAATAGTCTGAGGCTGCTCGCTAGTACCTTCTCTTCTCTATTCTCTGTTTTATGTGAGCAAAGCCAATTGTCAGTAAACCCAGGCAACGTTTATTTTAACTCCTGCTCTGATAAACACCACATCCCACATCTATCAGTCAAAGCCTCAAATCAGTTTGCAGGGTACTGTGAGTATCTGATCCAGGCACAGGAGCCAGGGAATGCATGTTTGGATGTGAATGGGCAGCAAAGGTAGGTGAATGAAAAATATCCAGGCAAAACAAAGATACCTCAGTATACTTTCTCTCCATCTCAGTTTCCTGATGCAACAGTTATTTTGCATCCTTCAGTAAACTGGGCAGAAAGAGCCCAGTAATATAAAGTTTTACTGCAGAGCAAGAATAATGACTGCAGTGGCAGAACACTATGGATGACTGGTTACAGCACCAAATCCCATTCAATAGTCATCCTTAGATACTCAAAAGCTTCATACTGTCAGAGCAGGGAAGCATGCTTTGTGTGGCCTGAAATTAATAACTTTCCTATTTTGAATTTGAGCCTAATACTGCACTTCACTAATCTCCTTTTGATTTGGCAGAAGGTGACCCTTCTAATTTCTTATATAACATTGCACAGCATCCTAATTTTTTGTCAGTCTTCAAAGCAACCGGGACCGCTAGGGGAGCTGATTTAGGATGTCTGGTCCTTCTGGCCCTGTGAGAGTCATGCCAAAACCTTCGCAGAGCTGTGAGACAGACCATATATCTTAGAAAGCTGCAATATTCCCGGAGGGCCTCCTGGTGAAAGATGCCAGTAGTTTTTTACAGATGAGCTCCCTTGCCAGGCAAGGCTGGGCTGGGACCTGGCAGCAGGGACTTCAGCAGCCTGTGCAGGCCCATGTGTAGTGTGACATGGCAGTGCCATGGGGGAGGCTGCCACAGCCTTGATCAAAAGCCCCACTTGAACACTCTGGGGTGGCCCTGTCATCTATCAGACTGGGTAACAGAGACATGGCAAATGCCTTTGCTTTTCTCTTTCAAGTCAAAGGAGACATAGAATCATAAAACAGGGTTGGGATGTAAAGAATCTTAAAGATCCTCTAGTTCTCAACCCTCTGCTGTGGGCACCTTCAACTTGACCAAGGTGCTCAAAGTCCCAGGCAACTGCTTTGCTCAAAGGCATATCTTTCAGGAAAATATCCACTATTTCTTTTCTTAACTTTTTCTAGTGACCAGTTTGCATTTGCTAAGAATACTGTTTGAGAATAAACAGAAAATTCCTATCACTCAAATTAGTCATTTCTAAATGGCATCCCAGCTGAGATGCAGCGTGCAAGACACTAATAAATTTCCATCAGGATCTAAAATATTATTTTATTCTGAACCATGCAAGAACTTATGACTTAAAATGCCACCATCAGCAGGGATTTAAGCCAGGAGGAGTATCTGTAGTTCAAGTGTTTTGACAAATTAATTCATTGCCAAATGTGACCAATGTTTTTAAGATCATTCACTGATTTTCATCACTGATTTTTTCCCCCCTAGGATGATAGAAATGAACTTGTGGAAAGCAGACCATTAATACAGACTCTGTCACTATAGGAGAACATATGGTCTTGAATAATTTGAAAATAAAACATACGTCTTTGTATAGCAATAGAGTTAAAGTAAACCTCCTTGATACAAGAGACTCTTCTGAGGTTAACATTTGCTGATTAATGATTCAAAATTTTCTCTGCATGATATTCTTTAGAGACATGTAATGAAATCTTAGCTCAGGCTATCTGAAAGGTGGACCAAACGTTTATAGCATTTCCCACTCCAAAAGCTGCAAGCAACATTTATTTGTAGTCCCATGAGGAGAAAAATATTATTTTCTAGTTACATTTCAACCTACTCTGAAATCTGTTTGAATTTTATTAAGCTTCACCTCACTCTGTGGTGACTAGATGCCTCCTCCACTTGAGAAACTGAGGCCTTACAAGTCCTCCTTGGAGAGGGGAAAGTGACTCTGCTTCAAAAACAAAACAGCAAACGCAAGATGAACAACAAATGTGAAACCCCATCCCATTGCAATTTCATCACCTATAAAACTGCAGCTGTTTCAATTTGTGAAACTAAGCAATTTCTCCTGCACCTGTCAAACCTGCCTGGCATTTCAATAAATTGTTCCATGTGTTGTTTTTTGCTCATGTTTTAAAATAGCTTGAGAAATATGGTTTTAAAAAGAGCTAAGTACAGACACAAAGTACAGTTAATCAGAGTAAAGCCACATTTTCAAATTGCCAGTCAAAAACAGTCATTCATATATATTAAAGAAATAAGTGTTCTTAAGTGAAAAATGTAGCAACAGATGCAAACCAGACACACTCAAGAAGTATGAAACAAGGGAGGCTTTCTTTCTGCTGCTTACATTATTTCCTTTCTTAGCTTAGTATTTTTCCACGGGCACACACACACACAAGAAACACATTACCCAGCACTTTTATTCCTTGGGGTCTTCACTTTATTTACAAGATGATGGCAATAAAGATCTTTGTTTTAAAAACATGAGCTAAAGTGAAAGTCACCAATGCTGACTTATCAGCTTGTGGGTTGGAGTCTCCCACATGTGTAGGTTGCTGGTTTGGGGAAGACTGTGACTGAGGCATCTTGTTTTCATGTCTCATTCCATATGCTTGGTTATGTGTGGATTTTCTTTTGCTTAACTCATGCAAATATAAAATAAATATTCTGAAGTCATTTCAGGCAAAAGCTACTGAAAGCTAATATATTTTTTCTCTGAGAATGCTAACATTCTCTGAGGGTTCAATGCCAAACAGGTTAAACAATAATTATGACATCAGAGAAAATGTTAAAAATACCTTGCAGGTAGGATGATCTACATAGTTTCAATTTGGTGTGTAAATCCTTTTAGAGGACTCCGATCTAAGTTACTGTGTCAGAGAATAAGTGAAATGGAGAAAGAGGTACCAACTTTGTTCAAAGCAAACAGAAATTGAAGAAGGCAAGTAGAAGGAGAAAATACCTGAGACAAGTTTTTAAATGGACTGAACAGTTTTTCTAGTAATGTGACCATGAAATAAGGGAAATCAGATGATGACCTAACACTGTGGACTTGGCCAGTAACTTCTTCACTAAAGGCAACATTTGGGAAAGCAGCAAATGCACCAATCTCAGTTCCTTTCCATCCCTGTGAATCATTTCTTTCACTAGCAGAGCAACTGGGCATGTGGCACACCTGGTTTTGATTCACCTGATAGACCAAAGGAACAAATTTTTAGGTGGTATACCTGCACTGGAGAAACCCAGAGTGGTTGTCTGGGTCCCATATAAACACACATCTACAAAGATACTTGGGTGCAAAAGCTGCTGGGGCTTTCCAAGGCTCACACAAGTTACTCCAAGAGCTTCATAAAGCACACTGCTAGGCTGAACTCTCTAGCAACCAGCAATGGAGAAGCAGCAATCTCTCATCTCTGTATGGGCCTTTTCAGTACACAGGCTACTCTATGGGAAAGGTCCAGGAGGGTTAGCCCTTGGAGAGAAAAAAAGAAGTATGGGGAAGATAAGAGATTTTGTGAAAAGAAGATGATTTATTTATATATTTGACTTCTGGATGGATGCCAGTTTGCTTGGAACTGCACAGAAAGAGAACCTCATCAGGCTTGTCTCATATCTAATTACAGCTCTTTCAGGCTTAGTATATATGGAATAATTGGGGAATGGAATGAACAATCTCAGAGCAGCTCTG
The DNA here is from genome assembly GCA_020086605.1 of Lanius collurio. NCBI lineage: Eukaryota > Metazoa > Chordata > Aves > Passeriformes > Laniidae > Lanius > Lanius collurio. Next base: position 2,634,829 of record JACBWW010000002.1, read on the forward strand.
ACCTTTTTTCCCTTCAACATTTCTTAATTAATCTTAAGTAGAGAAGGAAATAATTTATTTAGTTCAAGCAAGATATCCCAGAGCAGTCACCTTTGCTCTCTTACCACTGTACCAAAAAAAAAAAAAAAAATTAAAAAAAAAATTGCACCACAAAAGAAGAGACATAAAAAATAAAGGAACTTTTGAATCTGAAATGAGACCTGTTCCTCTCACAGGGAACTGGTGGAAGGTGCACGCATGGAGACCTTAGGCTTTGGAAAGAATGGACACTAATGAATGCTTCTGACAGGGTGAATCAAATCTCACAATCTCCTTATCAAAAATATACACATCTCCCATCTCCACCACATGCATCATAATTCCTGCACTGGGGAGGCATGGTCCAATTGAAATGCAGCAGCTAAAACAGAAGTATCAGGGCCAAGATAATGAAGACAGATTCAAAAACCTCTCCTGATGACTGTGTTACTTCTTGCTTCTCCACCTCTCTAAAGGTCTTCGTGGTGTTAAAAATACCTTTAGGTGAAGGCTGCATCTTTAGGATGCCTATCTAAGCATTAAGCAGCATTCATGTGTATCTTTTTTTTTTTGAGAGTTCAAGACCATCCCTGAGTAGTAGTCCTAAATAAAAAGGCTTGGTTATTAATTAACTTTGTCTGCCAGTTTCTGAGATGAACAAGAAATCAGCCTGAAGTCAGTCATATCTCTATATAAAGGGACAGAGTATCCGTGGAGTAGGAGAGATGATGACATGGAGCCAGGATGCAAACTGAACACAAAGCTTGGAGGCACAGCAGATTTAGTTTTAATCACACCTCCAGTCTGTTGGCTTGAGAAGAAAAGGTCACACTACTGAGCTGAAGGAGCTGAAGGCTGCTTTGCTTTGTGTATCACAGTCTGTCCTCCTCCAACATTACCTTCCATTATCTTCTCTTCACATGACTTTTCTTACAGTTGATCTTTGTATCACAGCCTAACAGTCAGAAAGGTTTTACACAGAGGATTCCCACAGTGACTCTGTTCCCATAACAGAGAGGTTTAGTCCAACACTCCAAGCAGAAAAGTTGATGTTACAGCTCCTGCCCTTGCAAAGAGCCCTCCTTTAAGTCAACCCTTAAGGAATGTGGGATCCAAAGTTTTGCATGAATCAGACTGTGTCAAACAATGTCAATGTACTTCAAAAGTCATTAATTTAAAGCAAGAAATAAATTATCATTATTCAAATTCCAATCTACCTACAGTTTAGGCTGGTAAAGCTTAATAGTCTTTCATTAGAATAAGGCAGGGATCTTTTCAGAAAACTAAAGATACTGAAAGAACTGTGTATTTTTTTCACTAATCTTAATAAATTAATTAACATGGAAAGAATTTCAAACCATTTTATGGACTTATTCTTGGGTAAAATCTTTTTCAATACCTCTAAATTTTTGTTGTTAACCTGCCGTTCAAGCCTTTGAATTAAAAACCTTTTTCAGTTATTTCTGCTAAACACTTGAAAACTTTTAACAGCCCCAATAAAAAGCATACATAGGAACTGACTGAAGATATTTATTAGACAAATATCTAGTAAAAACAGAGCATAAAATAAAATAAAAGATATCTTTCCCATCTGTAAGTACAAAAGCCCCCAACTCTTTCCAGTCAGTCATACAAAATAATTTTGGTGGCAAGAGTACCCAGCGATTTTCACTCTTATTTGTGTCCATGAAGGCTTAACTGAGATTTGAACTGGAATTATTTTGGTGTTGTCTCTTTTTCTCTGTTTGGAAGAGCTTGCAATCTAGACAGCTCACCAAATGATGCCTCTTATGATAGCTGAGGTAGCTTCCCAGGGTCACACGTTACACAGGAGTCTGAGTAGCAACGAGTTTGTTTTCCTGCGTACTCCTTTAGCACCCAGTACTGGTGCAAGGTAGCTCCTTAAAAATACCTCCTGAAAAGGTCCCAGCCCACAGGGAAGCTGAAAGAGTGCTGCTGTGGGTAGGTGAGAATGGAGCCTTTCCAGAATGGGAACTCCAGGGCCATGTTCCTTCCCCATATCACATTTGTAGTCAGCTGGCAGTGGAGCAGTGGACATGGGGTTCCCCTTCCTCCTTTTGAATACTGCATGTTTTGAGAAAAGTCTTAATGTGTACTGCCTGACCAACAGAGATTTTTAGCACGTGTTGTCCTCTGGATCTTTTCAGAAGACAACTGAACATCCATGGCATGGTTTGCACAGTGTACAAATACTTGTGGCCCCAAAGAGCACAAGCAGACAGGTTGTTGGCATCTGTAAAAGTAGCTCCTTGACTACTGAGCTGCAGCATCTGACTATACACAGCTCCTCCTTCACTGGAGTTGGGACATTAAATGGGTTGTTGCTACTGGTGCACCAAACCAGAGTCTGTCCATACCTACAGCAAAAAGAGGCTGTCCCCACCCCGTGCACAACTCACCATCTGTGATCCTGATATTATGCAGAAATTTGATTATTGGGGTTTGTTTGTGGGCGACACAAAGGCAGTGAAATAAGTGCTGGGTTATGGAGCACAGCAGGCTCCAGTCTCAGGCTGTCACCTCTTCAGCCATTTCCTGATGTGTCACAGTACAGGAACATGCTTGGTCATGCTGGAAGACACTTATAATATATATATATTATATAATAATAATAAAAAATATACCCCTTGGCAATCTTGACTTTGCAGGGCAGGCAGAATCCCTATTTGTCATGCTTTTTACTTTGCAAATTTTTAATGAGATGAGTAGACTGGAAATATTAGCTTTTCAACTCAACACAGTGTCTAGCATCTTGTGATGCCACTGCCATGTCAGCAAGACTGTATTAAACATTTCTGACCACTTGAAAAAAAATTATTTTGGTGCTGGTGTTGTTAAGCTGCTTAAAATGCCTGCATAAATTTCAGCCATACAAACCCTAGCAGGGGTTTGCTGCTGCTTTTCAAGAAATGGAAATTTTTATTTCACTGGCAGAATCTTAAAGTAAGGGTCAGGAAAGAAAGAACAACTTTTGTCTTGTGTATGAATTTGTCTGACTGACTGAGTTACCTATTTTCTCTTTGTGCACTTATCTGTGAAATGGGTATGATTATTCTACCTTGTAAGGGTATTTTGAGTCTTGGTTAATTGCTTGTGAGCTGATCTGGAAATCTCTCAGTGCAGAGTCTTCAATAAACATTAAGATTTATTGCTTTTGGAGCTATTGTTTTCTTACTCCCTATATTTAATCATCTTGCTATAAAAGTGACTGTTGTAAATAACAACTGCTGGCAATTATTTTGTGATAACATGCTCTTTAGAAAAAAAACCATACCTTTAATTGATTTGATTTTGCAATACTGTTTTGTGTGTTTAGCTCTTGCTTGGTTTTCCACTGCTTTAGCATCTCCATTTACATCTTTTTCTGCAGAGATGGTTCCTGTCCTTCTGTTTTCTCCTTCTTACATAGGCCAATTTGTTAGAAAGATATAAGCTTTCTCCTTGCTTTCAATTCTCTGATTCCTTTCTCTATGGACACAACCCTTGACCTCCCCTGAGCTTGTAACCATCATTAAAGCCATGTCTTTAATTAGCAGATAGGCTAACATATATACAGTTGCTGCAAACTCTTAGTCCTTTCCCAGCCCCTGCAGATCCTATTTATCAATCTCCCCATTTGGCAGAGGAATTACATTGATTTTTTAGCAGACACAGCTGCCTGCTTTCTCAGTATCTCAGTTTGCGTCACCTCTTACCACACAGCTAAGGGTGTCCAAAACCCTCTGTGCTCTTCTTCTTGCTGTCATTTTCTTGCATCACAATGTTTTTCAGACAATTTAGATGTTTAGACCAAGGGTAAATGATACTGAGGCTGCTGAGCTGAGTTATGATAGCAGTGACAACATTGTGTCAGGGGTACAATTGTTCTAAGAATTTGACTCCAGACTCTGTGGCATTTAAAACACTGTTAATATGCACTTGGCAGAGGACTGGGAGATCTCACAGCTGGCCCTTCCCCAAACAGAAGCCATGCTCAGCTCTGAAGGCACGTAATGAAGGCAGACCAAAGCACTCTTCAGGCTCAAGCAATATCTAATCTGATCTTGAAAGGAATGAGCCAGAGCAGGCTCTCAAAGGAACCTCCCCCCAATACTATTTGATTTTAGTGATGGTGGATAATGAGGACCTAAAAGTGGTAGAAAAGCTGTGAGTGTGTCTGGAAAAATCTAGTCAGGATCTGAAATTAAAAAAAAAAAAAAATAAAGTCCATTTGTCAGAGAGTGAGATGAGATAAAAAGTAAATCCTTAGATGAATTCTGTGCCCTGAGTCTTCCAGGACACTGATGTACAGCATAGAAGGAAAAACCTTATGGAACTGTGTGAAAGACACAAAACTTACCACATCTGAAGGGAGAGCAAATTTTAAAGAGTTCAGTATAAAATGAGATAAACATGCAGCATGCATTTACCAGCATGCCAGACTTGCCTGATATCTTCCTTTGATGAGGCAAGTGGATAATCCAATCCATATGTTCTTTGGTTACTTGGTAACACAGTGATAACACAAGGGAAATGATTAAAATGGAGAATAAGAATAGTCTTACAAAAATAATTATGATATAAAGGAACAAGTTAAAAGTGTATTGTCAAGAGGAACATTACTACTGGAGATGGGTTTGATACTCAGAAAATTTGCCAGTGACACACAGATCTGCTTAGCAAAAGAGGACGAGAGTGGGAAGAGAAGAGTGGGATGGAGGTCAGAAGTGTGTAGCAGACTCCATGAGAAAGAACTTTGAAAGAGGACTGTATGGATGCACTGGTAACCCCAAAGAGATCTCTTGGCCAGCATGATATAGCTGCCTCTCTGCTAGAGTTACTGGGCAACGGAAAGTCTACCCTAAAGGAAGAATCTAAAGGAAGTTGTCTTGTTTAGCTTAGGCAAATACAGCTGAAAGGAGAAATCACTGTTCTCTATAAATACAAAAGTGGTTGTATATGTGAGGGAAAGGCAAGAGCTATATAAGTTATTGCTTTGTGTTAGTAGAAGAGCAAATGTGAATAAATTTGTCATGTGAAAAACTAGGCTGAAAATGAGAGGAGGATTTCTGAATTTTCAAGCAGAGTTATTTTTCCAAAACTGAAAGAGAACTGGGCAATTTCAAGCATTAGCTTGACATATTTGTGGTAGGAATTACAAGACGTGTTTAGGAAAGAAGATCAAGTTTAAGCTTAAAGAGTGTGGATGTGCTTTCGAGTATTAAATTTTTTATGAAAGAGAAAGGAAGAGGTTAGAGGAGGGAGAAAGGAATTAGAAATAAGAAGAATTTCCTCCCTCTTGGTATATTTTCTTTCTTTCCTTTTCTTTCATTATGCTGTCGTTCCTCTATCCTTCCCCATTTCTTTTTCCTTTTATTTATTTTATTTCAAGCTTTTATACTTTAGTTTTTACAACACTTTCGTATTTTAGTTTTGAGCAAGGGATTCAGATACTTTCTTGTCTAGATGTTGCCAGTTTTGTCTCATAAATCTTTTCCTGTATGCTAGCTGAAAACCAAAATTTACCACTGATCCCAGCCCAAAGCTCATCTTGGTTTAATGGGAAGACAGAACAAAACAAAGGGCTTTTTTATGGAAAACCAGTACTGAGGCCTTACACTGTTTCTCACCCATTCTCATATTTCATCATGTATTTATTTAATAAACTTTTTCAGGAAACAGTTGATAGACAGAAGATGAGAAAAATGCTGGTCAGCTCAATGAGCATCTGTAGCAGGTTTGAAGACTGAGAGAGATATAAGGCCACCTTCAGCTCAGTTACCTTAAAGCCCTGTGGCAGTTGTGGCCTGCAACGCTCAGCTTATAGACCGATGAAGGCATTTGGGGCTGTGGTGGGCAAGGTTGAGTGATTACAACTTTGGCTGATGCTAAGAAGAGCCACGGATGCTCAGCACCTCTCTGCACAGAACAAGGGAGATGGGAAAAAAGTCTCTGCCGCAGCAAGTCTCTGCCTTGTTTGCAGTCAGCCAGGATCCTTGTCTCTGGAAATCAGCTTTAAAATTTATGTGACATTGGCCCAAGCAGATAAGAAAATCAGCAGTATTATCAGTCATCCCATATAAACCTGAGATTTTCCTCAGGTACAGTCAGCTTTGTCTCACGCTAATTTTCTTCTAAGTAAGCTCCCAATTACCCTAAATAAAAGGTAACTCCAGCCCTGAAATGAATTTCTAGACTTGTAAAAGTGGCAGAGCAGAGAGCAGTCTCCCCACAGCACAGTCTACCAGAGGGAGCATAATCTGTAGGAAGTCAGCTGGAAGTACTACATTCAAGGTCTTTCTGTACCACTAAATTACTGTAGTCCTAAAAATGATATTCAGGTAATTCTGCAGTCCCCTCAGCCATGTATTGCCTTGAGCCCTAATGCAGCCTGAGCTGTCATCTTCATGCATGATGATGTTTATGAGTTAGTCTCTTCAGCTTGTGTATGGAGAAAGCTGCTGGTAGGTAGTGCCATAAAATATCAACCTAGAAAGGAGAAAGGCATGGCTTCCACAAACCACTTATTTAAAAAAACTGCATAGAAAAAAAAAGTTGCTATTTTCTCTTCCTTCTTAGGCATTCACTTTAGCTTGACCTAAATTCTTAATTAATGTAAATTTTCTCAGTGAAAAGGGATTATGGATATTCTTTCCCTTATCAGGTTTCAGACTAGCAAATCCTTAATCCTTGCTATAAACTTCCTCTCTAAGACATGCCTTGTTTCTTTTTTTTTTTTTTCCTTTTATGGAAAACAGCTATTTCTTTTCCCATTTATCAGTCATTTATCTTCTTCACATTCTGAATAAATTTGTATTTGGTCTGGGTCCAGACTTAAGAGGATAATGAATTTCCATATTCACTGAGGTTACCATAAAATGAGTACAGTGTTTAAGTGGCAGGGACAGTTCATCATCATTCATCCTGGTTTAACCATGTTGGTTGGTGTTGCGATAGATGACATGGCATGTCATTTTGATGTGAAGGAGGTCATATATTGTTAAATACTATCCAAATCTTTATATGGTAGGCCAATGCAACAAAAGAGGCAGTGCAAATACCACAAACACCTACTTGCCAAAAAACATCTGGCAGGGATGGCAATAGGTGAAAATGAAAGGCCCCTCTGCCCCAGGATATCTTGTTGGTCAAAGAGGAATAGCGTATTTGTACGTTTACCACCTTCAATGATCTTTTGAAGTGGCAGGGTCCTGCTGTGTGGGTAATCCTGCCCAGATCTGAAGGATGAGACCTACAAACCCCTCACAACAGAGGGATGCGACTTCTGCCAATTAGTAAAACATTTTTGTTTAACTTTGGGAAAGTCAAATTACTGCTATCATATGAAAAAGAGAGATTTCCCAGCCATTTATAGCCAAAGCTGTTTAATGGACTGTTTATATCAGTATCCAGTATGCAATATCAGTGGTCAGAGAAAAGGATGGTAGTAAAAAAGAAGGTAATTATGTGCCTTTAGATGACAATGTCATTTAACCTCCCAGCCTTGTCTGAAGGTAATCCTTTTATGCCATGACCCAATATTATTTGAACAATGGTGTTTATAATTTATCTTCATTGGATTAACTTCAGATTTCCCCACTGTATCTATTATGTGACCCATCTTCTTCTCTCCCCTCCTCTTTTTAGATTTGTGCCATCTTTACTTAAACCCCAATATTTAACTATTAAAACTTCTGATTTTAGGCACAATTACTTGTTACACCTCTTGCAATGAAAAAAAAAGACAGGTATTGTAAATCCACTGGTTTTCTTCCAAGCTGCATCCATTTTAAGTGGATGAAGTCCCCCTATTTTGTTCCAACCCCATCAGAAGTGAGTGCTACAGGCTTTTCTGCAAAACAAATAGTTTTTATTTCCCCTTTTATTTTAATTAAGTGTGCTGCCCCTAATTTCAGCCTTTTCTTCCTGTTCTCTGACCTCTGAACATGATTAGCCCATATCCGGAATCATCTGACACAGCAGGCAGCATCCCAGAGGGTAAGTAAGTACTTTGTCATCAGAAAACAAGCCAGCCTTAAAAAAATCTGTTCCTCAAATTCAAGTCAATGTTTGAATGTACTTTCAGCCTAGTCTAAATCCACAGAGCTCTGCTAGTCCTTTCTGCACTTTTGGACACAGCAACAAACAGGATTTCAATTTAATGAAAGCATAAGGCTCAATGGAAAATGACAACAATGAAGATATATCTGGCACTTTATTCCAAAAGAACTCTGACAGAGCATTTACCAAAATTTAGTGTGTTTTAATCTACATTGATTTGGATTTTTTAGAATTAGACTTGGAAAGCATCTCTACTTGAAATGTGAGATTTTGAGGAGACAGACACAGCGATTTCAAACTGCAGAGATGGGAGTCCCATCCTTTGTTTCGTCATAGACCCTGCTGGTGATCCTGGAGAAGCGTAGGCAGTACCCAGATAACAAATCTCCTTCTCTGGGTTTCAGGCATCTGTCAGTAAAGAGGGACAGCAATACGTCACACGGCAGCCAGGGCTGCCGGGCTCTGCAGTGCAACACCTGCCCCTCACTCTGGATGTGGGATGCATCCACTGGTTATGGAGCACTGGTGCTGTGGGAATGCAAGCTGACAAACAACTCTATCACACACTACACTCAGACCAAGAAACCTTGCAAGTATGCTTCTGCACACGCAGGATTCTGCTGGCTGTTCAGACAGAGAGTACAGATCACTGGCAGGGGACCAAATCAACTCTTCAACCATCTCTCCCTGTTCTGACAGTAGTTAACATACAGCATATCACCAGTCCAGCAAATGCAAGATCTATTGCTGGGAGCCAGCAACACATTATTAACATGTAGCTTTTTTTTGTTTTCATGTGTTTCAAGCACTGACATTGGACAATGGGGATTTTCTGTGAGGAGGGTAAGAGGGGTAAGAGAAACATCAATGAAAACATATATCTATTGACTGAAATGTATAGGGAGAGAATTCCCTTCTTTGTGTCTCGAAATTGGTTTTACTGATTTCATCTATATTCATCAAAATAGTGGAAAGGCAACATCTGTTAAAATGAAAACCTTCAGAAACCAAAACCAGCTATTTGTCCTGATCCACTGTCCAGGGCTGTATCAGTATGCCAGTTTCTTCAAATATGAGAACAATTAACAATTGCTTTCAACTGAAAATTCACTGATTATCAGTGTAGCTCTGACAAAAAAAAAAAAAAAAAAAAAACAAAAAAAAACCCCACAAATCAAAATTTTCCCTTCTTCTAGAACAAAATTAAGTAGATGTTTCCAGTGGTAATTTCTCAGTGGCTCTAAACAGAGATAGAAGACAGTTGCCAATACAGGAACCTTATACATGAATTGCATGCCAGTTACTTTCCTCTTTAAAAATACAATTATATTAAAACCTTCAAGTAGTTTTTAAAGAAACAGATAAACCTTGCTGGTAAGCTGACTATCAGACATACATGTGACAATAGTAGTATACTTAAATGAGAAGCATCCTGGGATGAGAACCATTTTTATGGGCCGAATTTGCATGCTGTTTGAGTTATCAGTCTGAGACTTCTACAAACCACCTTGGAAACAACAAATGTTGGCTAACACTGCACTTTTTTTCCTCTGATTGACTCTGCCAGTATTTTCCACATCTGCCTTTACACGTGGTATCTTCGTGCCCAAAAGTGTTTGACTCCAGCTTACAAATTAGTTACTGGTGCAGGCTTCATTTTCTTTGCCTGAAGGGTTAAATGGACTGGCCATATTCTTGGTGTAATGGAGAGAGAATGAATGGGGATGAATGAATGAATGAACTAATGAGTGAATGGAGCAGCTTATCTGCTCCTACTCCAGTCTGTTTAAAGAGAAGGTTGTTGTTTTAATCACTCAGGAAATCCTTTCCATAGTGTAGTCCCTGCTAACAATCTCTTTCTGATGCTTTGCTTCTCCTGCCTGGATCTACCCAGACTTATTCAGAATACCTGCCCTGCTGCCACATGGAAATTACTTTGCTGCTCAAGTTAAATAAACAGCGTGCAGTATTGTCACTATAAAAGAGTCAAAGAAAAAGTTACACTTGCACTTGCATTTCCTTGAGGAAAACATCCAATAAAATACACAGCAAATGTTTTCTAAGTCCTGATATATCTAAGTTAAAGGAGAGAAAAGAAAATCAAATCCAGGTGTGCCTCAGTCTTACTCTTTTCTCCTGCATTAATTATGATTACAGGCAAATTACAAGCTGTGAAGTATTTTCCTGAGCTCACAAATGTCTCTTTGTTCTCATTTTTTTCCTACTTTGTGAGATGATGAATGGATGGATGTGGGTAATGCCACACTTCAGGAAAGTGAGTGGAAGGTGTGGAGGGTGTCAACCCTAGGTGGTGTGGAGGAGCATGTCAGAGACAAGCTGCAACATCCCTGCACTCTGCTTTGGAGAGCCTTATCCCAGCCTGAATAGCTGGCTGTATTGCGTCAAGCCCTGGGGTCAGCTGCCATAGAGGCACACATTCCACAGCAAGGAGTGCTGACATAATGCCTTTTGGGCCCCCAGCCCCGTCCCCCTGCCCAGCTCCTCTTCACCTACTCTGCCACTGCCCTTGGTGGTCAGTAGAACTGCCCATGCCATGGACTTGCTACAGTAGGAGACCAGTCCCCCTTCTTTCTTCAATGACTTTCTGTCTGCTCCAGCTGAGTAACAAATGCAGCAATAATAAAAGGAAAAATAAATAAAGAAAGAATGAATGAAAGAAAGAATTAAAGGAAAATCTTACCCTCTTTTTAAAAAACTGAAAGGCTGAGCACTTCTTGACTGGAAATCCATTCATGTCTTTGTTGACCATTTTCCACAGTGAAGGGTACACAGTGATAGATCCAGTGTGCCAGTGTGGCACTTGCTTAGTGCATCTGTTTTCTTCTGTATCCTTTCAGTTAATGAAGACAGAGCAGGACAGGAGGCTCACCGGCACAGCTGTCCTTTACACGTTCATCTTGCTGCACCAGCTACTGCAGCAGCAGCAGCAGCAGCAGCCTTTTCCAGTTTTCAGATGCAGCTCTCTATTAGCTTCTTAAAAACATCCCCTAAATACGTAAACTCCTGTAAAATCCCGTGACAGCTTCCAGATCACAGGCAGCAGACCTCGGGCTAAGTGGGTCTCACATAAACCCAGGTCCATCCATCCTGAGTGCTACTGGCACTACATGCTGCATAAGGACAGAGGATACCGTGCTCAATTTGCTATTCTCCTTCTTCAGGTGGTGTGATTCACTGCTGTTTGAGATGAGAGCTGGTTTTGATTGTGTAAATTTCAGTGGGAGCTGCAGTTCAGCAACAACATAGAGAGAGACAGAGAGAGAGAGAGAGAGAGAGAGAGAGAGAGAGAGAGAGAGAGGGAGGGAGGGGAAGGGGGAGGAAAGAGAGAGAGAGAGAGAGAGAGGGAGGGAGAGATGCACAGGCAGAGCAGCTGAACACAAATAACCATACAAAGGATAGTAGGAAGGCTCAGGGAAAGAAGTGCTGAAAGGCAATATCTTTCCCTTGGGAGAGTGACAGCAGTAGCTGTCATTTTATACGTGAACAGTCTGAGTAAAAAGAAAAGAAACACAGGTTCATTTAAAAAAATAGATTTTTTTATGTTGTTCTGATTTAAACAGTGGTATTTTGGAAAAAAGCCCATTGGATGATCAATGCATCGCTGGGTTATGTGACAGGACATGCTGGAGGGAGTTCAATGAGCTTAAAGGAAACCTGCAGTTCCTATAAAGTACATTTGCTATATGTGGTGCAGATAAATGTGAGCCAAACAGACACAGACCCATTTGTTCAGGTATTTCTGTAGAAATATAGATATATAGCTTTTAAAACCAGAAGAGCTATTTCATTACAGAAAAATAAGACTGAAAGGATCTAGAAAGGACACCTTTTTTAACTTCCTTTTTATTAAATTCATTAGAGCTAAATTTCACCAAGTCGAGTGAATCCAATAATATGTGTTTAACTAAACTGTAAAGTATCTTTTAATTAAGCTATATTTTCCAAGGTTTGAAAAATAAGGTTTTCATAACTTCCTATCAGCCTGTGTTCCAGGTTAATAAACCTCAGTTTCAAGAAAGCACTTAATTTCTGGTATTGATCTGGCTTCTAGTTCTAGCCATAGCTTCCTGTCCAGCCTTTCTTTGTACTATTGGTGAGTCCTGTAATATAAAGTATGTTTGAGGATACTGGTCTAATGTCAATCATCTCTACAGTTAGGTAAATAGACTGAGCATTTCATATTTTTCAGTGGAAGACTTATTCAGTGGTTGTTGAAGATATTCTGTCACCCTTCCCTTTCCCTTTTCTCCCCTTTTTTGAAGATCCTTTAAAAGTAAGGGTACTTATGCTGTATATCCTATGTCAGAGCAAGTTTCTCCTTATTGCATGCAGAGGTGAAACTATGAACTTACATCTACTACCATGGCTGTTCCCCAGAGAATCCCACAGGTCTTTGGATTTCTGCAACTCGCTGAGACCCCAGGCTGAGCAGCTTGGAGGCTACAACCTTTTTACAAGTCAGCAACATGTATTTCCCCACTTTGTACCTTTAGTCTCAATAAATGTTTCTAAATAATTTGATTGCACTCATCTTAGACTTGGGATTTCTTAAGGATATAGCACCATAGCACTCATTCAAAACCTCCTTTCCTCTTTCCTTTTTCCCCATTTTTTCCCTTTCCCTTTCCCTTTCTCTTTCCCTTTCCTTTTCCCTTTCCCTTTCCCTTTCCCTTTCCCTTTCCCTTTCCCTTTCCCTTTCCCTTTCCCTTTCCCTTTCCCTTTCCCTTTCCTTTTCCCTTTCCCATCCTTTCCCTGTCCTATTTCTGTCCTTTTTCTGTCCTTCCCCTTTGTCTTTAATTGCAGCAGTCACAGTGGTCACAATAATACTCTAAGAAATATTTCTTGGGCTCAGGATGAAAATTCTGGTCAGAACTATGAGGAGAAGGTACAGCCCCATCTCAGGTCACAAATGAAAACACTCATTGGGAAGCTGCAGTTCAAGGTCCAAGCAGCACAAAAGACATAATTTTGATTTTGGATGTTCTTCCAGGACTGTCTGAAGCAAGGGGCTGAAAAGCCAATATCTCATCAGAACTGTTTCACTTTATATAACTAATTGTCCCTGGAGCAAGGACAAAGGGAATTTTCCACTCTGCTCCTCTGTCTGGGGCTAATGAATTTTACCAAGGAGCAATTCAGCCCAGCCCTTGAAAACTGATCAGCGATTCAGAGTGCCCAGCTAGAGGGACATTGAGGAGATTTTCAGAAAATATGGAATTCTCAACATGCCTCAGCCAGGCTTCCCTGAAGTGAGCACCACCATCCTCCACCTTGCAGCCAGTCCCTCAGTCTCATTGATCTCCCAATAATCCTCTGCTGTGCTTTAGAGCTCTCAGAGCCATATTCTGGTGCTTACAGATAGAGACGTAGACAATGGCGAGTGCCCAATTTCTGCTGATGTTGCCTCTCAGCACTCTGTTCTGAGCTCCATGTGCTTTGTTGGCTAATTTGAAATGCAAGAAAATGATTGTCAAAAGAATGACTTTCACTCAGGCAAACCAGGCAGCTTGCTTGCATGTACATTTATTTTTGAGATCTTTGATCTATTCAGCCACGCCTTTGATCTGCCTCTCAGCCTCAGATATTTCTCCTGCAGGCACTGTCTTCTATTTCACAAAAGCATTTGTGTTGTCTCTACCTCCTCCATAAGATTTCCAGACTGCTGACTGAAACGCCATTCTCCCTCCAGCCTTCTAAAGCCAGCACCCTATGGGCTGCTGGGGGTGGTGACTGCCCCTGTGAAGATATGTCATGGGTCCTGGTGCCAGAGTCTTGACCCCTGGACCTATTTTTGCTATTTATTATATTTGGGTGTTTGCCTCTTCTCAGTTGAACAAATTATGCACTTAAGTTAAGCATATTTCTATTACAGAAAAAAACCCTCCAGCTGCTTTTAAAGCAGTCTGATAGTTTTAAAGTACTGTAGGAGTTTATTTTTTGAGGCAGGTGCATTGCTGCAAGGGGGATGGTCTAGGACACTATCCCTGAATCACAGAGAGCCCTCCTTGGCCTCTCCAGGATATCCATATTTTGATAAGAATTCTTCTCAGCTGAAATCCTGTTAGCCCTGTGGCCTCAAAGGATTTTATTTGCAAAAAATTTTTTTTTTAACTACAGATATCAGAGGGTGACTCAGTGCCTGCAGAACTTGTATCCAACACAGGAGATCAAAAATATAAAAGAGGAGGAAAAGGGGAGCACCACATATTTGTTTTTACGCCAGAAACTAAAGATTTAAAGCCAGAGATATTTTTCCAAGAAAAAGGGTTTCACTTTTTTTACAATGGCAAAAGCATGGCTTCATAATAAACCTAAAATTAAAATAAAACTCCATGTTCACTGCATTTAACTTCAATCAAAAGTCATAAAAATTGAGTAGGAAAATAAGAACTTCAGCCAAGCCAACCCCCTCAGCTGTGCTCTATTGTGATTGTCACGAAACATCAAGGGCTTTCATCAGTTTGGTGGCCTGCCAGATATATCAAACATTTTTAAAAAGTCCTACAGGTACTTCATGCTTTAACAGCCTTTAGCCATTCCATTAAAGTGTCATATACTCCCCCAATGATAAAATAAGTTTTTTATTAGGACAGTCAGGAAAGAAATGCACATATATTCTAGCTACAAAATTTTGGAGAGCTGCAAAGCACACAGTAGTATTTGAATCCCTGTGAGGCAGCCCCACAGAGAGAGAATGAAGGTTTTTTTGTTGAAGATCTTCTTGAAGAAACAATATAAACTTAGACTGACATAGTATGTAAAGGGCAGTAAGCCTGGACCAGAATTCTAATTCTGTTGTGCCTCTTATGAACACAGCATACCAATAATTTGCTTTGCTTTAAATGCTTACAAGTGTAATGTTGCAGATAACAGGTGGTAAATCAGTCCAGGGTTTATCATGGAACAGGTAGATTACACTGGCAAGTTTAATTACTACAACCTTAACAGACTAAATCTTTTTCTCCCACTGACTAAGAAGAATGTTCAGTGTGGAGTCACAGTTTTTAGTATCAAAGCCCTCTTTTGTGGTTCTCCTTGCTGTGCTTTCAAAGTTGCTTACATCTCTGGTAGGGGCCAAAACCACATGTGGCAAATCATTTCTAGTATGTTATGTGTTTTCACACAGCTGCTCAGTCTGTGAGTGCTGCTTCCCTTCCTTCCTTTGTGGGCAGGGAAAGGTGGATACCTTCCAGCACTCATGACTGATATTTTACCCTGGTATCCAATGATGAAGAAGGGCACAACTCATTTGCCAGAGTACCCCCGAATACCCCAGAAAGGAAGAACAATAACTGCATAGAGAAGAATGGGTGTTTCAACATTTTCCAGTCCTTATGCTATCTCCAGAAATAAGACTAGTTGAGTGTCCATATGGCTTTCATCTCAGCTCTGCCTTAGAGCAGTTCTTGACACTTCTGTTGGTTGCTCCTCTAGCTACTAGCCTTGTCAGCATCTACCTTGAAATCCTGTCGTGTGGACACTACCCTCAGGCCAGCTCTCATGTGTTCTTTGTCTTGCATTGCTTACAAGCATCACTTGTCCCCCAGTTTCTATTTGCCAGCCCTGCCCCTGACCATTTGCAGCCCCTGAACCCATGGACTGCGTGGTGCAGCTTGTCAGGCCGATCTTCCAGCAGTTCTTCCTCTGTGCTTGCTCCACGCTGTCCCAGTCACTGCGAGGGACGGGGCAGTGAGTGACAGGGTAACAGCCCCAACATGCAGCCACCACATTCACACACCAGGAGGTAAAGCTGGCAATACAATGCCTAGCTATAGAAGACTAACAGTAATAATGTTGTTGGGAAGAAAAAAATGCATTTTAGCACTTTGGAAGCTCGATCAGAATTAGCACTAGTTTTATTTTGGGAAAAACTAAGGTTAGGATTCTAGGTAAGTTGTGGTACTTTCCTGCAGTAAGATAAAACCCATAGTATTGTAGGAAGACAGAAAAAGGCAGGTGGGGGGTTTTCTCAGCTGGGAGAGAAGAAGGATGAAGATCCTTCTGTACAATGCTGTCCAGAAATATGGCACAGCTAGAGACACTGAGCTGGGCCCTGGCAGAGCACTCCAGGCTTTCCTTCACCTGACCCAACTGATTGTGCCAGTCTTTCACAGCTTGTGCTGGTTGAATAGAAAAAGAAATCTAGCTCCTCCCTAGCACTTCAAGCTTCTTAAAAATGGCTTACAACACTTTCTATTCATACCCAATATCAGAAGCAATTTGAAGGTCTGATAGTCTGAAATCCTTCCAGGCCTGGAAGCAATTGTTCCATATTTCATAGGTGAGTTGAAATCCCCTTCTGTCCAGCTGTATGTAGTTCCCATTTCTAGCCTACAGAGAGCAGGGGATATAAAACCTATTCCACAGGAAGAAAACATCAATCTATATCCTATAGGCCACAAAACAATCACCAGAAAATAATGAACTTTGCTTGCTGCTGACCTGAGCAGAATTCAAACTATGAAAATTTCCATGACCAAGATCAGTCAGCTTAGCTAAAGTGCCTAAGTGAGTAGCTGGTTTTAATTTTTGCATACTTGACTTTCACTGTTTGATTATTTCAGGCATCTCATATCTTCGAGTGTTACTTAGAAGAGGAATGAAAATAAAATGATACATGAAACCATGAAACGAAATAAAACTGACATTCACAAAAGAGAGAGAAAGAGGAAATCTGTTTCTAAAGCAAGCAAAACTTCACTGGAATAGACAGAGATTCTTTGTTTATGCCACGACTCTGTTTTTCACAGAGAAGTCCAATCTAGAGGAAAAAAAACAGAATAGAGGAAGGTCATCATTATTACTGTAGACCCTTAATTAGATTTCCTAACTGTATCTTGATTGATCTGTAAGGTTTTTAGAGATAGGAAGCCAAAAAGCATTAGGGGGAAAAATTGAATTTTATGGAAACCTTACTGAGTCAATAATATTCCCTGGCTTCTTTTTTCACTCCTCAAATCCATTCACAAAGCAAAACCTCCCTCCAACCCCAGCAGTACCTCCATGGCAGCGCCT
This sequence comes from Lanius collurio, assembly GCA_020086605.1. Lineage (NCBI taxonomy): Eukaryota > Metazoa > Chordata > Aves > Passeriformes > Laniidae > Lanius > Lanius collurio. The sequence goes on from JACBWW010000002.1 coordinate 2,651,944, forward strand.
GCCAGAGTCAGAGCAGGGCTGAATGAGCTCTCTGTGCCTGCTTCACCTTCAGCACCCAGGTCACTGCTGGCCCTGGCCTCGGCACAGCACTCCTGTGCCACAGCGCAGCAACAGCAGTGGGATTTTCCCAGCTGCCTGCAAAGCTGCTGCTGGCTGTGTTATCCCAGCCAACAGATAGAGCTTGTCAGGTAGAAGGAAGCCTGCAGGGAAGTAAAGCCCCTACAAAATACCTTAGCAAGTGACAAATAAAAAAAGCATTAAAACTGAAATAAAGGTCTTACCATGAGAATATTTCACTTACATTTACTTCCCTTGCTATCCACCAGGATAGGGCTGTGTCATAAGATTTACAGGGATGGGGATTTATGAACCATACAGCTTCTGAGCAGACAGAAATTGGTAAAGGTCCAAGCTGGGACAGATTTAAACAAATCCATGGTGTTCCAAGAGTGGGTTAGCAGCTGCCCTGAACTGAAATCCAGCACTGAATATCGTTAATAATACCTAGTTACCCACAAGAGACTTGGTCTCAATCCTCCACCACTGACAACTTAGATGTGGAATCAGTACTGGGTTTAGATGACATTACAAATAAGCATGCTTTGTGGAGGACATCGTCATTTTGTAAGGATTTGATAGTCTAAGCTTCCTACTGCAAGTTCATTCAAATATACGCATTTTGTTTAAAAATTAAAAACAATCACATCTAGGACACACACTTCTCTAGGACATTTCCCACTGCTGTCAAGGTGGAGACACTGTTCATTTTCCCCAGCAGGCTCGGCATGCATGCTTGAGTTCTCATGCTGTGGAAATCTGCTCACTCTGACTAGCAGGTGGAGAAATGAATTACAGCCACCATCCCCCTAGGCAAAAAAAAAAAATCATCTATTTGTTGTCACAGCAGTTAGGTGTGAGCTGTCATTGTCCTTCACTTTTGGGGGAATTCTTTTTGTCTGAAGATCAGCTAATATCTGCTCACTTCCCAGGTTGTTGTTTTCTCTCAGCTGCCTTTTTCACTCATATCACAGAGCCGTTAGATACATACTGGACTGGATTTCCTAACGAAACCCAGAGATTGCCACTCTCAGCTTTTGCTCCCTCTCCCTAGCCAGCTGGCCCTTGGGGGACTACCTCTAGACATCCTCTTCTTGATTCCTTTTCACCTATTCTAGGTCAGTGCCTCCACACTCCCTATACCATTTCTATTTCCCTCTGTTTCTTTAAAAAAAGGAATTCAATAGAATGGAAGTTTTCCAGCTACTTCAGTCAAGTAAATAACTACATTTAATTTGGGACCTGAAATTCCTTTGTTTCACACTACCTTGCCATGTAGAAGCAGAAGCAAAATGCTATGGTACAAAATCAACCTCTTTTAGACAATAGTATGTAGTCCATCTAAAATGAGCTGGCTTATGACTCTCTGGCACAGAGATGAGAAAAATATTCTGATATGACCAACATCAACTTAGAAATATTTCAAAGAAACCTGATCTCTCAAAAGTATCAGATGAGTCACAATTACTCATTCACTCCCTCACTTGGCTGGGGAGGGGGACATGGAGAAATAGCTTATTAATGCTGGCTCATAAAATCTAAAAATTTCAACAACCCACATGCAGTACCGTTTCAGTGGCTGTCATGTAGGGGAGATAGAGCCAAGATCCACCCAGTCTCCACTGTTTGTCTCCCAAACTTGTAGCTCCACTGTTTCCCATTGCAGTCAGACCCAAGGTATGAGCTGTCTGTGTAGGAGTGTTTGCAAGTGGTATTTCTCCAAGGCAGTGTAACACTGACACATTCTGATAAGACACATCATCATCCATCCCTGCAAAAGGGCAACTGAGGATGGCTGATTTTTGCATTATAGCTCCAGAGCTGCCAAACAATCTCTGCCTGCTTGTAAGACCTGGGCTAAGCAGGAGCGAGGTCCAAACAAGCATGTGACATATTCTCAGGAGAAAAGGAGGATATAAGTTGCCTGTCCAGAAGAGTATGCTTTTGGCAGTTTGAAGACAAAAGAGGCTTGTATCAGAAAATTTTCATATATGGGTCATTGGAAAACATTCAGGTAATGTTACAACCATATAACTTGACTCTATTTTCACAGTAAACTCAGCTATAGCGAAACTCCCTTTATAGCAAGGCAAATTAAAGTCACTAATTGTTTCATATGTGCAGTGTGGGAATTGCAGTTTCATTTATAATGAAACTTTGATTACACTGTAATTGTTCTAGCAGAAAAATTATTCCATTTTCTGAGGCTTCTGCTGTGTTTTCAGACTCTGTCTGTGTCTGCAGTAATTTTTATATTTCTTGACTAGCATTGTGTAATCACACATTTTTAGGCTTCCCCAGAACTGTGATTCATATCGCCTGACTCTGAAATTCTGGACAAACTCAATAGAAACACTCTCCTTTAGTTGGAAATCTAACAGAAATGTAGTGTTTTGGATAGCCTGGTAAGTCCTGACCATTCTGTGCAGAATCCCAGGGGAAATACCAACCCATGCTTTTTACTTTACTTGAAAGTATTCCGCCCTTGACATGTCCTCTAGTGCTTTTCCTGTCATACAAAGCCACTCTTCCCTTCCAGAAGGTGCTTCTGTGACTTCCTACTGGAGTTTATTTAGTAATTGCCTACAAAGTATGAGCATGCCTGCACTGAACATCTGGAATGAGAAGGCATCATTGAAAAGACCTTCACAAACTTGTTCCTAAGGTAATTAAATGCATGAATCACATTACTCACAGCCTTCTCCCCACTGTAATATGTTTTGCTTCACGCTCATCCATGAAGATCACCTCCAGGTGGTTATTGGCCTAACTTTGAATGTTACAGTTGTTGTTATTTCTCCTATATGTTTGCACTGGTGAAACAGCGATTTAAGACTCTGAATTGTTTGTAGCAAGGATCCAGTTTTCTTGGATTTCTATGTCCAGTGCCTACCGGTCTGAGAGCTTCATAGAATTATACATAGTAATAAGCTGATGTTTATCACCTCTGCTTCCTTTACAGCTTTTCCACTGAGCTCTCCTATTACAAAGGAATATTGTAGCTATCAAGTGGCATAGGAGGGGAGCAACACTACACCTTTTGTTGCTTAGAAACCCTAGGGTAATTACACATTTTACAGTGAGGGAAGAAGTATTTGTAATTAATGTCAACAGATATGGGCATGAAGTGACTGACAACAGTGTGCAATTGTGGCCCAAAGCAGGGAAACTTGCAGCTGAGACCAAGGGTGTTGTTTCCATGTCACTGATAACAGGACTGAACCTTGAAGAGAATATTCACATCACTGAAGTGAGAAGTGTTCAATTTCCTCAAGATAAACTCTCTGTAGTCTGAAAGTGTGAAGAAAATGTGTCAGGCCACTTTCTGGGCATCCTTTTGTGAAAATGAAACAAGTTTTCAAGATATGAGAAAATTAACAGCCAGATAAAGCTGTTTTGCCAGATGACTTCAGCCTTTTCATATTAAACACTCTTCCACAATAAGACTTGAATTTTTCTGAGTAACAGTTGTGGGCCTCAGCAGTAATGTCCTTTAGGACTTAGCTGGCATTACTAATTAATTTTCATGTATGACATAGTTCTGGTTGGGAAAACTCCAATATGAACCATTGAAAAGTGGAACCATTTTAGCTTGGATTATGTAGAGGCTTTTCCAATGCTTCCATTTTATAGATACTAATGACATGTTCTACTACTCCTGTTATAAATTGTCCATGTGACATAAGCATTCACTTCTAAATATTTGAGTATTGCACTGAACAAGATGTGTCACTATTTTAGATCTCAATGCTCTCAACTGGAGAAACTGGTAATTCTAAAAGTCTGTTCATCTCCACACAGGACTTGCAATCTTCTGAAAATCTCAGTGATGGAAGTCTGGTGCCATTAAAAACCTGCCTTCAAATTTCTTCTTGTGATGTGTTTTACTCTGAAAGTTTTTCATTAGTCTTATATTTATTGCCTTGAAATTTCATGGCATTCACAGAGGCTGGATTTATAGTAAATACATCTGCATCTTTCAGTATGTCATCAAGTACCAGGTTGGCTAAAGAAATCCTTTGATCAGTTATAATAAATGTCTTGGTTCAGATAATGTCAAAAATATCCATTAACAAATAGCATTATTGCTGAGATACATACCATAATGGACTATGTCCGACTGTATTCTTGATCCCACACAGAGACATCCAATGATGCTGGAAAAATATAATTAGCAAATTTGATTTTAATATATCATAAACAAAATTAACACATGGAAAATTATTCCATTCTCCAAAGAGAATTCTTATTATATTACAATGTCACATGTCAGACATTGCCATGAAAAGAAAGAAAGGTAAAACTAATTAGAGCATTTCCAGTAAAAATCACTTTTCATTACAAAGGTCCATATGTCAGAATTGAAGCTCATCACAGAAGGGGGTTGGTTATAGCAAGTTCCAGGATAATTTAAATTCAAAATTATCAATATACCTCTTTTCAGTTCTTTAAAGCAAAACCTTTCTTTTCTGATATAAGGTTCTTTTTTTTTTCTGCAGCAATTTTCATTACTGTACATGAAAAAGGTTTAAAAAATAAAAGTCAATTATCAGGAAAAAAATAACATTTTTGGCTAAAATAGCCTTTTTTTATTATTATAACATCACACAGAATTTCTTTTCCTTTTCCCTTTGTCCTGAGTGAGCTTTGAAATCTCAAAAATTCCTACAGATCAGAGACCTGCTTTGCATTCAGCTCTTGCACACATGTCAGCATTTGATTATCTCAGCATACTGTACCATTGGTTTTAGTCAGGAGTCATGAGACAATGTCAGTGTTGTGAAACCTATCCAAAATTACAAATTCTTTATTTGAGGGCATATTATTTTTTAGCATTTCTTTTCAGACAGATGTAAGTTTAAAATGGTTAATATTTTGTACTTTTTTTTCTCCCTAGACTTTAGTACTCTATAAAAATAGCTATTGCACGATGTTGGGCTTTTCTTTACCAGACAGCAATAGACAGTTGATCCATCAGTGTATATTTCATGTACAAATCCCCTGATTTTCTGGTTTATAGTTCTGTTGCTAGTTTCATGATTTTTTAAATGCCGTTTGTTTGACCTTAAATAAATTAATTTGGAACCACAAGTAATTGATTGATTTTCCCACAAAAGAGCATTTAATATATTACTTTTTGACCTCTTCTACCTCACATGCTAAGAGGAATGTTAAATTCATGCCACGTTTAGCAGAACAGCAAATCTGGGCTTCTCAACTACTCACCGCTTAATTGGATGGTTTTAGTTAAGACGGTGTTGTCATGGCCAAAAAGAAACTGACTCTTCAGTAACAGCTCTGAAATCAGTGCAGAGACTACACGATAAAAGCAAAACTTTGACCTTCACATAGATCCTTATCATGAAGCAAACCTAAGCATCAAAGCACTAATTCAGCGCACTACTGAGACTTGAGCCAGAGGCAGGTCTCTGCTGTATCAGCTTCAATTTTGCAGGATTTTGTCATGAGCATGAGAGCAGCCTGTTCCCAAAGTGACTAGAACTTTTGGTCAAGAGTGAGGCAATGCCTGAGCTGTGTGTTTAGGCAAGACACAGCCACGTCAGAGTTACTGTCGGGCAGCTGCCTGGAGGCCCTGAGCCAGCACTGTTACTCAGTGCTGCATCTTGCCTTTGAGCTCCATGAGTCTATGGCTGCTCCACGTTGGTTTTATTCAATGTGCAGACAAAGCAATCTCCCTGTATGCCATGCAGACTTATCCAAAGTGACTGCAAGGAGTGCTTGTGCTTCTTTCACCAGCTGCAGGTGCAAAAGTCCTCACAAGTACAAGAGAGCCAAATGCAAAAGGCTGGTGCCTCTGGGCCAGTGGCACAGTGAAACTCTTGACAGTTGTTCGGCCAGCCCTGTAATGCAACTCATTCTTTATCTGTTTATCAGCTAATTACTGCTGGCAGGACAGTCACTGGATCTGTGCAGGCACCCTGTCACTCCTTAACGTGTGTGGCATGGGTCAGAGCAGATGGACATGGGAGCCAGGAATCATTAACATACTGATACATATCTATCACTTATTAATGGAGTAAGACTCTCATGCATGTTCAACAGGGCACTTAAGAGGTCACAATGCCACACAACAGTGCTTTCAGGGCAAACTCCGATCCTCTCAGGCATCTAGCAAGGAAAGGAACAAAGGCTTCAAATCATCAGTCTAAGAACCAATAAGGGTCACCTTGTCACTCGCTGACAGATTCTGCTGATGTCTACAGTCAGCTGAATTAACCTAACTTTGGCCTGGACAAAGTCTCAGTTTCTATGACCCATATTGAAAACCTTAGACTTTATCTCCAAATGTGCAAATCTGATTGAGCTTTTCTGGGCAGACTTAAGTTGGGGCTATATAGAGTTTAGGTTAAAATACTCCCCTACACTAATTAACCTTTCAAGTCCCCCTGCAAGGCTCCTCTGAGGGAGAGAAATGCTCTCTTGGCACTGTGAGCGCCAATGAAAACTATTAGCAAAATCAGTTACAGGTGAACTTCATCTCTTCTGAGTGTGGATGGACAAGTGAAGGGCAGGGAGGACATAAGATGATGTGTAATTGTGGGGGATATTCATGTCCAAGTTAATGTAGGTGCTCAGACTCTGACAGCTGTCATACAGGATAAACCAAAACCCAGTAAGTTCCTTTCTTGCTTCACTTTTCTGATAAATAAGTTAGAAATAAGTCATTTACAACCCATAGATTGTGTAGAATAGTCAAGAAGGAAATCAAACAGTTGCTTAACCTGTCATTAAAAGAACAACCATCCAGTTCATTATCTGATAGCCTTTAGAGGGACACTGAACTGTCCTGAATACCATGTGTATTCCTAATGCACCATATTCTTGACTTAATTTCTCAGAAAAGGAATGGCTCTGTCTAAAAAGACTCACACTTTCAGTCAACTGTTTCCTAGAGAGGAGCACTACAACTGCCTCCTTCAGATTGCAAGTATCCAGTTGGTGGCCAGAAAAATTTTAATACCTTCTTCCTCTCCATAATTGTTGCTTTTAATATTCCTTGTCTGGCCAGCTAGGAAACAGGCAAAAAATAAAATCGAAATACACTGATATTTACCTCCTTGGTATATGTTAGTGGTGTGGAACTGCATGTAAAGGAGAACACAGTTACAAAGGCTTCTTCACGACGGAGTTATAGACAACAATAATTTAGCAGCTCAGCCAGCAGCAACACACTAAGAACTAAATCCAAAGGCAGATGTCTTCAGCTTTGTAGCCTTAGTGTATACCATGGCTCACCTCCAGCCAGCCAGTCTGCTATTACAGGAGATGAGGTTTGGCACCTTTACACCCAAATTGGTCTCAGTATAGAAGCCTCTCCTACACAAGTTTTGCCATGCCCTTTAGGTTATGTTAAATATGAGAAAATTCTATCAAGCATGTAGCAGAAGAGGCTTAGCATGTTAGAGGCACACTCCTGCATCACTATCCAAGAGTGCCCATTCGAAACATGTTGAAGCAGAGAGGGTGAGTTCTGACTGGAAGATGTCATCCACCTTCTACCCCTGCATTTTGACACAGATTGATCTGGCCTGTTCTCTGTACTGCCTCCTCTGAGATACAGAGTCAAGAGGTAAAGGTTTGGTATGTCTCAGGTTAATGCTGGGAGACCCTCTAGCATGAGATGTTGCTCAGTGTTCAAAGGTGAAACTTTACCACACCAGCCTCAGGACCATGCATGCAAAGTTTGGATGAAATCAAGCCAGATCAACTTTGAAATTAAAAAGTTTTCCACCTGATACAGATCTAGATGTCAGGACAAGTAGAAACCATAAGGATCACAAAAGCAATAGAAAATATCAGCATCTGCTCAGGCTTCATCTGGAGCAGACATTATTTTATGCTGTGTTATGTTTAATAGAGTCCAAATTCTATATGTGATTGGGTGATATATGCTGAAGTTTCCTTCCTGTCATTATATATGGAAATTCCACTTAGTGATGATAAGTACTGAGCCATAAAACTCCTCAGAGTTCGAAAGAGATTTCTTGTTTTCAGAGTGTTCTTCTGCTGTTACAACAGTGTGACTTGGGAATTAGTACATACAGCTGTTTCTTTGAATCTAGTGTTCTTAGCTTCAATGTCAATTTTAGACACTCCCCCTGGAGCTATATGAAAAGTAAAGTTCTTGATCATTGCTCAGCTTTATGGAAATTCAATGCAAGCAATCATGAGCTGAACCCTGAGAAGGTCACACTTACAAGAGTGAGCTTACAAGAAGGAGCTTAGTGAGAATGACTACTCATAGTACTGAGCAGCAGAGAAAAACAAATTGTAGGTGTGCTCAGGGTGCTCACTGCATCCATGGTGCATGCTGGCCTGAAATACAGGATCCCCTCCCTCACCACTGACCAGCTTCTGAAAATTTTGGGGTAGGGTTACCTTTTCTGACAGGTCTTTGGTTGCAACTTAAAACATCCCTAGTTTCAGTGCTTATGTCAAATTGAATTATTTTGGCAGGAAAAAACTTAATGTCTCTTGTCCTTCCATTTTATGTTATCTTTATTTACCTCTGAGTGAAATAAAAAAACCACAGATATTACAAAAAACCAACTCAGTTTGTTTGTATTTTGCTTCTCTTTTATTGCATTTCCTTTTTGGCTTTTTACATCATAGCTTTAAATTTTTCCACTGTTTTTTGAAAAGTTGCCTAAAGGTAACAAGTGAAACAGGACATTGCAGTGCTGCAGAAATTGATTAATTTCAAACGAAACTGCCTTTGATATGGAATGTTTTTCCAAGAAATCCTTTTTAATTTTGCCAGATCCACTATTCAATTTGCAGACCTGAAATTAAAGAGCTATATGGTGTTCTATCAGTCCTGTATGACTTGTAGAGAATTAAGATGACTTATATTTTCATCAGTCTTTAAGGAATATTTTGGGAACTGTTAAGTGTCTGTAATTTATTTCAGGGAAAAAACAGTTGAATGAGTAGAGGTATCATTTATCTCTTCTAGCCTACCTCAGAATTGCTATATTACTGTACTGTAAACATACTGAGATAATTGCTAATGGTGAGTGACAGAATACTCAATAGTTTGCCTATGGACAAGCTCATTCTGGGTATCACTGAAACTCAGGAGTTCTCATGAACCACAGTGAAATCAAAGAAAATATTGTTTCTTTATGGACTTACAACAGAAAGTTGCATTTTTATACAAACTGCAAATGCAGTGAAGACCTTATAAGATGTTAAGGCGTTCAATTCACAGGGGTTGGGGTTTTTTTCAGTCATTATAGGTTTGCATTTGAGCTAAAATCGATATAAATTTTTACTGTTTTGCTCTCATAGTGTTTCAGATAATAACTGTGAAAGAGATAAACCAAGTAATTATGCAGCTTATATTTGTGAGGTGATTGACAAAAGTGCTGCAAAAGGTGGGGCAGTAAAGGCTGGGAGTCACAGCATGTCTGCATGTTTACAAGACACATGACTATGTAAAAATTATGAGGTTTTTATTTATGTATTTTCTGGTTATATTTCATAAGAGTTTATTCTATAGATCTCCTAACTTACTATAAACAGTATATCAGCCTGCCACTCCTCATTGTTTTCTTCTGGTGCATAAAATTTCTACTGCTTCTGTATATTTTGGCAATCACAGGGATTATATTGAAAAACAGGGAAAAGTATCTTTTCATATGCACACTGCTTTATGCCAGGACACTTGCCATCTAATATTAGACAGATGATTTCATACTTGACACAGATTAGTAGAGCCTTAGACCTAGCATCTCTAGACCCATATTTGTCCATTAAATATCTTTGACTCTTTTGTAATGCAAACTAGCTGGATGATAGTTTCCCAGGCGTACAGAATTGCTCATTATGTCAGCATCAGTGTCTGATTTGTGTTTTCAGCTGTGGCAGTAAATGGACCTGCAACTCCCATTTGTGTTAGCTGAATATTCCTTGAAGAGAGAGAGGAAAATGGAAGGGGTTTTTTTGCTTCCTTTTGTCTTTATTTTTATTATCTCTCTTCTAACTCAATATAATAACTTCTACCTCAATATAATAACATGGAAACACAGGTAATTATATCCAAATATTGTAAAATAATTCAGTGCTGAAAAGAAAGCTGCCACAAAATCCATTTGCACAGCACATGGAAAGAAAAAGAACAAGTGCAACTGGAGAAATTAACAAAACTTGACCACTGGAATCTCTTAGAGAAGACTCTTGAGAAGCAGGTCTGCATGGACCTTATGAGGCTCTACAAAGCCAAGGAAGGGTCCTGCAAATGGGAGAGGGTGGTGAGACACTGGAGCAGGGTACCCAGAGAAGATGTGCATGAGTCACCCCTGATTCAAGGCCAGACTGGATGGGGCTCTGAACAACCTCATGTAGCTGAAGATGTCCCTAGGTAACCTTTAAAGGTCCCTTCCAACCCAAGCTGTTCTATGATTCAAAACACTATGGAAATTCTCTAGGCTCTGATGTATGAACAAAGTAAACCTCTTAGGCTATGGCTTGGCCCTAAATGCATAGGATTTAAAAAATAATGATAATATTATTCAGCATGGATTAATTTCATTTGAAACAGGAGCCATTCATAAGCCCTGTGAAGTGAGAGCTGCTGGATGTGATTTGATAAGCTGGAGCTCAGTGATTTCTGCATTTCTTTTCATCTGCTAAGATGTTCATCCTCCTCACTGCACACTGAGTGTGCAGGATGGATTCAACCCAGATCTCACAGATAGCAGTGGCAGCCAGGAGATCTGCCTCAGTGCACACCTGCAACTGCCGACTTTGTGCCAAAGCTGCAGGCACGTTCAGCAGATGGCTGGGAGCTTCTAGGGCATGACAGAACACATGGAGCCATTGTCAACATCTAGACACAGGCAAGTAAGAGAGATTTTCTCTCTCGCACACACAGCCAGTCTATTTGGGGAAATAAAACAAAGATTTTAAAAAATCAAACCCAAATTTGGTAGGAAAAATAGGACACTGGCACCAGAAATTACACTACCATGAGAGTTTTATATCAAAGGTTACCCCTAAATAGAAATAGCTCCAAGTTGCATTAATATTTTCAAGTTTGTATTCATAGTCTTCCAAAAGTCTTACTGCTTCTTTTTCTTCTTTAGCTTCAGGCAGTCATGTGCCTGTGAAATGTTTTGCTTGACTTGGGAGGGAAGTACACTCTTCTGCTTTTCTATGCTAGGTTATGTTAAAGGCTTTTCTGCCTACTAATGAGAGAAGGAGAGGATGAGCTTTCACTGAGAACTTTTCTTTGAAGTTGAAAATCTTTAGTAGAGCCCTCTCATTTCTAAGGACACTATAATCATCTTGATGGAAAGAAAAAAAAAAAAAAAAAAAAGGATTCTGTCTCTGTACCTATCTTCCTCCCACTCTCCCCCTCATTTTCCCTCTCCTTCATGCACACATGCACGTCTGCACATACACACACACACATACACACACAAAATCTCTATGGGGTATAGAAACGGCAACCTACAAGGCATGTATTTTTGGAAATGCACATTTACATCTACACAGGTACAGACTTTTTTTTTAAATGGCTCTTACCCGTAGCACATGCATGCCAACACTCACACACCACACTTCAAGGACTTTACTTTTATCCTTTTCAGTACACTTTTATGGTTTTGACCTTTATTTTCTGCACACATCCTGTCAAATCTTTTGCAAATGAATTTTATAGACACAAATATTTGCTCTAAAGGAATCTGGAATTATAAACACCCACACTCAAGGAGACTTTACTTTAACCATGAATACTTTGCTATGGAAATACTTGCATTCTTCACTCAGGGAATAAAATCTGCATCTTGTGTCACCGCTTCCAACCAGACAGCACAGCTTCAGTTACAAATATGCACCATAATTCCCAGTGATAGAAGGATAGTGACAATAATCAATTCAAATGCATTCAGATAAATAATTTTAAAGTAAATGCATATTGCTGGAGGATGCTCAGCAAGCACACAAAAAAAAGCCCAGTAGCCTAATATGTTATTTCTTGGGAATAGTTCTGTCTGCCCTTAGGCTGATATATTCTTTGGGAACACTTTAATGAAGTTCCTATAATTAGCGAGTACTTCATAATCACCTTCTAGAGAATGAAATCTCTCTGTAACATTCAGGTGTGTTTTGAAGGCATGGAAGCATACATGGTTCTATCAGCAGCAGAGGGGTTGCAGGGCAGGACGGGAAGGGCTTTAAAAGGTAGCCAGGAGGCATCAACATGGTTTTACTGTAGCAGACTACATCTCTCCTCTTTGAGAAATACTAGTGAAATCCTGGTCTCACTGAAGCCGCTAGGCATTTTGGCAGCTGCTCCCCCAGCAATCCAGCTGGGAGAATGGCGTCATTTGCATCGTGCAGAGGTGGGGGAGAGGTATGTGGGGACCGAGTCAGGTGCTCCTTTCCTTACCTGGATAAGGAGGTCACACGTGGACCGGGTCCCGGCCTGGGAGGCAGCTGGCAGCTCCCTCCCAGCCATTTCCCTTGTGCCCTTCGGCCACTCCTGTTCTGCCCCGCGCTCCCCTCTCCTGCTCACGCCCCGAGGCTATGATGTCTACAGGCAAAATGTGTTCCTTCAAATAAGATTAACTGCCTGTGATAGTATGGGAAGATTATCATGTGCTTTTTAACTCTTTGGGTGTCTTGGGACAAGCTCTGTCTATGGGGGCTCTCCCTCCAGCTGCCACTACTGTTTGCCACTGCATCTTCTGTTGAGTTGCCATGCCAAGAGATGTAAAAATCACGTCTGAATATCAAGCTGATATACTGTCATGCTTGGCAATTATTCTGTCAAATGTCTTATGGGAGGCAAGAGCAGAAACAGCTGTGGAAAACTGGGCAAGGGTGTTGTTCTTGTAAATATCTTTGAGCTTGTTGTTCAGTAATTGCATAGCTGTAGGAAGGACCAGAGTTTATATGACATATTTAATTTAATTTTAAAATTAGTCTGGTGAAGGAAATGTCTAGAAAAGAAATTGTGAGAAAATTTTACTTCTGATCCTACTTGCCAGGTGTTTGAGAACTCAAAATGATTAGATGACTAGAAAGAAAAATACCAAAAACTCTTTCAGTGCAATTTTTTTCCTTTCTTTCTTTTTCTCTGTACACTTGAATTTGGTAAGAGAGGGTTGCATATTTACATAATGCATTAGCTAATTACAGAACAATCCCTGAACCCCATGGATCCCTGTACCTCCTCATGATAAAAATTCAAAAAAATCCTTATTTCTCATTTTGAACCAAAGAAGGCTTTTAGGACAATTTTATGACATTAAATATGTATTTATTTGAAATAATTTCTCAGAAGTGATCTACAGGATTAGGATTTAGACTGCTCAGGATTTAGACAGTGATAGTGCTCTATGTCTCAAAAAAACAGAGCAAAAAACTTATAACCTTGGTAACTTATAACTTTGGTAATCTGATTAGACCAAGCCTTCACCTTATGTGCAATATAACACAGCTGTTTGATTTCCTGTAGAATTTCTAACGCACTCATGTTTGCTTGGTTCCACAATTACTGGAATACTCGGAGAAAAAAAGTTAAAGACAACTGATCAAGCACTAGGCAGCATTTTTGAGACGTTGAGTTAAAATGTTTAAGGGGTCTATGTTTTTCAAATACCTGAAAGCAGCTACTTAAAAGGGTGATTTTTTCATCATTGGAAGCTGAGGGGAAGAACATTTGTAAAACTAACCTCTCTTGAAAGGATAAGTTAGATTAATGGTTTACAAAATGTTCTGAGTAATGTAGCACTTTTACCTGCAGGGTTTTATGTAGGCAGGCATGTGAGAAGTCTGCTTGCAGTACTGCAGGGTTGGCATGCACTGTTTATTTAGAATCATACTTGCAAAACCGGTAGTGATTTCATGCCATTAGAATGAATTTGGAACAGAATTAATTGCTCTTTCTAAGGGAGACAATTTTTGAGAAGCCCTCCTGGTGCAGGTTAGACTTGTTCTTTCTTTAACCTTCACACCTTTTGAACCATATGCTTCGAAGGAGGATGATAGAAGGACACTGAAAGACTTTGGTCAATGTATAAAACCAGATTCCTAAGTCCTAGATTCTTTGCCAATAGTACAGACAGCATGTGGGGCCTGGAGCTGGTAATATAATATTTTCATGTGCTTTAAATTAATTTTCTCTGAAATTGTAAAATTTGTCCATTTCCCAAATAGGTAGCTGATATTAAAACTTATTTTTACTCCAGGACATGGCACATAGTATGTACAAGAGGTGGCTGGGAGTTTCACTTACAAATTATCAGTTCCTAGGGTGAGATGGACACCGTTCTGGGAGCTGCCAAGCTGTATATTCCGAGGTGCCAGTAGAGAGAATTGAAAATCTCCTATAAGAGCATAGAGAATCAAGGCATACTATAGAGCAGAGTCCTGCAGGTGCACATGCATGCATACATATCTATGCACATGCATATCTATGCACAGATATCAGTCAATTAGCCTGATAAACCTAAATCATTCTGTGATTCTATAAACTGTTTGACAGTCAGGCAGAATTGTTTTAGCTATGGGTTAAAAAGGCTATGTAAATCAGACATTTCCCTATGCAGTCCCAGCCACTGTCAGAGAATATACACGGAGATTATCCCCTGAAGTACCGTAGGAGTAAAGAGCAGCCAGCCCGTTCCCTGTCCTCTACTTCCAGGACTGCTTTTCCAGAGTTCTTTCAATAAGAAGGTCTGACTTTCCACCCCAGTTGAAAGTGACCTGCTTTTCTTACCATCTGTTTACTTCTTTCACAGCTTTCAAGAGATTCGAGGACCATGAGACTTTGTTGCAGACATTTTTTGCCGTGTGATGAATTGCCTGGGGCAGAAAGTTCTAGAAAGTCTCATTTTGTCTTGCAACAAAGGGCTGTCGTTGTCTCTTCTAGTCAGTCATAAATGTGTCTTGCACATGTGACAGGGAGGAACACAGTCTCTGGCTGTATGGCAATGAAATTGTCTTCAGAGAGGAACTACCTATACTTAATAGACTATAATACCTTCTCATGTTCTGTAATAATAAGCTTGACACAAGCATCAAAAATTCATTAAAATGTACTTTTAATTCTTTCAAAAAGAAGACTCAAACAAGATGGGTAGCCATTAAAGAGGAAGCCATGCAACACTTTAGGATCAGCCTCTGAATATAAGTAATCTGAATTGATTAAATTCCACACAACTTTGTAAAACTTGCCCTTCTAAATAAGGAAGAAACGTGTTCCCTGTTTTTTTTTTCTCCTACTGGAATAAATGCAGTATATTAAGACACACCAGGTAAGCCAGAGCAAAGCTTGTTTGGGGTTCTCATTTCAACTGCACATTATGCACTTGCATTGCAATGTATTCAAATGGACAGCTTTATTATGGGGAATTAATCTAAATTATGTCTAGACATATATTTGCAAGAACAAGCATCACAGAGACTGGTGGCTGACTGTTCAGAGGAATTAAACAAGAAAATCCCAGGCTTAAGCCTTACAAATAAATGGTTAAATTGACAAACAAAGGAATAAATGAGCTTAGGTCATGCTTCGGGAACAATACCAAAACCTTCTCCCTAGATCTTTACTAGTGTTTACATTCCTTCACCAGTGTGCCATTTTAATTATCATCCTTTCTGCTGTAGGGATGAGACCCTGCTGTAATGCTACCACAGAAGGCCACACAGCAAGAGTGTAGGGAAATCACAGCAAGCCATAGGAAGCATTATATGATTCCCACTTCTGTGCAGTAAAAGCGCCTGGATATGCCCATACTTTGAAAGAATATTGTGAATCTCATCTGGCTATTTTACATCACATGTGTCAAGAGGCTCAGCTATCATTTTAACATTTCTAAAACTGAAGACAAATTTAGCACTGCTCCATCACTAATGGTGATGAGGGGAAAGGAGACTTGTAGCTCACTATGTTGTTACTTATTATTTGTAATGACACAGCCTTTAGGACTCTCCATCTGGAGATAATAATTTTATTACCCAGCTGTAAAAAATCCACAACACTGCCAGTGGATCATACAATTAATAGTTGGTTTAAACACTTGCCATATACAGTACTTCAGACTAAACTCACTGCAAGTTAAAAGCTTGCAACTGCAGGGTAAGGGATGGCATCTGAGAGGTTTGGTGTTTCACTGTAGTTGTGGCTTTCAGGAGAGCTCTCAGGGCAGCTGAGTACACAAGAGATACCTAATCCAGCACCACTCGAGGTGTCTCTGTGTCATCAGAAAGCATCTTTATGCCATATCATGACAGCATTCCCAAGTGGCAACACAAGGACAGCATGTTCCCAGTTCCAGAGCAAATTAAATGCTTTCTGCCCTTGTGTGGGATTGCTGACAGGGGAGGGGCTGCCTCTGCCAGCCCATTTGGTTTTGAGACCTCCACCTGCTGTAATGCAACCTTCATGTAGCCCTCCAGAAGGACTGGGGAGGGCTGAAGGAGGAAATCAGGCTGAGCCAAATTGGGGCAGAATCAGATGCTGGGCAGGAGAAACGTGAGACTTGAGAAAGCTTCGGCACCAAAAGTCTGTATTTACAACAGTAAATTCAACTCCTTGACTAGCTTTTTTTTTCCATGGGGAACAGGAAAAACTAGCATGGTCACAGCCCACAGAAACATGTCCTAACAGCTTCCAGACTGAAGAAGGTTTTCACTCGTCTGACTCAGAGGGAAGGCAGAGCTACTGTCTGTGCAGGTGTGCCTGCAGATAAACCAGGAGGAAAAGGTGAAGTGCAAGTATTGTACATGTCCTACAGAAATGAGGATGAGGTAACAATGATGGCAACACAGGAAAGTCAAATTAATTTCATAAGATTGCCCAAAGGGTACCAAACCCAGAGTTTGAACCCCGGCACCTCCTGAATCCTGGGTGAGGAACTGTGAGTGCAGTGGAGGTTTACCTTCAGGAACATTATTGCTGCTACCTTTAATAAGTGCTTTAAGTGCTCTGTCAAAAGTGTTTAACAGCTATTTAGAAAGCAGAAGCAGAGAAGTGAGTGTATGGCATTAGTTAGCCATGCTGGGTTGCCTGTCTGGTCCCTGCTGTTAAGGGAGGCTGAGGAAAGACGGCAGAGGTTTCAAAGTGGAGCCACAAAGCTGGCTTGTGGGTGGCCAAGTAGACTGTAGGAGGGGAGACATACATAAAGGCCACAATTTATTCATGTTACTGAAAAAAAAAAGAAACCTGAAGTGATTTGGGTGTTTTGTACAAGTGTTAGCACACAGGATAAATATCTGAGAGTAGAGAGCTTTTAAACTTTTACTGCCAAAGGCTTGACAAGATCCAATCACTGATAAATGTCCTTTGGTGGGAGAAACTCCAAATCACAACCTGCAATCAGTGGTGAATACCTCTCATGATTGACTTCAGGCTATGAAAGAATTCCTTCTCTCTGCCTCCAAGATATATTTTGATTATTTCCCTATCAACCTACCACTTTCTGAAGTGTCAGAACTTGGTCACCAGTAGGAAACAGGACAATGACTGGGCAGACCACTGACAGAAGGCACTAAACATTCTCAGCATTCTGCTTCGTGTATCTTCCCCTGGTGCTCAAGGTTACAGCAATAACCAGATTTAGGGTGGGAAAAGCAATTTTCTCCTAAAGTTAGCCAAGCAGGATCTTGAGAGCTTTTTTTCCCCTTTATCTTCAGTACGGATTGTAGTTTGCAGGCTAGAATGCCTCATTGTTAGGAGTCTTCAGGGTGCAGTACTTGGTTGTTTTTGTACCTGGTACAGAGCTTTTTCTCAAAAAATCTGAAGCACTTAGTAGAACCAATGCTTAATATAACTGTAGTCTTTGGGACATGCAGGAGTTCAAACAATTCTCTTGGGCCATTAGGAGAACATCACTACCCAAGTAAACTTTTAAAACAAAGTCACACAAAGTCCTTCTCAGCCATTGGCCCATCCTGACAATGCCCAAAATCCTCATGCAAGTCCCCTGGCAGAGATGAGCATCTTGAAATCTGTCTCATGTCTGTTCCCTATCAGAATCAAGAAAATTGAACTCTTTCTGCTCATCTCCCTTTAATAACTTAATATAGCTGGAGTTCCAAAAATATCCCAGTATGAGCACACTGCACTCAGAATGCAATTTAAAACATAGCTGGACAAGAAAAACATAATTATGTTTCTGGTAAAGGGTTAAAATGTCCAACCACGTGATGGTCAGATGACACAGGTTTAATTGTCCTTTCTCTGCCTGGGGAAATTTAAACTTCAGAGGAAGAAATCTTTGCTTCTGGCACTCTTCTGAGCACTACTTAAAAGAAGATTTTACAACCTGATAAATGCCAACATCAATCATGGTACTGAAGAAAAGTGTAATGTCCATTCAGTGTGTTTGAAGGAAGAGCCCTGACACTGCCTTTCTAATGTAAATTAAAGCCTGGGAATACTAAGTGAAAGTATTCAGATACCTGTCTGTAAGTAGATTTGGAATACAGGAGTTTTGACCTGGCTGTCATAGTGCTCCATCAGCTTGTCTTCCCTTCTGCTGTTATGCATTGTCACATGCAGGGCTCCCCACTACACTGCATGAGGAGCTTATCCCAGGACTAACAAACAACCATGATCTTGTGCCTGGCAGCCCTTCTGTGAACTTGAAGATTAAAGTTCTCAGAAATTTACAGCTGAATAAGAAAGAAGCAGAGAAAGGCTATGCCAGAAGAAGAAACCCAAAACTATGTTCAGCATATGGTCACTTCTATAAGCTACCTATGAGAAAATCCTAGTTTTTTAAAAATCTGTTGTCACAAATGAAGGTATTCAGAGAGAAATAAAAAAAAAAAAAAACCAAAACAAAACCTTAGGTGTAAACCAAGAATTATTGGCATCACTCTTTCAGTCAAGCTTTTAGCCTTTTTTTTTAAAATGGGACATATCTAAGTGAGCTATATGCATATACCCTGTTTCTCTTTATCTTCTGAACCTACTCCTTGATTTGAAGCAAATTCAAGACATGAATGAAACTCTCGAAGGTTTTCACTGCCAGAACATTAATCTGGAGGGGAGCTGAAAGATGAAAAGGTATAAGGAGAGGGGACAAAAAGTCTTAATATTGTTCTGTTAAATCAGCCAAAGGATACATCTCTATAAGAAGACTGACTTGATGTTTTGTATTCATTGCTTTTATCTGACTTTCTCTTCCTTTCTGCAGCTAATACCCAGAGTTTCTGAAGGTCTGAGCCTCACTCATAGGCCCCTCCAATAGCTGTCTGTTCGTGTGACCCTTGCAGGAACCTTGCAGGAACAATACATCCAAAGGTTGTCAAATTTGGTTCAAATCAGCCAACATTTTCTGTGACTACAGAAGGGGGAAATATATTCAGGGTGCAGTTCAGACAGAAATAGAAAAGCTTGTCAGCCTGAAGCCATGAACAAACCACCTGATACCAGCCAGAGTTATTGAGAAAAGAAGGAGGGCTCCCACTACTTTACTCACTCCAACATATTCCCCTTAAAATCATAGGCTGAAATGCAGGCTAGTAGAAACTGGTTTATTGGTTTTAAGTTCTTCAACTTCTGCTTGTGATTCATCAATAGAAGAGCAGGCTACAGCATGCAGGGAGGTTTGTTTGGCCAGCTGTGAGCCAGAGCAAGTCCAGACTCATGTAACCAGTCATCACTTTCTCACTGTTAATACAGCCATGCAGGGCTCTCTGTTGTTTTTCTTGGAAAGAGTGGGTAAGGATGGAGGGAACACGTGGATGAAATATAGTTCCAGGACAGAGAACATCATTTGATCAGCATGTGGAAAGACACGGGAGAGGATCATCTGCACTGTGCCATCGTTCATAGAGATTGCTGTATCCTGGTGCTCTGAATACTAGAGACATATTTAAGAGGTTGCAAATTGATAAATAACTTTCATGTCCAACATTATAGGGTAAGAATCTTGTCACTGACCATTCATGATGGTCAGGGTGCATTCATTTAAAAAGGCACATTTGTTCTTTTTATGTATTTTTTTCTGTGCCTTTATGTATTTCAAAAAGATTTAGAGGAAGAAAGAATTAAAACATCATTTTCTAGCCAATGCAATCTAAATAATTATAGTAATAGCTATGTTTGGTGTCTGCTTCTGGGCTGTAAATATAACCCATCCTACCATGTAATAGAAGTTAATTTTAAACAGTGCACATTTACACAGCTCATGTGAGGTCTGATTCTATTTTCAGTTATTAGCCATGAAAGCTACCACTGTACAAGCTCTCAGTTCAGTGACAACCATTTGGAGGGTAATTGCATGACTTTCATTAGCTCAGTGCCACATGTCAGCTAA
This sequence comes from Lanius collurio, assembly GCA_020086605.1. Lineage (NCBI taxonomy): Eukaryota > Metazoa > Chordata > Aves > Passeriformes > Laniidae > Lanius > Lanius collurio. The sequence continues at coordinate 2,672,304 of JACBWW010000002.1, forward strand.
GGCATGCAGCCATTGCTCAGGAGTAGCTCTGTGTCTGATGGCAGTGTTCTATTAGAATTCTGCTGAGGAAATTTCTTCTGGCCCTGTTTGTGTTTACACTAATGACTTTATACATCATCAAAGAAGAGAAAAGGAGCCTCAAACCAAGTGCAGTTTTCTCATATTTCATCCCCTGGATCCCTTCACACTTCCTGAGTTATGTGATTATGACCTACATATCTGGATATGAAGGGAGCCTACAAGGAAAGACACAGGGACCTCTTTACAAGAGCAGCAGGTAGTTACAGGGTGAGGGGAAGTGGATTAAACCTAAAGGAGAGTAGGTTTAGATTAGATATTAGGAAATAATACTTTATAGTTAAGGTGATGTGGCACCAGAACAGGTTGCTCAGAAAAGTTGTGGAAGCCCTGTCCCTGGAAATGTTCAAGGCCAGGCTGGAGAACTGGAATTCAGAGCAGCCTAGTCTAGTGGAAGGGGATCAGAACTAGGTGATCTTTAAGTTCCCTTCCAACCCAAACTATTCTATGATCCTATGATTCTACATAGACCAAGTAAGCAAACACAGCAGATGGATCAGGCTCTACACAGATGCTTTGCAATGCTGTATTCCTGTCTGGGAAATCACTGATCCCACCAGAGATCTTCAGTCCTGCGACAAGAGGTAAGGATTGGAATCAAGCATGAAGAAAGGTGAGTATAAGTGGCAGTATAGCACCTTAATAACTCAATATAATTTAAATCAATTTAACATTTCCCTCCAAACTGATGAAATATTATTTTTGGCACAATGTATGCACACTTCCCTCTGTCTTTGCAGCCAGCCTGCACTCCCTGTGATGTTGAATTGACTGCATGTTTGACAGCCATGTCACCTTCTCTGACATCTAAGTAGGCATTTCCTTCAATCCCTGACCAGCAACTTGGCAAGCAGTGCATAAAGAAGATGAAAAGGCAGTGTTTTTATGAGTAAAGGACAAAGAAATGCAGTAAAAGCTGTCCCTTTTACTGATCACGAGGCTCTCTGCTGGACTCAGCTTATAATGCTGCAATGCTGAAAAGGTGGAAATTATCAAAAGTGAGGAGCCATGCTGCTGATCATCTGCAAACAGCCTAGGAAGCCAGGGGGTACCTGCTGGACTGGCTGGTGGGGCTACTGGGGCGGCTGTGCTGAGTGGGTGCTGGGAGGGATAGACACGGAGAAGTGGGAGTGGGGAAAGGAAACCCCCATGGAAACACCAGTATGCTCTAATAAAACCCAGACACCTGGGCAGACACTCTTGTTTTTCAGAGTGTGGCACATGGCAGGGTTGTTGATGGTGCTGCCTGGCCGAATACAAAGAGCACCTCGTAGGGCTGTTTGTAGGGCGGCTTGTCCTGGAGTGCTGCCACTCTGGCTGTGTTTTCTGGTCTCGATCACTTGGTCACTTGCTCGTGAGTTTACCCATGCCTCTGGCCACCATGATTTTAACTAGAATACTGCAACATCAGCTATTAAAAGGCAGTGTTTGGGTGAGGGGCATGAGCAGGAGCATGAGCAGAGGCTGTTAGGACTCCCAGCCCCCCAAGGAGTCCAGGAGGCACTGCTGGACTCTCAGAAAGGCCACAGGGCTGCGTTACACACAGGCACACAGGGAGAAGCCCACATGTGGGTCTGGCCTGCTCCAGAGCCAATGCCAGCTGCCCGGGCAATGCAATTCTAATGCCCCCAACATCCCCATGGCAGGGACAGGGGGGAGCATGGGATCTGCCAGTGATAAGTGGTGGTGGGAGGAGAAAGGGGAGGTAAATGAATACTGCCCCATGAACCAGCTTGGGAACAGGTTCTTAAGAACCTGGCCTCTGCTGCCACTATGATCAAGGGAGATATAGTGGCTAGAATTTGTCAAGGTGCTGAGCTCCTTGTGCCCCTACTGCCCTGCCAGGGCCTCTGCAGGGGGGGGATGGGGACACCTGAGCAGCTACTGTCAACTCCTCACCCCACTACAGCCTTTTACCTGGCACCAAGGGGAGTCACGTCCTGGGAGCACCTGTTTCTTGGCCTCACAGATGTGGAAATGCTGATGGGCTGTCTTGGATGCAGAGGCATGCAAAACCAGAGTGCAAAGCTGCAAGAGGGATCCATGCTCTAGTTTTCATCTCTGTTAGGTTAACTGAATCTTCCCAGAAAAATGATTTATGGAACCCTAAAATTGGTATCCCCAAAGTGGAACAATTTGCTTTAGTATGGAGCACTCCCAGCTTCTGATGAGTTCATCACTCCTGATGAACTCATCATCAAGGCTTGACCAAGGGCAACACTCCTGGAAACAGGTAGATGGCTTGTAAAAAAATATTGCCTGGCTGTCAGTATCATGTCAGGATACACAGTCCTGTGCATAGGTCCCCTCCACAGGCACAGCTGCTCTGGGTGGGCATGATGGCATACTACACAGCACTGCATCTTTGTGAATGGTTAATCTGTGCCTTCAGGAACAATGAGCAGGGTGACCAGAATACTCAAGTGCATGTAGCAACCTGCTTTTTTGTCCTGCCATACTCTTTTTCCTTGACCTCTCTGTCCGTGATGGCACAAGCTGTCCTGGTTTGCACACCTCGCATACCAAATTTGCAGTAAGTCACACTAATGAGGTCTCACATGTCAAATCCCCAGGTGTTAAAGCCTCTCCTACTCATCCCAGATCCCCACACTTTAGGCAGCTGGTCAACCTGATCTGTGACCCACTGAGCAGCTGCAACTGCTGAAAGGGATCTCTGCAGCAGGTGCTGCTCTGCAGGTGTTTGTGATACTGGGCATGTGGGAAAAGGGAAGAGATGGCAAAAGGGAGAAAAAGCAAGACATCCATCATCTACTTCCCTAGTCTTATGTTCAGCTCATGAAACCTGACTGTTGTTGGCAGCATGACTATACAGGGACTGAATATGATAATGGAGGTACTGCAGGAAGATTCAAGAGAGTCATGAATCCCCCTTCACCCTGTGTGTGTGACCTGTTTTACTAGGAGTAGCTCTGGCATTTAATGAAATCAGGTGGTGAAAGCAGACTACAGGGACTTGGAAATGTGTAGTTAAATTGAGCAATTTCTCCCTCTTACATTAAAAATAATTTTGCTGTGCTCACCTAAAGCCTAGGTTTTGTTCATCAGATCATTTAATCAGAACTATAGTCCACAGAATAATTAAAATTTAAAAGTTAATTAAACCACCAATGATCTAAGAATAAGTCTATAAGGAAGGCAGGGAATTCAGATACCTTCTATCTCCTCTTAGAAGTCATGACTTTTATCACATATAATTACTCTCCCCTGCAGCGTGCATGGGAAGGATCTGTTTCTAAATGAGGACATTTTCTATTAAAAACAGCAGGAGAAAAGTTCAGACACCAAGGGCTTAATCTGTAAGGCTGATTTTTGAATGAAATCAACCCCATTCCAGCCAAGCAGTGGCACAAATGTTTATTTATGAGTGTGTGAATAGCTCTGTTGCCTTTAATGCCATCACTTCTCCTAATTCAGGCATGTCCTTCAATACTTTGTTCAAGCAGTCCCAGAACACTCACTGGAGGCTTGTTTAATTAGCAACACACAAACCAAACATCTAAGAATCATGATCTTCAAAAATGTGCCAGCAGTACACAGAGCCCAAGAACCCAGCTCCTAGCTGTTGCTCTAGCAATGACATGACTGGCAAGTGGGCTGTGAAGGAGGTAGATCTTGGGGAGGAGAGCTCTGTAGAGACTTGTGCATGCATTGAAGGGGAAAATATGGTGAGGATGAATTCCAGGGGTAAAAGAGTTGTCATGTAGGGTTTTTCTTAGGACTGGGACAAAATGGACTGTAAATCTGTGTGGAAAAGAGGTGAATTCATCAGAGGTGAGCTGTGGACTATGCCTGTTGTTGGGAGAAAGGTGGTGTAAGGTTCGGTGAAAGTCTGTGGCACTGCACAAGTATGAAAGTCCAGGGCAAGCTACTGGGAAGAAAACTGAGGACTGTACAGAAAATTCCCCAGCTAGCAGTGACAGCTATAGAGAAACATCTGGGGATTATTTCTCTTTCCATAAACACTGCCAATCTTTCTTTCTGTTTTCTGTAAGGTGAGATTCATATTACAAGCTGATTTAGGAAATTTCAGTAGCATGGATTAATATTGCATAATCCAACTGTAATGCAGGTGGTTTCTACAGCCACTTGAGTTTTGTAAATGTAGCTGACATCGTGATCAGAGAATGAGATTGTTGTGGAAACTGCTTCAAGATGCTCTTGTACTTCAGATGAGGCAATGACCTAAATGCTCTTAAAGTGTACTGGGAGCGGCTTGTGGTGTAAACAAGTCTGTCGGTAAAAATGCACTTGAAAACAGACCTAAGGAACCAATACACATTTTTTTCTTAAGTGGTCATTGTTTGATTTTTTTATAAATGAATAAATGGCATTTCCTCTTTCTTACAATTGTCAGTTTCTCACACTTCTGTTTTCCCCCAGCCCACCTGGCAACAAGGAAGGAGAGTCACTATTTGATTCTTTGTGTCTCAAGGTAGAGGATGTCTTCACTGTCTGATTCTGGATTTGAGAAAGGAAGTAGAAGTTTTCATAGGAAGATGGCTTCAATGAGCATCAGTTGAAACTGCTTTCTGCCTTCCCCATTAAAGTATTTTCTCCTTCTGCAGACAATCTTACTGTCTGGAGTCTTGGCCATTTGTCTGCCTCCTTCTTTTTTGGTTCAGAGGATGTGTGGATAGCTTGCCCAAGCAGATTCAAGATAGTAGCACAATTTCATTGTTGATTACGCATCATTTGTCCAAATACTGAATAATCTGGGGAACATTGCAAAAGCATTAATGGGTAAGCAGAGTACAGAAGATAACAATAATACTCATTGAGAAGCACTTAGTGCAAGTGATTTGCTGAGCTCTGTTTGCAGTAAATACAAAGTTTAAATGGATGTATATACGCGTGTGTTTGTGTATATCAACAACAGCATCTGAAGAGGTGCCTGTCTGTTCACATGGTGTGTCAGCCTATCCAGAGAGTAGCAGCAAGAATATTGCATGAATTTTGTGTCGCTGAATTAATATCTTTGGGCACACTTGATCGCTTGCTAATTCCTGCCTGTAGTAGGAATGCATTTCTGAGCTCTCAGTACTTCAGGCTCTTTCTGTCTTCCTTTGCTGACTTAGAAGGACAAGAGCAAGTGCTGCCAAGACACCTGCTTGGGATCACTTAGCTGAAAGCAATTAGCCAGCATCATCTGAGATTTTTCAGTCCTGTTGTTTGCATGCAGGTGTACTTTCAGACTTTGAGAAGCTGGGCTCTTCAGGCAGACCTTCACAAACATGTTGGTTTTTACCCCTAGAAGGAACTGCCTGCCCATGGACTATAGCTGGAGTTATCAGAAATCAGCTAAACTCTTGGCTTGTATGAAAAGTCACCAAAGGTGACAATGACATGTAACCAGCTGATCCCCCAATTTCCTTGGGAGACACACTGACCTGAGCTCTGCAGGGCTCCCATCTTATATTATTATATGAACTGGTTTGTAGCTACCACTGTAGCTCAACTTGCATTTTTTTCAGCCTTCGTGACCTGGTGGAAGTAGAGGTTACAGGGGCAGGTGAAACCTGAGTGTGGATGTGGGGGAGAAGAAAGGCTCTTCAGTCACAGGACTGCAGCATCAAATGACAGGGAATGTGTGTACAAAGCAGGGAGGGTGGTGGCAGGAAAGGGTAAGAGCCCTCATGCTTGAGTTTCAGATCTGCATCACTGTACTGTTCAGTATCACAATGACCCCAGCTTTCTCCAGGAAAGCCCCTACTTTCAAAGCAATTGGTAGTGTCCCTCATATTCCAGCAATGACGTTGTTTAAAACAACCCTGTTGAACTACTGGAATGAACTTCTCACCAGGTAGAGGTCACAAATGTTTACTTTGTCATTGAAAAACTGGGTCTCGCGCCTGCACTTACTAAATACATAGGCATAAACACACAGCTACATCCGGAAACCAAGCAGCGTTTCAGTTCTGGGAGAAAAAGAATTTCAGAGGTTTGGTGAACAGGAAAGAGGCTCCACGGTGTGGGGGTTGTGACTGGACCCTCCCAGGGTCCTGACATAGGCAGATAGCTCAAAGAATCTTTCTTCCCTGTCCATCCTCCTCTTCCCATTGATTGCATACTACTAGTTCTCATTTTACATCAGCAAAATCCCAATGGATCCATGCCCAACTAGATGGAAAGATGGAGTTGGGAGGGAGAGATTGGCTCTGTTTCTTATTCTGAAAGTCAGCTTTAATCCATTTTACCCATGGAACTGGGTTTAGTGCATGCGGCATATGGGCAGGTGCAGTAAAAAGGAACAAACGTGGTAAAAAGAAATTTAATATGAGAGTGGGCAGTATCTTTTTTCTCATATAAATGGAAAGTAGTTGGGTTCACTTATGAGTTCCAAGTAAGTAGACAAAATAGCATGAGTCTATGAATTTTATTTCTCAGCTTTTGTTATGTTCTTAACGTAGAAAAACAAAGGTGGTGATAGAAAGGGAGGAGTAAGGGATGCTGAGCCCAGCATTTCAGCAATGCCCTTGAATTCTTGTTTTACCTGTTCATCTGTAATTGTAGCTTATCAGAAGCACATCAGAAGCCTCAGGTAGGAACAAACAGATCACTGGGCTTGAAAAAAATGAAGCCACAGGCTCCCAAAGAGCACAAGGTGATAACCAATGCCATGCTTTGCTGAGAACATGATGAAATACATTAGGCTCTCTTGTAATAGTGAGATAAATCCTTAAGTTATGCAGAGGAATGTCTTAGAAACTTCCAGTGTGCTTATCTCCTCAGCTCAAATGTTTATTTCTAAAAGTGGAAAAGAAAATCATTCTCTGTTTTTATCCTCTCCTCTGGACAATGTCTAAAACACTTGCCAGGGTAAGCACCTACACCCTAATCTTCAGTTTCATGAAGGTAAACACATCAATGCTCTTGAGGGTCTGGGCTTCAGCATGAACTTGGAAGGTGTACTTCCAAATAGAGTATCTGCTCATCATACACGAGTACCACTAAAATTACTTTGGTGATTTCTCCTTAAAGAGATGCATTGAGATGAGCACATACAACTCTATCAGTTCTTGAGAAATCCAGTCATAAGGTCAAAATGAGCACTAGTTTTATTTAAGCTGGAAAAATCATGACCAACATGAGTACCAGAAATTCAGGAAAATTCTCACAAACCATTCAATGTCTCTTCTTAGTGCACTGGAAGGGAAAATGCATGACAGAAAACAGTACATTTACTTCAGATGGCCTTTCAAACCTCCTGCAAACCTAACACTATTCAGAACTGCAAATTTGTGTCTTCTCAACAGGAAAAATATACAGAAAATCTGCAAACTTGTGGAAATCTCTCAATCCTCATTTCCCCATCCAGTGTTTACTTAAAGATATTGCTCTAGAGATAGACTATTCAGGAAATTAAAAAAAAAATAAAGGAAGTAAATCTTTCACCTGACAAGAAGGTAGTATTGTGATTTCTGCCATTTGCTCGATTATCTTGCAGCATTTTTAAGTAATAATCATTATGTGAAAGACAGAACATTTACATCCTGTGTGCTATAGATCTCAACATGCCAAGACAGTAGAATGCAGCAAAATAAACCATTATCACACTAAGAACTTGTCCCTGTGTCTTCAGTGGCATGTATTACTGAAACGATGAAAGGTATGTAACTACACTTGGTTAATCTGAGGACAAAATCTCATAAAACTACCTTTGTTATCAGACTGGAAATAAGAATAAATGACCCATATGAATACCACAAAACCATGCAAAACACTATATAAAATTAATCCTGATTCAGTCTGAATTAAAATGGAATTTTGTATCAGTTCCTGAAAGAGATTCAGTTAAGAATTGTGATCTGAGCATCCCCTCTTTCCTTACATGTTCTATAATACTCAGGTTGGAAGCAGAGACTGTGAATAAGCAGATGCAGACGTCCTTTTGGAAAGGCCTGCAACCATAGAGTAGGGCATTCCCTTCCAAAATCTTATAATTCACACACAAAACAAGAACTTTACTGGAATATTACTGCATTCATTAATGTTTAGAAAATATGATATCACCACCACACTGCAGATTTTTAGGCTGCACTTCAGTGCATCACAGTGATGCTTTTCCAGATTTAGAGACTTTGTATGTTCAATCCAAACATTTCCATCTCTAAAGAAGTGCATCCCATACCTTCCTTTGCTGAGATAACCTGGAAAAACGCACATTGTCATGATACTGCACAACCCATTTGTCTGAAAACTGAGTTTTGCAAAAATACTGCTTGTCATAGGGTAGCAAAGCTCAGGTTTGAGTAAAGCAGAATGGAAATTCATTTTTTATCCTGCCTAGAATGACAAAATGCATAGATTTACCAGAAAGGTTTAGAGGCAACAGAAATGGTGGCTCCTCTCCAGGCACTGCCTGGCGTAGCAAATGAGTCTTTAATGGGGTCAGAGGAGACAGACATCCTGCAGGTCCCCACCCCCTCCTTCAGATTAGTGTCCAGCTCTGCTCAAAGCTCTGATAAGCAGTAGATTATTTCCAGACCTTTAGATGCCAGGGATATCACCTGGGTGTGGTACCCCAGCACTTCATTTTTAATACTGTCATGACCTTGTATATAATAACTGCATTAAGATAACAGGTTACATATACACAAAGTCCAACTTGTACCTGCTCAAAGAAACATTTCCTCTGATTCCTGATATGTGAATAAGTTTGTCATTCACTCAGATTGCCTTCTTTTCCCACTCTTCTGTCCTCTGAGACCTCTAGTTCATGGCCAATGCTTACAACATGGTGATTGCCTGGAGTATTATAATTGCTTGCAGATAAGATTATTTAGAATGAAGCCCCCAATGCTGAAATGAAATGTGAAGGGCCTTTCAGTTTTACCAAGTGTACATACAAAAACCTCATATTGAGGGATTTTTGCCTAGCTGATATTCTGTGGATATTCTGTTATGAGCTCAAAGAATCTAATCCAAAAGGCAATGGAAAAAATTCCTTTCGTTTTTCATGGGGCTCTGATTCTGCACTAATTTTGTTTCCTCTCTCAGCCTAGCAGATATATGAATAAAAAGCTGCAGATGTGGTTTTGGTTGTCATTAGATGTTCTTTAGATCATGTTATTCCTCTACTGAGCCCAGTTATATTATTAGAACTTCTATTTATTCCAGATTTTTTCCTTTTGGATACCTTTTAATCTCTATTTTGAAAAATTCAAAGTTTTTCTTGTGGACAAAAAGGAAGCCTAATTTTTAACACTGAAGGGATACAACAGATTAAAAAAGAAAAAAGAATAGCAGGACAGTGTCAGGGACAAAATATTTCTGCTTCTGAAACATGGAAGAAAATTGTTTTTTTTTCAAGACACTGTGCCTCTCTCTGATATTTATAATTTAAGTGTCTAGTGTCTTAGCTATTGTACCCTCTCTTGTCTTTTAATTGATCTCCCTGTCCTTCCCTTTTCAGTCAGTGCAAGAAAGGAGCCCTTTCTTTTCCTGTTCTTGAGGACAGCATGCATTTGGATTCTTTTAGAAATCTGGTTATGGATGAAGGGATACAGGTCCTGGAATTGCCTGCTCCTCACCATTAATTCCAAGGTGAGTTAAAACAGCAGAACCAGGTGCAGAAGACAGATTTGTAGATCCCTTGCTTAGGTCAGCTGTCGCACATCTGGACTGTTATCCTGTTATGTCAGAGGATAGACATGATATGATCCTAAAGAAAGAATGAAGTAAAGTTATAGGTAACAAAAAGGTGGAAGAGATATTATCTGAAAAATATAAAACTCCAGCATTGTCAGGTTAATTCACAATGACTATTTCTGAGGATTGGCAAGCGAAAAAACTCAACCACAGAATGACAGATCATGTTGAGTTGGGAGGGATCCACAAGGATCATCAAGCCCAACTGCTGGCCCTGCACAGGACCATTCTCAGGAGTCAGAAGAATATTGTCCAAACACTTTTTGAACTCTGTCAGGCTGGTGCTGTGACCATTTCCCTGGGGAGCCTGTTCCAGTGCCCAACCACCCTCTGCATGAAAAACCTTTTTCTAATATCCAACCTAAACATCCCCTGACAGAGCTTCAGGCCATTCCCTCGGGTCCTGTCAGTGATGACCACAGAAAATCCAGTGCCTGCCCCTGCTCTTCCCCTCGCAACGAATTTGTAACTGCAATGAGGTCTCCCCTCAGTCTCCTCCAGGCTGAATCGACCAAGTGACCTCAGCTGCTCCTCATCTGTTGTAAGGTGTTTTTAATCATGACAGTGTGCCCCAGCCAAACCACCTGTAGCTATGCCTATTGGAGCCCTCACAGTGAGACCAGGCTGGAATTACCCTAACCAGCTTCACCTGGCCTTCCACCTTCAGGTGCAGCAGATCAGCTCCTGGAGGGTTTTTAAGCCCAGTCAGAAAGCTCAGTCAAGAGAGAAGAAGAGAGGTGTGGGGTAGGCTTGTGTCTGGCCTGCCTGGTTGTTTGGATTTCCTGGACTAATCTGGCTACTGATCACAGGATGTGTTTTGTTACTGCCATCATCTTGACTCTGCTTTCCTGGATCTGGAGCATCAAGGACTGAAAGGTAAGCTGTGTTAAATTGGGAAAGAAGTACTGAAAAACTAAGTACCAAGACAGTCAGGAATAGATAAAAAAGATGGTACTGCATGGGACTAAAACCAATCCTATTTTCTGAAAATTGTATGTGGAGCTCTTGGACAAAGTAGAGGGACCAATCAAGCAAGGTGTAGTCTCATGCACTGCAGTTGTAAAATATATATGTGCTGTATTATGGATAAGTTGGTAAAATGCAGAAGTACTGTGTTAGGTAGAAGTACTGTGTTAAGCAAGTGAAAAGTATAAGTAAGTAAAAAGTGTATTGCTGTATTATGGATAAGTGGGTAAAATGTAGAAATACTGTGTTAGGTAGAAGTACTCTTTTAAGTGGGTAAGTAAAATCTGTATGTACTGTAAAAGGTAAAAGTAGAGTAAGATGTGTAAGTAGTGAGTTATGTATAAGTAAGTGAACTGTATGGGCTATGCATAAGCATGTAAAAGTAGGTAAAATGTGTAAGATAAGTAAACAAAATACACAAAACGGGTAATAAGCAGGCATTAAGTAAAAATTGGAAGATGTGTGAGTTCCTGCATGATGCCCAAAGAGGTGATGCATATTTTAGAGTATTTTAAAGCTTCTTTGTAATCACATTGATTTGTTGTACAGAAGTGCTGAGTTCCAGCACTCGGGAAGCTCCTCCCAGTTTTGTACCATCTGGGAACTTGCTCAGTATCCCTTCCAGTCTTTTATCCAAGTAATTTATGATGATGATGAAGAGCACAGAGCAGAGGATGGAGCCCTGTGTTACCCCACTAGTGAGAGGTCACAAATCTGATGTTCCCCCATTAGCTACAACCCTCTGTGCCTGACCCATGAGCCAGCTGCTCACCCATCTTATGATGTTTTTAGCCAGCTGTATGCTGGACATGTTGTCCAGAAGGATCCTATGAGAGACAGTACTGAAAGCTTTACTGAAATCCTAAAAGATTATATCAGCTGGCTGCCCTTGATCACCTAGGTGGGTTACCTTGTCATAAAACTAAATTAAGTTTGATAAGCTGGATTTTCCCCTCATGAAGCCGTTCTGGCTGTGACCAATGAGGCACTGTCCTCCAGGTGTTTTTCAATTCCTCCCAGAATAATGGCCATGGGTAGTATCTATTTGGCAGTATGTAATTGTACTGTACTTTGCACTTACATTTCCCGTAATTTGCTTCATTCTCATCTGCAACTTTGAACATTAGTGTGTTGTGAAGTCACTAAAGTAGCATTTTATTTAAGTTGAGCTTCTGAAGCTGTAAAACATGAACAGAATCAATAGAATGAAACTGTGCATAACTTTTTCATTTTCTCCAACCATTTTCCACCTCCATGTGTATTTTACACTAAAGACTTCAGTATTCTGAAAGTGGGTGGGCAGAAGTGAGTGCATACCTCTGATAAGTTAGAGAGTTATATATACACTTCAAGCAGCAATTATGAAAAGTCACGAGGGAAGTGTGTTTGGAGCTTGGGCAGCATCAATCTATTTTGTCACTTTATTGGACTCCTCTCATGCGAAGAATATTGGCAAAATCTGTTAGAATTCCTGCAGAAATCAAAACGGGGTTTTTTTGGTTCTGCTTGATGTCTTTCTGTGGCAAGCACAAGAGCCAAGCTTCTTCTCCAGGCCCATATTTGAAAAGGGGTATTTGTCATGCAGCTTCCTTGATTAGACTGTGCAAGGAACCCTTCCTGGATTTGGTGTAAGAATGCATGTGTGGTTGGATGATTATTGCAGTGGTTTCCACTATGGTCTTCTTCATTGTTCCCTCTAGGTTTGCCAAAAAAAAAATCATGTTTTTTATTCAAGCCCCTCTTCCCCTTAAACTCTTCATTGGTTTCCTGATGAACTACATATCACATTGCTGCTGGCCTGAATGACTTCCTGTAGCACTCCAGACTGCAACTTTAAATGCCTCTTGTTCAAAGTTATGTTACATTCTTCACCTGGGCCTGTGTAACCTCTTTTATCCATTCCTAGGGTGTTTGTAGCAGAAGGGCTCCTAAGTCTTACTCACAGAAATGTTGTGCCCCTCTTTCCATGCCTCAGTGAAGTTTTCTTCTATTGTGATGAAACCCAAGTTTATTCAACAATACCTTTAAAATGAATGGAAGCATCAACAAAACATTACTTGCCTCATGTGAGCAATTACCTTTTGAGGTGAAGGCTGTGATTTTCATATTCCCTTAGTCCATAACAACATGATGGTTGTTCTCCTTGTGGCACCACATCTAAATTTAGTGTGCAAATTCTTTGCCCATTAGATTGCTTATTTGCTGTGCCAAGTGTAAAGCACAGTTTAGCTGTGGGTTGGGATTGCTTACAGCTGGGGTGGCATGCTGTTGCTGGCTTGGTGGCCAGGCTTTCTTAAAGGATGCAGTCTGTGCTATGCTCTGTTCCCATTTCATTCCTGGGTGCAAACTGGGGTATTGTCTTTCACTGTTAAACTCGCACCAAATCTGGAAAAAGCTCCTTAAAGGCTGACCCTTTGCTTGTGTGAGACCATGGCAGTGGAGGACTCTGAGATGTTTCATAGGAACCCGTCATTTTCTATGCAAAAACTCTTCTGGAAAGTTAATTTACACAGAAAGAGATGAACTCCGGAGCTCCTTTTGCTTTCACCTTGAAATGGCTAGCCTGCAGAATATAAAGCCAGTTCTGTTTTCTCTGGTGTTTGAATGAAAAGGTTTAGTGTCTGAAAACTGAAAGTGAGCTCAATTTTGTTTTGAGAGCAGGATAAGTAAGTATTGCTGGTGATGAACAAGTAGAATTTTCTGAATCAATTAATCAGGTGTACATTTGTCTAGATCACTTTAAAAAAAAAGAAAGAGAAGAGCAGTGTGGTATTCAAAATATTTGTTAAGAGGTTAATGATAGTATTAATGATAAATGCTGATTGCTTTACTTAGTACAGCCACAAACTTTTCATTGTATTCTTTCATTTGCTGTCAAATAACTCTGGGCTCATATTGCATGCATGACACTATTTAGTGACTTTTCAGGCTTAGTCAGTATTTTAAAAAATCATTTAAGACCCAATAAAATAAGGGTGGAGTTTAATCAAATTAATTTAAAAATAAATCCAGGTAACGTTTATTGAAAAATTTCAAAGCAAAATATTTGAACTTAAATAAGCACATTACTTTAATTTTTTTCCATTGCTGAAGCAATTTCAAGTATTTTCTAGGCATTTTCATGTAATTTTGTCTGATCCAACACCCCTTTTTTTGGAGAATAAGATACACAGAAATGTTTCCAATTCTTTCCATATTTAGAAATGCACAAGAGAAAAATTATATCTGTCAGTAGGTCTGGGACCTCTTGTCTTTCCAGAAGTGTGGCTTTCAGGGACATGACTGGTCATTTGTGCCAACAGCCACAGAAAACATGAGATGAGCCTCACGAACATTGATAATATTTTCTACAGCTTTGACTAGCTGGTGCCAAGCAGGTGTTTGCCACGATGCACAAGCCTTATCCAAGGCTCTTGGTCCCAAGTCTCCCCTGGATTGCCTCTGATGATTCCGCTCTCTGTCCTGTCTGCCCTCCTCTCACTCCTTTGTTTGCTTTGTCTTCTTTCCCTTATCACGTTTCTGTCTCTGCCCCCATTGAAACCAGGGATACCATAGTGTTTGTTGGTGTGGATCTCTTGTTTTATCACCTTTCTCTAGTTTTTGCCTGTCTTATCTGTTTTGACTGTAAGCAATTCAGGGTGAGGCTGTCCTCTTCTTCTCGTCCACACAATGCCTAGGACAGGAGATCTCCACTCCTAGTTTAATCTTAACAACGTGAAAAATAAGTATGTAAATATAATGGATAACAGAGTTTTACTCACCTAGATAGGAAAGGGTAAAAAAAGCATGATCCTTGCCCCAAAAACTCTCCTAATATGAAGTAAAATAATTTTCCCTTCCTCTACTGAGTTGCTTACATGCCAGTTTTACTTTAAGTGTGTTTTGTCCTTTTATCTTCCACTGGCAGTCTTATGTGGCTCTGCACAGCAATCTTTCTAGCACAATAATTTCTCATTTATATTTTTCTTCCTTTTCTCCTGCAGACCAAATTCAAATTCCTCAATCTCCATATCCAGAGCCTTCAATAAGTTCTCTCTTCTATACTGCTCTGCAAACCTAATTAAGAGCAGAGTCCTGCAAGAAGTCAGCCCATGGAAAAGCTGGGGTAGGCTCCTGCATTGCAATTTCATTCTAGGTAGTGATGAAACCAAGGTGATAGAGGTATTCAGTGTTCCCTTATCTCCTGTGAGGTAGTCTCTCACATGGCTGCTTGCCAGCCTTTCTCTGACTCACCCAGCAAAGCTGGGATTGGAACAAAATGAAAGGCACACAGTTTCTAAACTTTAGGCCTAATGTCCTATACCTAGTTCCAAACCTGCACTTATAGGGATTGCCTACATCCTTCCCCCTCGATCCACAAAGTCTCTTATATAAAATGTTTTCTTAGGTCACTCAAAAATCATTGCATGATGATTCAGTGGTCCATAATCTTTAATGAGCTTTTGGTACTTGTCAGTGTCTGCTTGGAAATTTCACCAGTGCAAGTGTAAGTTGCATTGCTTAAGCCTGTGAGGGAAAATACTTCTTCGGTGCTCATCATTTATAGCTCAGCAAAGATCAAGCATGAAAATAGTACATTCCCAATTAGCTACTGGTGTGGATGGTGCTGGGAAGCTGTAAATAAAACATGTCTGTGTTTTGCTGGACTGTGAATAGGCTGCTTTGAGGAATGCCTTGAGCTGGCTGTCCATGACAGGCTGCTGTCCTGCTCAGCTGTTGGCAGTTACCTCATAGTTTGGGTTTGGTTTTCTTCTTCTTTTAAATCAACTTGTAATAAAATTCAAGTTGACCTTAAACTGAGGTCAGTCTAAGGCTAGGTGGGTGATATATATGTGCCTGATGCTAAAAGTATCTAAAGGGTTCTGATTACTTTAACTCCTGTCAGTCTAGTTACAGACCTTAATATAAGATAGAAAGTATTCTGGTCCCACAAATCTCTAGTCTTCCTAGCAATAGGATAAGAATAGGCCTCTCGGCTATTTTTTTAGATCCTGGATTTTTTTTTTTTTTTTTTTTTTAGCATTAGTGATCACCACATAGTGTTCATTTCCCTCCTAAAATGGAACAACCAGAGCTGAATGTAAACACAAATATGAAGCATGTTGTAGCCTAAAAGCTCCTGGACAGGTTTCTGCCTGTACAGGGGAAAAAAAAAGGAAGGAAAATAAGGAAAATATAAAAAGAAAAATGAGGGACAAAAGGGTAAAAAAAAAGGAGATTGTTTGACTTTCCTACCTGTTTCTAAGGTCTACTGTTACAGAAAAGCCAAAACCACCTGCAAGATCTTGGGTGATGTAAATTGCTTCAGCAAGGTCACTGTGATGTATCTGTTTTTCTCAAAACTTTATCAAAACTTATTGTCCGAGAGTTTGTTGGACCAGGGTTGTTCTGATGAGAAGTCTTTTACTGAACATTAAGAAAAAGTTGATATTGAAATTATTCATGAGTGTCAGTTGATTTAATTAAACTTCTATTTTGGAAAAGCATTAGAAGAAGGTTTTTAAACTACTCAGGTACCCACTTGTGTCAAAATATTTTGCTGGTTAAAAAAATTAGCTTGGTTTACAACAAAAATACATGATCTTTTTAAAATGGTTAGCAGTAAAGTTTCTTTAAAAATTACATTCATGGAATATTTAGATTTTTCAAATCAAAACTTTTTTCTAACCTCACAAAACTAGTTACATATTCCACTTTTGTCTGAGCAGAGATATTCAAATCTAGAATGTTCTTGTAGAAGCACTAAGTGTGAAATAATGGCTTTTTAGGTGACATCATTTCATTTGGCAAATCTGCCAAAGCTATTCTTCTACCCCCATGAAGTGGTCAGGTGTTAATTAACATTACCCTATTAACTATGGAGTTCTCCGCTTTAATTGCCTGGAGATGGTATTGTTTGCACAGGTGCCCTAGCTGGGGAGCTGAATTAATATAATTTTCCTTGGCTAAAATGCTTATTTTTCATGTCCTGTCTGTCTTTTTGCAAGCATAAAGGCAGAATCTCTCATGGACTTGCATTTACAATTAGCTGTCTCTGCACTACAGGCTCTCTCTCCTGCTGATGCTGTGTCACTAGTATGTAGATATATTTTCTTGCCTTCACCTAAGGGCCCGATCCTTTCCTCACTGAAATAATTAAATATCTGGCCATTAATATCAGTGGAAACAGTTTTTGGCCTTAAGGTCGTGGGCCTTCCCAGAATTAGTGATTAGACAGCAGATCACCCTTTATTAAACACAACATGAAGGTGTGCAGCTTTTCCTAGTTCCTGAAGTTTTCAATTGAGTGTGCTCTCTCAGCTGACAGTACTCAATCTGTCATAGTCCCCATATGTCCCTTTCACTGGAATTTGGATACTGGAAATGTTTCCTGTTAGATTACCTGGCTACCTAACAGTCTGCCACTGCTTAATACTCTGGTTTATTTAACTTTCCCATGAGCTAATAGTTTTCAAAAACAGATCCTGTTTTTCTCATTTGGAGTCTTTGTTTCTAGTTTATATTTCTTATAACTCTAAGAAACAGCAGTTCAAGAGAAATCAGCCTTGTATTTAGCTCTGAAGGTGGAAAGGCTGATTAGTTCTATAGGATACATCCAGAGTCTATGACTTATCCTCTCCCCAGTAAACTTAGGAGGGATTCCTAAGTGAGCTAGGTCTTTTATTAGAAAATTATGCCAGTTTTCCCTGACACAGTGCCCAATTAAACCAAGTGTGAAGGTTCCTGGGGTTCCAGTGAGATTTGGCTTGAACTATGAAAGGAGCCCTGTTCTACAAAGCAAATATGGGCTGTCTTTTCCAGGATATTTGGTCTTGCTTCCAAACAAAATGAAGCTTACTTGAGTCTACTACCCAGGCATGGACACACACTCTAGCCAGTTCTGTGCAGGGTAATTTTTGATAATTATTTTTAATTCCTAGCAGTCTTTCAGATTATTTAAAGCAGTGAAGTGAAAATAACATTATGGCAATAAAATGACCCACTACTCTGTTCAAGTATACCTTTTCCAAAGAAATGGCTGTTTTCTGCTGCAATAGAGAGTCTCCATGCAAGAACACCATGCAAATGCAGGAAGCCCTACATACAGGGGCATTTGGTGTACAAATGACTCTTCTGCCTGCACCTGCCTAATTTTACCTCTGGTTTTGAATGGCTCCCTTCTGTGAAGGTGATGAAAATGAGCATCCAAGAAGGAAAGAAGCTGGTAGTTTTCTATTTTACAGCATCAGTATCAGCCATAGGGCCAGGCTTTGTCCATAATGCCTCTAGAAATCCACATTGTAATGGCAGCTGGGAGACGAGGTATTACATGTGGAAAACTAGGTGTGTAAAGATGACTGTGGTCTACCCTAACCAGGCCATATATCCACAGGTGGTGAAGTCTACAATGATAAAAGCAGAGTGATGATCTGATGTATTTCAACACCTTGCTGGGAGAGCATTTCTCCCACTCTGCTGGGGATGCCTGAGTTTTGGGAGTATGAGAGAGGGGAGGTAGGGGTGGAGGGACAGAAGCACGGGGTAAGCTTGGAATATAGCATCCATCCTCCATCAGTCTCCAGTCTCTCTGCTTGCATGGATGCCATTGAATAATTCTGAATCAAGTGAAACTTTCCTGCTTGTAGCTTTAGGAAGGGAAGGCAACAAAATGGCTGATGCACGTCTTTCATGTCTCTTGGCTTAAGTGAATATGAAAATGGGGGTAGAACACTTAGCAGATTCAACAGATGCTCAATGGTTGGGGAAGCTGGTTTCTGGAGGTAGAAATTAAGATAGCCAGCATTTCCTTATCTCTGATTTTTGAAATATTATTGTGTGTATGTTAATTCCTTCATAAGCTGGTATTTGCAATTGCCTTAAGATATTGCTATAAGCATTTTTTAAAATTGCTTCCAAGGGGAGAGTTTTCGGAGATGTTATCAGATATAAAGTAAATGACACAGAGCTGAATTCCTTGCCTGCTTCTTCACCATGCCATTTCAGTGACACAAGAAGCCACAAGCATGCACAGGTCATAAGTCCTGCACCGCAGCTGCCACTCCCTCAGCACTCAACTGCTTTGCCTTCCTTCTGTCTCATCCTCCAGCAGCTCAATCCCTCCTTCCTCATTTTACTCCACAAAGTCTTACCTCTCACCTGAACGCCATAATCATAAATCAGTAATTGTAAGATGACCTCTACATGAATAGAAGCCTGTTGAGGATGCTTATTATTTAGATGACATAGAGAGTGTTTCCTGTTTATCTTGTCCTGGATTTGTGAAGGATCCTGCTACAAATAAGTGCCTTGGCTGAAGCATCAGCTTTCATAGGATCAGCCTGATTTTACCAAGGTGGGTCCATGTCCTGAAACCTGCAATTACATTTTAATAGTCTAGAAACTATTTCCTTGCTAACAAGACTTTTATTTGTATTGTTATATTGTAGGCATTTGATACCATTGCCACAAGCTGCTCTGTTGTGATGTCACCATGTAGCAAAGTGACACACTGGCATTTGCAAAACAATAAGAATTACAAGCAAAAAATATGAGATAGAGGAGGACTTCATTTGTTTTTAGCCAAGACTGGTGAGTCAAAAATAAATCAGCATTTTAAAACATATCACGAAAGTATCAAAACAGAATTTCAACAAAATGTTGTTTATTAGTCATTCTTCTATTACTAAGCTGCATCATAATTATGGTTTATACATAGGAAGCTTGCTAATTGCTTTTATATTGAAGTCTCTAATTAAATATTTGGCTTAACTAAATCATAGATTAAAAATTACGTGAGAGGACATGATGTGAATAGCTGACTTTTCTGGTAATGGGGAAGATGCCTTGGGAGAGAGAAGTGTGTAATAGCAAACAGCCTCTCTGCAGCAAGTGTACAAGGAACTCCTCTATTTCCCCACCCAGAATTCTTCACAGAAGTACTCTCTTATTGTTGATGCAATTTTAACTTGGCTAGTTCTTACTCTTAAATTGCTTGTTTTTCAGCAGTAAAAAAAAAAAGATAGCAACAAGCTGCACCCCATAAGTCTCTTTTTCAGTCTGTGTGTAGGGAATTCCTCTGTCACACCAGCTACAGAGTGTGCCTCTGGGGTTCCCACTTTCTTTGCAATAACTTGATTTGTCTGCTATCAATGCAAACACCTTTATTTTCAAGCCCTAGTTACATCAGGTCTGGGCTATTTCTAGAGCCTCACAAGCAAGGATGAGCCATTTCCTCTCCAGTAATCTAAATGGGCTACTAAATCTAAGATTAGCAGTCTTCCTGCCTTAAATGATATTAGTGTCTCTGTCTATAAAATCTTCTATGTTAAAATAAGAATCTACCTGGGAACTCACATTCAACTAACTGAATTTCAGTTATTCTGTTAATCATCTTCAAGAAAACGCTGTGTTAAGTGCTAGGTTTTCTTCATTTGTTTAATGAAGCAATTCCTTCTAGTTGTACACAATTGTTTTAATTTAAAAGTGAATGTATTGCAAGGTGAGTTCACTTGCAAATGGGATGGCACATTAAAAGGATTTCCTTTTAAGACATCTCATGTGTATCAGATGTTGGAGTCTTCACAGCTCAGTGACCAAAACCAAGCCCCTCTAAACAAACAAATTGGATCATGTCATTGATTCAGAGACAGGCATTGAGATAAAGTATTTTCAGGGGTGCTATTTTCAGCATTGGCATGGACTCTGTCAGAGATCAAAATGCTGTATTAGCCATTCAGCTATTGAATTAATGTTCATAATGGTCACCTTGTAATGACAGCACTTGGAAGATTTAAGCCAAAATGCACAGGCATATGGAAACAAAGTGCTGTATTGAAAGCAGCTTTGAAGTTTATATAAGGTATATTTCCAGCCAATTCATGGGTTTTGGAAGAAGAATTGTGACACAATTACCTCGGTGTTTGCCATTGTCATCTGTAGTTTGTGCACATCCCTGAAGTATTCTAGCAGCCTCTTCTCCCAAGAGCACAATAACATGGGAAGTGGAACCTCAGCACTCAACATCACTGCATTGTCATCAGAGTTGGTTTTGCCATTGCATTGAGAAGAATCTTAGAAGGCATAGACACAACAGAAATGGATACTTCAGGGTTTTTTTTGCCTTTTATTTTGTCCTGTGTTGAACAGTCCTTTCAAATGTCAACTTTCCTGATCAATAAAGGCATATCATGACAATTAAAAGTAGACAATGTCTTCTAAGACACTAGATTTTAATCTTTTGTAGGAAAGGTTAGAAGAAGACATTATAATTTGAGGGAGAGCGAGTCAGCCTCATTTCCTGGCCAAATTCTATTTAGGGTTATTAGTTTCCTTTTGTCTTTGTATTCCTCTACATTTTCAGAGACACTGTAGCTTACATTCAAACACAGAGTACTCTGGCATGCTGTTAAAGGTCTGCTTCCTTCCATTGCACAGGTGACTATGCTGAGGTTGTGGGAAGAGCAATTCTTAATTGTTAAGTCATAGCACTCTGCATTCTAGGGCTAGCTTTCAGATTAAAAGTTGTGTATAAACACAGATTGCAATGGAAATGTATTATCCTTTATTGCCTTTATTATTTTATGTTTCTTTACTCCTATTAGGAATGAATATTTTGCAATATCAAATATCTCTTAATTCTGCTTCTGAGTGCAAACTAAACTCGGTGATGGCTAGCAAGATCACAGCAGTGAACTTTAGTCTAAATCTAAGTATTTTAGATCTTTCAAGCAATATTGACATGATTAAAGGATAGAACTGCTGAAGTGCCTCCAATTTGCAAGCCCTATAGAGTTATATTGAATTGGCAAAACAATAGTATTTATCAAGGCCTGCAAAGTAGGGGTGATAGCATAACTTTGTATAAACATATCCTAGAAGTCCAATCAAAATCTGACAAACAGGAACATGCTAATCTTACGGTAATAAAACCATTTGCATTTAAAAACTTCAACTTCTCTTTACCTTGAAAATATAGGGAGATCGTCTTCAGGGTCTGATGACAGACAACCCTTGAATTCCTACATCATAAACCAAAAGTGGCAACTGATAAACCTCCAAAGGGATGAGCCTCTCTTCTGAAA
Source organism: Lanius collurio (assembly GCA_020086605.1). Lineage (NCBI taxonomy): Eukaryota > Metazoa > Chordata > Aves > Passeriformes > Laniidae > Lanius > Lanius collurio. The sequence continues at coordinate 2,694,077 of JACBWW010000002.1, forward strand.
TGAATATACAGCAGCTATGTTTGAGTCACTCAGTGAAATAAGTACTTATGGAGTCTTAACACATTGCTACAGTATGCTTCAGGCCTGGTGTCCCATGCACTAATAGCAGGGTAGAGAGAGCTAATCTCACCTTCATACAGTCAAGGCATAGTCACTGCTCACAGGGGTAGTATCGTATCATGGTGTTAGATCTTTTCTGAGACTTCTGCCCCACAGCATCCCCCACCAATGGGCAGGAAAGGGCTGAGGGGTGTCCCTGAACCAGCACATCCTCTGGCAGTCCTGAAAGGGCTCTCTCCTGTGGATCGCTGCCAGGGGAGATAGTGCCTGCCATCTGGCTGGGGTCCTCCAGGCAGGCTCTCTTCCTCTGGGGTTTCTTGACAGATTGGCAGAAGCCAGAATGAACCCTATGTAAATTTGTTTTCAGAAGTTTACAGGCTGCAGGTTGCTTTGGTAACGTGGTTTAAATCCCAGTATGGGTCTGTTTGATTTCATCTGTGTAGTTGTCTTTATTAGATGACCAGGATCTCTTTTCCCTGTACACTCATCTGTTATTTATGTGGGACTGTGGTCAGGAAGCTCAGGCAGACTAAGACTCTTTCAGCATTGTTATTGACAGGACCTATGCCACAGCTTCATCTGTTTTATTTTCCTCAGCAATGCAGCCAAACTAGCATGTTTCCATTCTCCCACAGAGAGCGGATGTCAGCCACACACCCCCTGCTTGGGACGGGGGAACAGTGCTGCATTTCCATAGATAACTCTGTTCTGACTAGCCCAACTCCTCTGTAAACCTCATAGTCATATTTTCCATGTGTGGTAGAAGCCTGATTTTGGTCCAGCCACCTCAGCTGATCAATATGCTGACATTAGTTATTAGAGGTGCAAGATCATGTGCTGAGAGGTACTGTCTCATCAGACATGTCTGGAACAAATTAAAGAGTTACTATTCCTTCCTTTGCTCAGCTGCAGTCAACATCTTATTTAGAATATAAGAAGGACAGTAACAAGGGCAGTGAGGAGCAGACAAGACAGACTCATCCCCTTCATTTTGAATAAAGATCATGTCATTGTCATTTAGACTTGATCCTCATTGTGAACGGAAATATTAAAGGATTAGTGAGTCATTTATACCCAGTTATGCCCTCAAACATTGGGATGGCTTTCATTGCAGGTCAGGGTCACAGCTCCCATATGTGTGCAGAGAAGAGGATTGCCCAGTGTGATCACCACACCGAGAGAGGGGGTGGCTGGCTAATGCTTTATTTTTGATGACTTAACAGACTAAGAGAATCCTGTTTCTGAAGAGCTTCCTAAAATAACGCTGCTTACTTGTGGTGACAATAGATCCTAGATTAAAATGTTGCTGTTCTTTCTACCTTTCCTTCTAGTTCTTTCTCTTACAAAAATAAAAATGTTGTCCTACACCTCAGGTAGGATATTGAACATAATTGTCTAGAAACATAAGTTTCATCTGGCAGCACTGGACATGCAAGAGAAAACCAAAATTCCAAATTTCATGGCAGCTGTGAGGAGCAGTTCACGGAAACTATGCAAGTCTTCAAAATATTGTTCTGAAGCTAAACATGGTGCAATTTTTAGAACATTGGAAGCTGAGATGGAGTAACGTCACAAACTCAATTCTGTTTTATGCTACACTCTTGAATGCAGTCTAGTGTCAGACAGCTGGGGAAGTTTTATGTACTATTTTGATTGCTGAGCACTGAGCCATGGCAGACTGCCATTCCAATCCACCAGTTTCAAAAGCAGGAGAAGTGCAGGCCATGTCACATAGCTTATGAGCCTGTAAGACACTTTCTTCAGCTGTGGTAGGATTTAGGTGGCTATAAGTCCCTGTTTACAAATGATCGAGTAAAAGTGCTGTTGTTGGCAAGAATCTGACTTAAATGGTCTCACTGCATTCCCTAAGTAACTCGCTGTGTACCCAAGCCCTACTCAACAGTGTATAGACATGAGGGTTTTCTATCATAACTACATGCTGGGAAACTGAGCAGCCTATGAGAGGGAAGAGGATGGCACCTCACACACTTTCCAGTTCATCTGTAAATAAGCTGTGATGCCCTTATTGCTTCCCTTATTAAGCTGCTGAGGAGTGCAGTGGACAGGCCTCACTCCATGATCCTGCTGTGCCTGGCAGGTGCCTTTAGCTGTTTCATGGGGTCTGTAAGCCCGGTACAGGCCCTGGTGTGGCCAGGTCACTGAAGCAAAGGAGCCATTATGGGCATTGCCAGGAGGAGTCTGAGCATCCTGAAGGAGTCCACCCAGGAGAAGAAGGTAAGGCTGATAATGGAGTTAAGGGCATAAGGTGCTTGTAGCTGGTATACAGACAAAGTCCTTTCTTATCTTTCAATAATGTGTCTTAAAAGAGGTTTTGAATACAGGTTTTCAATTTATCTGTTATTACCTAGGAGTCTTCTTTCAGCTGTATAATATGTCAATAAAGATTCATTTGGGACCTTGAAGGCCAGAATCCTTTGGAAACCAAAAAAGCCTCTGCTTCACCTGTGGCTGGAAAAAAAATCTCTCCTCTTTATTTCTGTCTCTGAGTTTTATGCTTCTCTACTTCCAGGTTGTATTGGATACACTATGCAGCAGGAAGAAATAAAAGCAGTGAGATGTCCATCAGGGTTTGAAGATCTAATCAATGAAAGGGTTTTAGAAAATTCTCATTGCTGGGACAGGGAGATATCCAAGCACTTGTTGGTCTTACTGTCCATGATGAATTTTGCACTTCATACTTCTGCCAATGGAGGGCAAGGTAGTGTGACCACCTTGTCTAGGAGCCTGTTTACAGCTGTCATTGGCAGGAAAGTGCACGAAAACTGATGCCTAGTTACTCAACAGTTGGTGTCACAAGCCCCAAAGGGTTTAGCAGGACCTGAGTCCTTATTCAGGTACTCAGACTCCCCCTGTGCTGTATGGAGGTCAAGTAACTCAGGAAAAAAAGGTGCAGAAAGGAAGGGATGCAGGGTGGCAGTTTGGGACTATGGAAATCAGGGTGCATCTCAGTGTTCCCACCTTCTTTCCCTGTCTGCCCTTCCACCTCCCTCATTCCCTCATCAGAGGGTGGTTGAGGCTGCATCCTGCCAGGAGGAGAGACTTTACCTTCTGCCTCTTAGAGGGGCAGCTGGGGACTGAAGGTGGCTGCCTCCAGAGTGCTCCAGTTGCATCCTATCCTGTTTTCAACAGGCAGGGTAGCACCTTCCTCTGAACTGCTTTTTTAAAGGAGCTAACTGAAGATTATGAGTTCTGCTCTGATTCTGTATCCTTTGATTCAGAGAGGATTAATCTCCACCTGGATGGAGGTCAGGAAACAGTCAGATCTGTGCTGTATTCAGTGTTCTCTAAGCAAGCAGGTCAGGATGACTCCCTCAGGTGACAAAGGGAAGAAAGAGAGTACATGCACATCCCTTGAATTCCCTGTAGTGTCCCTCTGGACACAAGACAGGAATGAGTGTTCAGGTCTACCTGGTCAGAGGTCAGGTGAATCCCGGGCACAACAAATCAAGGCATGGTTGAGAGGTGCCTTTGGTGTTAAATTGCAGCAGGAGAAAACTCCTCTCTTGTTGTATGACCCCAGATACCAAGTGTGTTGGATGCTGGAGTAACAGCAGTGACATCAGGGTGGCAGATGCACTCAGAAAGGAAAGAGAGATTAATCTGCATTGGTGTGCATGGGTTTCCAACTAAGCATTAAGTCCCAACTGCTTCATTGGAAGTATCAGGGATTTTAGAGACTTTTCCTTCCAGGAAATGGAATTTCTGATACTTCAGGAACTTTAATGTCATAACACATAAAGTGCCTTTGTCTATCTTTGAGATCTAGATCAGCCATGCAGAAGTTGTATATTTAATAGTGGAAGCAGGAGAAATTCAGGAACCTTCATCCCTCTGTAACCATTTTATAGTTTTAATGTCCTATGGGAATAATAAAAGGTGATGCAAGAATCAGACTTGGGTTTCCTGACTTTAGTGTTCTTACAGTCACTGAAACACCAGGGGAAGCCAGATAAAGATTTCATATGAACCCTTCCAAGATAAAGAGCAATAATTAAGATTGTGGCATGTAAAGTCACACTGCCATTCATATTTGCTGGAACTTGACAGGTCTTTTCTTATTATTTTATGTATTTTCCATTTTTTTCTTTTATATTTACTTTTGCATTATCTCATGGCATTTTTTGTATTGCTATTATGGCAAGTTTTGTATTCAGCATATTATTCTGTGGCAAGAGGATATGAATGAACTCTGATTCAGCAAGTCAGCAGTACTGCAAGAAAGACTTCAGGGTCAAAGCAATTGGCTGCTATAGACAAAAAGCATTACACTAAAATAGCATTGCAGCATTCACAGAAGGCATATAAAAATCAATTTCTCTTTACAGACTACAGAAATAATTATGATCTATTTTTACAGTACAAGTAGAATGCAAATTTTGATTATGTCAGGTCTTTTAGGTACTCGATGATGTCATTTGCATAGATGATGTAAATAGAATAAAAACAATCAGCATTACAGTTCTCATCTGTAGTGGCTGGATTTGCAGTTTCATTTTAAATAGATCCCAGTCTAGAATCTGGATTTTTAGTGAAATGTCATCTTACCATGAGGACCACATTGGCTTGTACAAGTGAAAAAAAAATCTCCCAAGGGAAGTCAGTGCCTTGTACACTTTGCATTTTTTTTGCTCTGTTCTTCCTTAAAATGAAACAAAGAACATCCAAAAGCAATTTGTCATTTTGGTTCAGAAAACACTGAAGCAGAGGAAAAGAAATTGCCCAGTATGGGATTTCTTTTTTTTCCCCAAGTGGCATATTCTGAAGTATTTCACAATAAATTTGTCTCAGCCTTGAGACAAAGGCTCTGGTTGGTTCCTCACATGTCTGACCTCATGTGTTCACCTCTGCTGATGAGGTAATTGCTGCTTAGGCCCTCACAGCCCACCCTTATGGTGCAGGATAGAAGTGTTCACTGGTGCCCTGGGGATCAGAGCCTGCAGGAGATGCTGGGTTTGCCTTTTCTCAGTGACTTCAGCTCTGAGAATAGGGATGCAGGGGACTGTAAAAAGAGGCAACTCCTTTTCTCAAAAGCCTTTTTTCCTGCAAGTCACATAGCCTAGGATGGGCCCCATGGTTTCAAAGAAGCTGTTCTTTGAGAGATGGCATGTCACTTCTGGCAGCGTGTGAGCAGCAGAGTCAGTGCAGGAGTATTGTGTACTTTGTAAACTAAGCCTGGCAAGGCGTTCAGCTCAGGGCCAGGGCAAGATGTATCTCCTGCTGTGTTTATTTGTTTGCAGGTGAAATAAAACACAGGAGTCAGTGGGGAATATAATGCTCTAATGCACATTATCACTTCCCTTCTGAGTTTACATCAACACCATTCAATTATCTCCTTATTATATACAGCCAGGTGCATACACTTTCTCTGAATCTATTTAATCATAAGACTACCTCCACAAAGTTTAGTATATAAAAGGCATTTGACCATGCAGAGAACAGAAAAGAGCATTTGTATCCCAAGGGAGTATTTTAAAAGTGATTGCTGTAAACAAAGTCCAGCTAGAGGTGTAATAAAAACTGCAAATGAAATGAAAACAATTGAAAAAAACCCAAATCTTTTCCATTTTAAAATTGGCAAAGCAGATTTTAGTAACTAAAAAAAAGTCCTGTTTGGAACAAAAAAAGAAAAATTTTTTTCCACTTTTCCATTTTGAGGAAGTTCTCAATGACATAGTAAGACGTGAAATTTCTGAATTATGGAACTTCTTTAAAATAATACTCAAAAGCTGATTGCAATTTAGTCTGTTAACAAATGGCTATTTGACTGTTAATGATGCAGTGAAATAACTTATGCATTGGTTTGTATTTTTGGTTTATGTGAGCACTTGGTCCTGATTTGCATATCTGCATATCCAAGCAAAACCTCCACTAGTACAGAATAGGTTATTAAAGCCTTGATCAAAAATACATGCAGATGTCTTTCACTTTTTCATTAAGAGGTTGTTTCATATGCTAGGTCACCATTTTGACACATTTTCTGAAGTGATCAGTAACCATTAAAGACTTTTCTCAAATAGGGGAAGAGGCCTCTGCCTCACCTATCCCCATCCAGAAGTGCCCACTGCTGGGGCTGACCTGCATGGCCCTGCTGTCAAAGTTGAGCTGCCTGAAAGGGATGGAAAGTCACTTCTGACAGGGGGACAATGACAGGAAAATGGCAGGTGCTCTGGGAGAGATTTTCAGGGCTGTTTTCAGGCAGCTAGAGCATGCAGCTGGGAGTGATAAATGAAAAGAAACCCCGTTATTGGCCACTCCCAACACTACAGAGAAGGAAGCAACTGCCAGGCTGAACACTATTGTCAGATTATAATAGAGGCACATATGGAAATAAAAAAGTCCCCATAGCAGCCCATTTGAAGAACAGTTCGATCTTCACTTGGGAGTTGTCCAACTGGTGGCCAGAAGCCTGGAGTTCATGAGTTCTTGGTAGCAAACACAGCTGAGAGACTGTGCCCTGCTGCATTGCCTCAGCTGTAATTTCTGAGTGGCTGGAAGGTGGAGGTCTATGCAGCTGTAATTTGACCTCCAAGAGACAAAGATCCATAAACATACCAAGGTCCCTAGCAGGAGATCAAGGATAAAACCTGCCAAACACCTAGTACAATGAGCTTGGCAAAGCTCTGAAGTTCATCATATTTAGTAACTCACTATATTGGGTTTGTTATGCATGGTACAAACAAGGGTTTTGAAGTATTGAGGGTATCTTTCCTTAGGATCCTCCAATGCTTTCAAGGGCATGGTGGTTAGCGATCAGATTAATAAATTTCAGGGTTTCCTGCCATATATCATAAAGAAAGAAATAGAAAAAGCCAAGCAAAGCAAATTTTATTCCAGAATGTTGTATGACTATTCAGAAGTATGAATTTACATCTTCATGTATAATACATTCAGAAAGAAAATGCTTAGGAAGTTAGGCAGCATGGTACAAATTTTTTAAAAGTATTTATAGTTGTCTTTCTCTTAAGAAATAGTTTATTGTACTATGGAGGGTCCAGAAAAGAGTATCTGTTGACAGAGTTTTAGTTCTACCACTTAAAAATAGCAAAATGGTTTTAATAAATTTTCTAAATATCCTTATGTTCGGACAATATATGCCATACTTCTCAAATCAGTGAAGGGATGAATATAGTCCTATCTCAGGCTTGGAGTTGTTTGAGAAAGTCAGAGGGAGATTTACCTTTCATGTGAGCTCGTGCCTGTTTATTTTCTATTAATAGAAGTCACTACACAGCTGTCAATTAAAAGCAAAAGCTCTAATATTCCATTGCATGGATCACTTTTGAGAAGTGCTGCTAGATAAACAGCCACACTGGACTAAGAATGTAAGTTTTCACTTCTTTCATTGCTTTTAACCCCTTCTGTCTTTTGCTTAGCATGAAAAAATCAAATGTTCCTAATGACAGAGATAGCAAGAGACAGACTGGGTATCTGGTGGATGGAGCAGGGAGTGCAGGAATCCAAATGCTGCATTTTACCAAACACTTGCAGGTACAGAGGCTGGATCACAGGCCTCCCTTTTCAAGACTCTGATTCATCAGATACCTAAGTGATTCCCGTAAGAAGTTTAATGTAAAGTGATGTGAGTCAGTGAGCCTATGATACAAGGCACAAAGAGAATCTGCTGGTAGGACAGTCCTTAGTACCACAGATTGCTCCCTAGGTTAGGGTGACAAAAGAGGCTTCTCCCAGGATGCTGTGTTCTGCTATGTTAATGTACCCCAGTTCTGCTTCCCCACTTGGCCTGTGGCCTCCCTGCCCTTGTTACCTTATATGCGCCTGCCTTAGAAGCTTCTCCACTCCAAGTTCCCCCATTGGCCCTTGCCCCATTGCCACCCCCCAGAGTTTCCCATTGGCTCCCCTTCCCTATACCCACCTGTGTACCACCCTCTGCACCCTCAGACCATCGGTCCCTGGTGGTCCATCAGCTCCCTTACTTAAACCTGGACCCTCTATTGTTCCCGATCTTCGTTCCTGGAACACTTTACAGTGTGGCTGCAATAAACCTCATCTGTGGAACTCCATGCGAGGACCCTTCCCAGCTCTTTGTTGTTGACCCATGTACTGGAGCTATCCATGTGTGAGTGTGTGAGTGTGTGGTGGTCCTGCCGAGTGGCTTCACTAAGTCTCCTTAGTGAAGGAGAATTTAGGACCTCTTAGGAAAGTTGCAGCATCTCGCACTCTGGCACCGCAAAGCCTCAGCACCCAGGTAGCGACAGAGTGAAAAAGTGTTTCAAGGTAAACTCATGCAGGCTCTTGACATGAAGGTTAGCTTATTCTGTGTCCTTGTGACTTTAATCAAAATTCTTTATTCCCTGATTCCATAGGTAGTCATACTGCTTGCAGGACAAAGAATACTTATACCCAGGGAAGTGGCCAGCACGCTGTACTTCAGTATTCCTGCTAGATGTCATGAGCCTGGCACATGAGATGACATGTGCATGAAGGCTTACATTATCTTTGAGAATATCAAATGAACATTATCCGCAATTCAGTAGGTTCTTTATGGATAATTTGCCACCTACACATGCATTATTAAAGCTTTAGATGCACCTGAGTGCTCATCTCTGAGTTACAGCAGTACGATGAAACCCCACCAAGTTATTATTACACAATTTTTTCTTGCTAATATGGTATTTTACTGCTGTAATCACTTACATGTAGGAGGCTCCAGAAAGTTTCATCACCATTGTTAGTGATTTATAGGATCAACTTTGTGCATGTCTTGAGCTTTCCTGTGACCTCCTGAAGCACAATTAATGGAAGCTATAACAAGGAAAATTGAATTCCCTCAGAAGACAGAAACAGGATTTCCAGAAACAGGAAGAGAGGAAAAATCTATTACAGCAAGCAGAAAATGGAGAAGAACGGGAACATATTACAATAAGAACAGTTATGGGGGAACCTGACCACAATGGAGTAGAGAGGTGGTGAAGAATTATGATAAAATAAAAAATACGTATGCTGCTCAGTAAACCCCTTCTGGGAAGGATTGTTTTTACACAGAGAACACTTCTGACTTTGTTTTTAAAATCTCAGTGACCCAGATGTTAACAGGACAAAAATTCTGAGACTTTATTCTTGTGTTGAAAACCGTATGAGTCAAACCCTGGGAAAAATGTAATGCCCTCTACACAAGAAGAGGGCTCACTGCACCATTATTGTGAAGAACAAGGTCAAAATCTTCTTGTCTCAAGGGGTTCTTTGGCCAGAGTCTCTTCTGATGAGATTGGGTCTGGGAATAACACCATGTTGTTTAAGGACAGGGAATATAGAGTGGAATTCAATATAAATTTCTCTGAGTGTGGTATTTTCCTTCATTTCCTCTTCCACACTGCTGTAGTGCAGTATCTCTCCTCCTGGCTACAAACTGCAGCAAAGCCTGTCAGGGGAGAATAAAGTTTGTGTACAATGCCTGATTGCAATAAAGCTGGCTGAGCTAAAGTATGAAGCCTCACATAAAGCTGTTCACTTACTTTAAAGACTTGTCTGTGTTGCTTCGACCCTGTTGCACCAAAGGGGTTTGCACTGCTCTAATTCTGTAACATGGGAAGGCTGTAAAACTCGCATGTGGTGTATGATGAGATGAAAGACATTATTACTTTTTAGGTGAAGTCTAGTGTTATAATTATTCACAGTAAGAAGTATGCTCTTGACTGCTGTTAAATCTTTTCTGGAGCAGATTCCCTTTATGACATTAAGCTTACCAGTTATGGAAAAAGAATGTTTTTCTTTATAACCTTCATAATGTCCTTGCTTTACTCTTGTTTAGCAGAAACAGCATTTAAGGAGAATTTTCTGACTCTTTTTTTGTAGTGGGTCCCAGAAGCTCAAAATTTACAGTCCTGCCTTTATCCTTGGAAATAAATCTGTATGTTCACAGTTTCAGATTGAAGTACAAATATTTTGGCTGTTCTGTTAAAGCTCCTAACTTAGCTTTCCTGCTGGGATTTTGCAGCCAGAAAAGATATATCTCTGTTTTCTTTTTACTTTCGAAATATTTTGTGTACTTGAGTTGTACTATCTTTTGTTTAGAATTAAGTTTTTTGTTGTTTTGTCTTGAAGTAGTTCAAGGACTGGGTAGGGAGGGTCAGTGTTAGACTTTAAAGAATACATGAGTCAAGCACTTACAGAAATAAGATCCAAAGGTGAGACAGTTAGGAGATTTGCAGAGAACGTATGATTGCATTTTGTGAGGGTGCTGAATTGCAATTAATAATGCAGAGTGATGATGATTAAGTGGGTAATAAATCTATGTTCTAGAAGAAGTCATCAGTTTGCAGCTGAAGTTATGGTACTATTTGTAGGCATAAGTTCACTAGCCTCATTTATATATGTGCTAACTCCTTGTTCCCACACTGAGGACTTTATCTAAGTCCCTTGTACATGTGGAATGTGTCATCTGTTTGCATGTGCCACCTTTGTTTAGGATTGGTTTTAGTTTTGGCTTGTTTCTTACACTGCTTTTAGCTTCCAAGCTTCATGTAAGGTAAGCACAAGCATGTACTGTTGTCACATTGAGTGCTTTAAAACACACTAACATGTATATGTGTTTTAAATAGCATAACACATAGAACGCCTAAGTATGCTGTTTCTTAAAAATGACCAATTTGCCCACCACTGGGCAAAACTAGAGGTCATACCAGTGTAAAAGAAATGCCCATAACATTACCATAGTAACAAGTGAAATTAATAGAGTGAAGGTATAAAACTTAGTGATAGACTATTTATATGAAAAACCTTTTACACTGAGAGGTAAGTGCTTCTCAAGGTCACAAGTTGTATCTTCTTCACCTCCTGGTTATTACATGATTATAACTAAGCATCCAAACACTAAATAAGAGAGAAAGAGGGAGACAATTTGGGAAATAAAGGCATTTATGAGAGAATAAATTAGTTACTGACAAATATTTTCAGCATTTTGATAAGATGTTTCTTGTGTGCCAAGAGACATTGCTGAGTAAGTGTCAAAAGTCCAAGCAAATTCAATCTAAAGATAACCTCAAAGAACATTCCCTGCCAGCACTTTGTTTATTTTAGCAGTTCAATATGTTTCACAACATGAGATGAATTTTCATTATGTATTGCTGGTAGTGCATCACTCTGCAAGAACCTGCAATGACCTCACTTAAAATTTTCACCCACCCAGGAGCAATTTCTCCATTACCAAGGCTGCATGGGGGCTGGAGGTGGAAAGTTCCTGCTGCTCTGAGGCTGAGGATAGCATGTTATAGTATACAAAAGCAGTCAGACTAAGAAAATGCAATGCTTTAGTCTAATTTTCACCTAAGAGCTGTCTATTAAAGCACGAACACCATCTAAAACCCGTGGCAATCTTTTCTAGATCTTCATTAAAACACCATTTTTTTTCCCCAAACAAGACAAAATATCTGACACAGGCACAGTAAAATTATTCAAACATTGCTTATATACAGCCTTTATGACTATCAGTCTTTGTTTTAACCAAGAGAAGCACACCAAATTTACAGAAGAGAGTACAATAATCCCTGGTCGTTAGACCACCGGACAAAAAGCTACAATCATGGACTCACAGAGTGGACTGCATTGGAAGAGACCTTAGAGATCACTAGTTCCAATCTCCCTGCTGAGGACTGGGACACCTTTCACTAGACCAGATTACTCAGAGCTCCATCCAGCCTGGCCTTGAGCACTTCCAGGGATGGGGCATCCATAACGTCTCTGAGCAACCCTTTCCAATGCCTCACCACCCTCACAGTAAAGAAATTTCTTCATAATAACTAATCTAAACGTTTTTGAAACCATTGCCTCTCGTCCAATCCCTGCATGCCTTGTATAAGGAGAGTCAGGAACAAGTCTTACTGGAAAAAATGCTAGAAGCATAACACGCATAACAAGCATAACACGATTCAATCTTTTCTTATAGGGTAAAGTCTGAAATGCCAGAGAGCAGGGAAAGGAATTTCAAACTTACCAGTAGGCTTTCAAGTGGGATGTACAATCAAAATAAGGAATAGTACACCAAAGAACTTCTCTGTGTACAGGCAATAGGCTATCCTTAGCTGCTTAGCTAAGTAGCTTACACAGCTACTAAGGAAAACAATCTTTAATGTATAGGATTAAATCTGAAATTACTCTTTTTCCCCACTTGTATTTTGTCATTTGGTTGCTCAAGCACCTGTTTTGCTAAGTTTATATAGTGTCCAACAGCACAGAGTCCTCAGCCAAAGGCAGGGTCTCTGGGCCTTGCTGGAGTAATATGGAAAATGACATGTTAATATTGCTCTTTGGAGATGTGGAACTAAGTCTTCAGTTTAGCTGCTATTGTTTTGTCATCACAGTTTGAGACACAGTTTGACAACACAGTTCAAGGTTATGAATGTTGCTCTTATGGTTAATGTGGCTCTGGAGATCCAGGTTCAGCTCTTGGCTCAAGCACAGACTCCAGCTGTTCAATAAATCTGTGTGTCTCAGCCTCTCATCTCTAAAAGTCAGATGACATTTTTTTTTCCCTGTACTGTGTGACAGACCCTACTATCTGAATGTGCCATCAGAATGCTACAGTCCACTGATCAAGGCAAAGGTCATCATTTAGTGTTACACATTCAATTAAAAAATAACAAAAAAAGGCACAGAGAACGCTTTCCAAGGTCATCATTGTTTGTCTGGCTTTCCTTTTTCTTTGCTGCAGAGTGAATGTCCCCTTTTTCTGCATTTTTTTTTTTTTCAGTGAACAGTCAGAAACAAAACCATTTTTGAAGGAATAACACCTTTATAAGAGAATTGCAGTATATTTACAGAATATCAAAATGCATTGACTTCAGATCCAGAGAGGAGCTTGTGCTATGCCACTAAGTGTGCATGAGTACTCCTCTTAGCCAAGTTTTCTTACCCTCATCAAAAGAAATTTCTTCCTCATAACAATACAAATGACTGTAAAGTTTTCAAATCCCAAAGACTATAAATATGTCCATGCAAAGTAGAGCACGGTGTCTGTAATATATCTTTGCAGATCTTTTTTTTTTAATCTGTGTTAGGCAGTAGGTACAATGCAATGCCAGCAAAGTATATTCCTGATAATTATTAAAATATATATTCCTTTTTCATTTTCTTCAGGATCTTGACTACTTTGATTCCACATCCCAGCTACACTTGGTGAGAAAAAATATGTCCTTTACCAGTTTTGAGTTTGTTGCCTCTCCACTTATTGAATGTTCCCTTGCTACTGCATGAGTGATGCTCCCTATCTGTCATCTTTAGATCTTTCATTATTCTACAGACTTCCCTTCTTATTATTCTCCTTTCTAGGGCCAATATTTCAAATATTTTTAATTTCTCTGACACATGAAAGTTTTTCTGATTCTTTGCTCAGTCCCACCACCCATGTACAAACTCCTTCAGTTCTACCATAACCTCTCAGAGATCACATGGCCAGTACCACGTACTGGATTCTGGATAAGTCCTGAGCATTGCTTTACAGACAGACACCCTAAAGGTATCTATATCTTTTTCTATCCTGTTCTTCATTTCAGATGGCTTAAAAATGTTTTTATAGTGTGTAAGTTCTGCAGTTATGCCTAGGAATTTCTGAATTAGTGCAAGAGTGGGGTCCTTGCTGCTGGAGAACATTTTGCTCCCTGGTATATGAATTTTTAGAGGACTTTTATCTGCAGCATGCATATCTACACCAGGTACAATGAGATTTCCTCCCAGAAAATAAATCCTTTAGGATGTCTGAAGTGTTTCAAGTACTTAACGTATTCCTGCTTCTGTGCCCCAAACTAAATTATTTTATAAAGACAGATTAGACTGATGAGATTTTGGCATGACAAGCAAAAGTCAAAAAAGAAAATAAAATAAAAATCCTGGACTACCTGAAAGTGTGTCATGGACTTGAATTTTTTTAGGTGAAGGTCTCTCCTAAGATACTCCTCTCTGCAGAAAAAAAACTCCTCAGATAAAATTCTGTCTGCAGACTGTGTTTCCTGATTGCTTATCAGCTACATATCAAATTGAACTGTGTGCCACTGAAAGATGCCATTTCAACAGATGAGAGGACTGAAGGTCCTTCAGAGGGACAGAGAAACAAACATGCACCCACGAGATGTTCCAGCTCCAGCAAACTGGCAACGTGGCTCAGTCCAAAGGGAACTTTCTCATCTAGAAAGAATTCATCTTCTGCCTAGATTATATATTTACATGGTCCTAATTACTGAGTTATCTAAATTATTTGTAATCTAGAACTGTATCATTGTAGAGTAATGGGCCATTTTGCAGACACAAATGCAGTTACACACGACACACTGGAGCCTCATAGCAACAGCCCCTTTTTCAGCCATGGCTGCTGCTGTGGCAGCTTACCAGGGAAGGTGCATGGTTTTGCTGTGGAAGATATGCAGAAGTTGCTGAGTATGTGCTTGGCAAGCATTTGCCCATGGTCTTCTTTTTCCTGCTCAGCTGCTGAACTTTACCCAGGCTGCCATTTGAATTGCAGCACACCAGTTATCCGTCTGGCTTGTCTGCTGCACTTGCCAAGTAATGCACATTAGTTTGGCTTTTGCTCTTTTTTCAGTATGTGAATGTACTTGCTTAAACTAGGGAGATGCCATGATCTCACTTCATAAAATCCATCAGGTTTTTTAAGCATTAAGCTTAAGGATATGTTGGCTCACTGACTGATGGAGTGTCCTTATCCTTCAGTCCATTTAATTCTCAAGAAATTCTCTACTTCCCCTGCAACCTTCTAAATATTTGTTTCCCTTTCAGTTGTGTTGGACAACAAGACTAGAATTACATACCAAGCTGAGAGCAAAAACCCTGCTTTAGGAGAAACAGTCTGACAATGCCTGAATTCCATTTCAACGCCCTGCTTCTTTCTCTGGAGCAGCAAGTGTGACAAAGTTCAAACATCCACTTAAGATGTGTTTGTGCACCACCCCCAGATCCTCTCAGCTCTCCTAAGGGAGCACTCCAGGTGGTTTGTCTGGAGCCAGGCTTGGTCCGTGCTGCTTGGGGCTGCTGTGAAGGGCAGCTTTTCCCCAGCACTGTTCATGGACAGGGCAGTCAGAAACAGCAAGCAAAGCTGCCAAGTGTTGAACAAGATAGGGGACATGCCAAGGAGCAGAAAGGATGACAACAGGTTCACCCAGTCAGATGTAGCTATGCTAGTCTAAAGAGTGTCCTGGCAGAGAATCTACAGCTCCACAGCTTCAGGCAGCTGGGCACACCAGGCAACAGGAAGGGATGGAGTTTGCCCATGGCTGAGGATCAAGTGACCCTGAATGCATGAGACCAGAGGTGCTGGTGAATCAACACACAGTGGCCACACTCCAGCAATAGGTAACAAGGCTGTGTTGCAAAAACAGCTGGTCGGGGGGGAGTGGGGCGAGTGAGGCTCTCTCAGCCATGAGCAGCTGTGACATACATCCTCCATGTCCCTGAGCAGCTGCCCACCTGTGGGTCCCAGCAGGGATGGGAGAGAGTGTTGTCCTTTCACCCTGCAGCTGCTACAGCTCTTAGTGTGGATGATGGTGCATTTGTGCTTTCATGACTGACCATGCACTGCAATCACTTAGAACACAGACACATTTTGTTATCCCCATTTTACTTTATGTCACCTTTCTGAGGGATAGAGAAAGCAAATAAAGGGTCAAGAATGTCTTATATTACTTGGTTCATTGTGCATGAGTTATAATGCTCAATCTAACACAAGCCAGATGCACAGAACAGAGAAACTAAACACACAGGAGATATTTCCTGTTGGCCACAGGAGTCAGACTGCACAGGTTTGTCCTCAGCCATCTCTTTTTAATGGTGATCTGTAAGCCTCCAGCTGCTGTGCTGTGAACATCTCTCAAGAAATACTGCCAGACATCACATTCACGGCTTCATTCACTGCCAGCACTTACATCACTTGTTGTTGGCAGACTCCATCAATGAGGACGGTTTTCTGGCAATGATGTCAGCCAACCTTCTTCTTTATATGGCTGTGTTGTTCTGCATTTGTTATCAGCTGTTGTGGTTTATGAACTGTTTTCTTGAGAACTTTAAATTGACATATTTGCCTGTATCTTCCAATGTTAACGTACCTTGACTGCAGGTGCAATTCTGTCTTTTGGACATGTACTGCTTTTGGTTTGGGTTTGGGTTTTTTTAAGTGAACTGTCAAACAATTAAAGGAAAAGCTAAAGAGCCTCTTTGGGGAACAGCAGCCAGAATCTCTCTAAAATGTTCCGAAAAATATAGGAGGCGGTTCCTGCAAACCTATCAGTCAGCTTCCAAACTCCCCAGTGAGGGCTTGGAGGCTGGGGATGGTTGGTTGGGGATTAGGTGGAAGCTGTTATCATGGGCTGGCTAGGTTATGCATTTCCTTCAATTCAATCCCCACTGTGCACAGAGCTGCAATGTACCTAAGAGAGGCATGTTCTTTGTTTCCCTTTGGAGCCCTGCTCCGGCCAAAAAAGCCTTTATCAGAGAGCACATTTGAGTACCGTTGTTCATTAATGATAACTGAAATGGAATGCAACCTCTTTTTCATCTCCATTGCCTCTGCTGTAATACCTCATGGAATAAAAACTCCTGGGACTTTGCAGCACTACAAGTTGATTCCTTAAGGGAATCTAAATAAACATTGCCTAAGTTTGATGGAAGTAATCAGTTGGATTTTTTCCTTTTGATGTCTACAGCCTGCAGTGGCAGAAAGTCTTAATCTCCCAATTTAAGAGAAAGAGAGCAAATAATCACTGCAATTTTATGTTTTTCTTGAGCAGCTGCTTGCTTTTCTTTCATTTATTCATTATAATGACCAGAAGATTGCAATGACCAACATTAGTATGGGAGGGAGCCTGGGTGCTGTTCTTGTGGGAATTCCACATTCCCTGCAAGTCTTGCATAACACAGACTTACCCTCAGACTCAGCAGAGGATTCCTTCTTGCCAGACACTCTTTTCCTTTAACGATGGGACCACATGAGGAAAAACTAATCTTTATTCCCGATTAGGAAACCTCATTCTTCCTCCTCAAACCTGAGACATGTTAAAACTCTCATTATGTAAACATAAAACAGCACTTTAATGAAATTGTCAATGTCTTTTTATGATGTCCCAACATTCTAGTTTGACAGGTTTATAAAACAAGTGTGGACTTTGCTGGTCTCCTTAAAGTGTAACACCTTCCCTCTGCTAGTTAATGACATTGCTTAAGTAGTTATGACACTGAAGGTCACAGGTTCAAATTTTGCTGATCAGTCAAAGCAAATGTCATCACAAAAGCAGTGGCTTCTTTTCTTACTAATTTTTCATCTGAGAATTGCTGCTGCTGAGCAGTACATAGCTCCCTGGCATGGATGCCTCAGCAGGTGCCGTTCTTCTATCAGTACTGGAAAAACAATCCCTTATGTAATTCTCATACTGCCAGAAATCCACACCACAGATGAACCATCAAAATACCAGCTGAATTTACTACATGGTCAGATAAGCAGTCAAAAAACAAATAATTACCTGCAACTACAAAAAAAAATTAAAAAAAAAGAAATAAAATAAAAGCCCAGAGCTCATAGGGGCTAGTTAGAGCAAAGCTGTGCAGTATTTTATCAAAATTATATTCTAAGGACAGGTTTAGTGACCAGGACTGTATTGAAAAGATTTAGTTATCTTTTGGGCCATAAACTCTGAAGGATGCACAAGTAATGAGAGAAAATCATATGGAGTGGAACACCAACCCTCTTGTTTGCAATTGCTTGCTTTTAATTTGCCTTGTTTCTGCTTGCAAATGACTGTGAATTAGACTGTGTGCTTCGTGTCAGTGTGAAGTAGTAGTATGTTGCATAGTTTTAGGCAAGATCAAAGCTTAAGTATCCTACATATCACTGAGTTTTCCCAGAAGAATTGCAACATAAGTTTGTGAGTCCGTTATTATTAGGGAACTCTCTTACCCAGGAAAACATATAGCTGAGTTTATATAGAGTAATTCACTGAAAGGTGTAGAATTACAGTCCAGGTGGGCTTTGGCCAACAGGAAGCCAATGTCCCAGAGGAGAACAGGTTTTTGGCATTTCCAGGCTGCAGTGACTGCCAGATTGTAGTGGCTGGAAGTCCTCAAGGACAGTAGATGTTCCAGTGGTTGGTGTTCCCATTTCTCCCTTGTTTTCTCATTTATCTCTGCTCACTCCCTATCATTCTGTCTTTGCCCTGCCAGACGCCAGAGGGATAATAAACCTCTTCAGTGTTGTAACATTAGCCTTGACCACAGGACAATTCAGTTTTTCCAAGTAAAAAGCAGGGCAGTACTCGTACTTAAGCTTTTCAAGGTAGAGCAAAAAGCCAGGAAACACAGTGAAAGGAAAAACCTAAAAAGAGAGAAAGATGACCAATAATAGACCCATCACATGGTATCTCTGCAGCAGAGAAAAAAAATGCTCTATGAAAGAGATTGTCTGTTCATGTGAGGAAGCTGACACACAAAACCAGAATGGATGGCCACTCCTCTTCTAGAAAATAGCCTAACTCATTCTCACTCTCTGACTCTCCTGGAAAGAGGAGGAGGATTGTTATGCTCTGTGAAATAAGTATTTTTTCCTAGGAAGAAGTGAGACAAATTAACCCTGTCTCCCTTTCATAAGTTTTTTTAACCTAGTTGCTAGTTGTGTCTGGGGTCAGCACAGGTGAGACCTGTGAGATACTAAAACAATTCCAACCACTGAACACATTTGTGCCATGACACAGGTTTCATGAACACATGGAAAGTCCTCAGGATCAACTAGGAGAATATTCCTTAGATTCATTAGAAAATTAGAGTCGATCAGAGCCTTGAGCTCCGCATTGGAAATAAACCTACGCCTTGTTTGTTCCATGGGCTGTGAAGCAAAGTGCAGCGGAGTACGTGAGAAATTGACCTGAGGCATTTATTATAACTTTAAAGTGGCAAAGCACAGTAGGAAATCTTGATTATCATTTTGACCAAGATTCCTCTTATGGAACTGATGTTCTCATGACTAGAGCAGGTCCAAGCAATAAGCACACAAATTTTTCAATGTCAATTCACATGTGACAAAGTTGTCAGATTTTAAGCATTGTAGCTGGTTTTTTATTTTTTTCCTTTTCCTTTTTTTTTCCTATTCACAGCTATATGTTATGACCATAAATGCTGAGCAACAAGACAAAAGTAGCACAGAGGGAGGGAGCAAAGAAGAGTAACTGCATTTAACAGAGCAATTGCTGTAGTAAAGCAGTTGCAGTAACAAAGCAAAACAAGATTACTGATCTGAGGAGTATATGCTCAAATGCCTCCCTGGAATGGCCCTGCCTTTTCCTTTTGAAAGATATAATCCTCCCTGCATATCAGTAACAGAAAACACTAAAATAATATAGTACAAAACAGTCAGAACAACTTGTGGAGGTGGACAAAGTAAAGCTGTTGTGGAGGCAAAACTGGGAACTGGAGCCAGTGTGCCTGACTGGCCATGCTTCTGCCAGCCTTGACTGCCCCAAAGAGCCTGCAGAGCCTGGCAGAGTGCCTTTAGTGCACTGCTTGGTGGCCTTTCCTGCACGCTCATGGAAGTTTTTTAACCACTGTAAACCTGGACTGTTGTATGTGGTTTTTATGGCAGGGTGTTTTACGATGGTGTTGTGCTTTGGCCTGCTACTGATAACAAAGCTTCGAGTCCACAGGTTTGAATCATGGTGCAAACTGGCCAAAGGTCGGGGCTGGTGACATGGGAGCAATGCTGATTGTTTGCAGTATGAACATTTTCCATTGTCACACCCTGAAGCAAAAAATATCCAGCTGTTTTAAATGCGAAATTTGCCATTCCCCACCTTTTAGAGAGGTGATTTTTTTTCCCTATGAGATGAGACCAGAGAAGTCAGACAACCATGAGGGACAGGAAGATATATTAAGCCTCTCTGCTGTGTGACTGTGTTTAAAAGAATGAGGAGCATTTAATTTTGCCTTGAATTGTATGCCTAGGGTAGGATTTATCTTTCCTAGCTTTATATGTCTGTCAAGTCAATCATCTGTATCTGAGCTAGGCAACTTCAGCTGCCTGCATAGTCAGTTGAGGAGAACAGTAGCTTCCAGAGGGCAAATCACTCAGTCTTATTTTAGACTCACATAGCAGTCAAGAGGAGGACCAAACATCTGCAAGTTTTTCACTACGTACTGTCTCTGGTTTGGTCCCAGGCACATGACATCCATAGGCAGCCAGGGCATATTTCCAGGAGTCCAGTTTATGCAACCCAAGATGATTCGCAATATGATAGCATGCAGCATGTGGGGATAGAATCTGTGGGAGACCCATTCCAAACACACACTCCTGGTGTAGGCGAAGATGGAAGTAGAGACACGCACAGTCTCATCTTTACAGAGGACAAGTCTCTAGATAAATATCAAGTACAGGTTGTACCTGACAGGATGTTCTCACTTGGTCCTCATGTACCACTGACAAGTGTAGGTGATCCACTTGCTTAGTGCAGGCACTGAGGAAATATTTCTCTTATTCATTAAGGAGTAGACATGAATGGTCTTTGATGAGACAGTATTTCTTCCTTTGCCTTCAGTAAACTACTTCTCTGTGGACATAGAGACAACCTAATTTGGCACCCACGAACATCTTGTTCCATATTTTAATCAGTGTTATTGTTGCTATAAATAGGTATTATTGCTGTTAACACTCTGTTTACAGTAGGTGTAGCTAGGACAAGAGAATGGGAAGTGGGAAGTACAGTTGACAGATTCATTCCTGATTTATTTTCATTTAGTTTCTTCCATAATTAAATAATTTTGATGGTTCTCCAGATGTAGTAGACATACAGTTGTAAAGATCACTGTCTTTGCTGATCTAACAGCTACGCAGAGAGTCCAATACAACAAACAGGGCAGAAGGCAGAGCATGATGGTGAATAATTTTGTCTCTGAAAGCTATTTCCACATACTCAGTTTTTCCAAGTTGTTTTATACTCTCTCCACACACACATACCTCCAAATGGCTATTGCTCCATGACTGTGTTTAGGAAAGCTCTTTTTGCTGTTACTGTGTGGGGCAAATCAGGCTCAAGCTGAAGAAATCCTCAGTGCTTGGAGGAGAGGTATTTAGCGTGGACCTCAAGTCAATAAAAACTCTTCTAGACATGGCACCCCTTTCACATAAACTAATGTCAGGATGATTTTCAGTAGTTCTGCAATCTTTCTTCCTCCACTGAGCCCAAACTTCCCCTGTGATAATGCAGGGAGATACCTTGCAGGCGTGGGCACTGTCTGTGTCACCAGATGAGCCACCTACACTGGCAAAAACAGAGTGCAAATAGAATGTACTGGGACTTGGAACAGTTCTTGGGACTTGGCATTTAAAAATAGCAATTAATCTCAGTGAAAATGAAAGGGAGACTTTATGCATGTTGATTTGTAGTGGTAATTTGGTACCTCGTTTTGAAAACTGCCAGCAGGACATTTGCATGGTGCACAGTGTCTCTGAGCAGAGAGTGCAGACTTAGTGTCACATGCTCCATGCCAGAACAGTTGGAATCTCTTGGGAAGTCTTTTGTTCTAACATTATTTAAGATATGGGTTCAATAATGCCCTTAATGAGAATACCTAAAATGTACAAAGGGTCAATCACCCTGTAAAGGAAGAGGAAATAGTTGCAAAATGCACAGGGAGGGGCTAATGTTAGAAGTCCAAGGAAATGTGTTGCCTTAAGAAACTGCTGATGTCTTCTGTGACTAATGTATTATTGTTCATAGAACAACACAGGTTATAGACTTACCCATGCTGCTAAATGAGGCATTGAACCAAACACTTCCGTACCTTAAAGAAACCTGTTATTTTTCTTCCGAAAGTTATATGTAAGAACCAGATTCAAGGGAAAACTTCTCATCTCTGAACTCCTATAATGCCTGAGAAAACAGGAAGATATGAAATAGTGAATCAAGGGGAAGAAAGTCTTGTGTTCCAGCAGCAAGTGCATTTTCTCAGTCCAGGAAAATAGAGTTGTAACTGTGCAACTTTGAATTTGCAACAGTGTTCTTGCACTCAAAAATATCTGAAGGAGCTTGCAATCAAGTTCACACAAGTGCAAAGACAAGAGTAGCAGTTTCACTACAAATAAATTGTATTTAATGGCGCCTATGTGTGTATGTGTGTGTAATAAAAACGATTTAAAGTATTTGAACAGTAAAACAAAAGAGGCTTACTTTGTGAGAAAGTGGAGGGAAGCACCTACAATGAGAAAATGGGTGGTGAAACATCCAGGAGAACCAAGATCCCAAGCAAGCAGTCTGCTTGGAGCTATGAGAATACATGATGCAAAGCACCTAGAAAGGTAGTTGGAGAGGAAAAATCATTTTAGGTCTGCTGTTCAGGAAAGAGTAGCAGAATTTTTTTAGTTCTATTATTGGGAATCTGTAGTAAATGCTTAACAACCAGAGTGAGTGGGCAGTAGGCAAAAGGTCAGAAGTGAAGAGAGTCATCATTGGTGAGTCATCATTCAGGTAACACCTCTAAGAACTGGAGCACATGAGGTCATGAAGAATCATACACATGGAAACTCATAACAGATCCTCCTCTCGTTCAGTCCAGTTCTGGGCCCCTTGCCTCAAGGAAGACTTTGGGGTCCTGGAACATGTCCAGAGAAGGGCAGCAAAGATGATGAAGGATCTAGAGAGGAGCTGCTGGGGGAGCTGGGGAGGTTTATTCTTGAGAAAAGGAGGTTGGAGGAGACACTATCACTCTTTACAATTACCTGAAAGGTAGTGTAGCAAGGAGGGGTTGGCTTCTTCTCCCATAGCCTCAAGCTGTGCAAGGGGAGGTTCAGGTTGGACATCAGGAAGAATTTCTTCATGAAAAAGAAAGGGTCGTTAAGTATTGGAACAGGCTGCCCAGGGAGGTGGTGGATTCACCGTCCCTGGAGGTGTTAAGAAATGGCAGGATGTAGCACTTAGAGCTGTCTATTTGACAAGGTGATAATCAGTCAAAGGTTGGACTCCATGATCTTAGAGGTCTTTTCCAAAATGATTTTCCAAAAACCATTTTCTAAGTAATTCTGTATGATTCACATTTCAGTTAGTTGGAGTTATTCAGTTTCAAAGCCAGGAATTCTTTAAATTCTGGTTGTCCTGGTTGTCTTCCATCTACCTTCAGCACCATAGATCCCCTTCTTCTTTCACTTTTACACCACAGCCATGCTGAATTCAAAACACAGCCAGCTCTTACACTCCAGAAAGTGCCTCAAGCTACCTTGTTTACACACAGAAAAATCAGGTGTAATATCTGAAGCACCTTCTCCTCCCAGAAAATAAAATATTCAGGTCAAAACTTTGGAATTCCTGTGGTGCTCTGGGTATTTAGCAGGTACTGGCACAAACAGGAACATCTCCCAGTCACAGTTCACTACTGTGAAAGGAGGGCAGCTAAGTGGCAGCTGCCTTTCTGCTTCTCACATGCAGGATATGCAACTGTTTACCTGTAACACAGCAACTACATACAGATTTTGCAGAAATGCTCAGAATAACTTGTTAATGCTTGTCACATCATCAAAACTGGAAAATTTATTTTTTAAAGTAATCAGGCTTTATGAATTTGTACAAAAACCCATGACATACAAAAGATGCCCTTAATCCTTGAATGCCCTTGATGCAAGCTCGTTTTCTGCTGCTCTACATAGACTGCAAAACTGACACCTTTATTTTCTCTGTACTCGTTAGTGCTGAGGACATTTCTGCTGTGGTCCAGATTTCAGGCTATAGTGTATCCAATTCCACACTAGTTTACAGAGACACTCCTTAGATGACCATTTACTGAAAAGGAAATTCTCCTAGCCTCTCTCTTTTATGGAAGAGGTTTCATATGCATACACAATCTGAAAGAAAACAAATTCTACAGGAGCTAGTTTATGGAAGAAGGTCATGACATTTCCATTGAAAGGACATGATCTTGTTCCTGCTGAGATTACTAGTTAAATTCCCATCAGTTTCAGTCACTGTTAAAGTGGACTGTGAACAAAATCCAGAATGACTCCCTAAGCTACCTAATAAATTTTATGCAGTTGCTGTTGTCTTTCGGTATTTGGGTTTTAGACAAATAATAGAGATATGGAAAGTGGAGAAACTAGAAGAGAAACAGAGAGAACTGTTTTGTCTGGACTCAAGGAATGCTGTTACAACATGTCCTTTAAATAATAAACTGACATTGTGAGCTGAAAGAAAAATGTTTTCCTTTCTCAATTTCACTTGGAAGCAACCACTTTTTTTGCTTCTTTCTTCCTATGAAATGGAAAATTTTCATTGAAATTGAAATGTTCTCGTGCAAAAATGCTATGCTCCCATACTCCATGTTAAGCAAACAAACTTTTTCCCAAAATTGACAAACTAGTCACCATTTCAAATGTCCAATCATATGTTAGGTACATCATCAAAAATCAGAGACAGCTGTTCCTGCTCTGTTGCATAAAAAGAGCAAATGTAAAGACAATGTTGCAATACCCAAGTAGGTAATAAGGGTTTTGTGGTGAAGATGAGAATAACCTCCTCAGGCTTTGGGACCACTCTGGTAGCCTCTGAATGGCTTCTGTGTGAAGATGCAGGGGTACAAGGACCAGGGATATGACCCTTGCATGTGTCTGGGTTTATTTGTTGGAAGAACACAGATACGAGATGAAGGTCAGTGAGAAGGACAATTCTGCTCCTTTGGAACAATCACAACACGAGCAGAGCAATCCAGGTGTCCAGACCTGAAAGTACCAAGGACACAAACCCAGCTATGACTCATGCCCAGCAGCAGACTCTTCTGAAGCAGCAGCAGGAGGTGAAGTGGCATGGTCATGGATGACCTCAGATGCCTCTGCATCGGCATTTTAATTGCTCCTGGGGTGTTTTGGCTTCCCCACTTCCTGCCTACTGATGTAACTCTGGTGATCACTCAGCCCCTGGAAGCAGCACTAGAG
Organism: Lanius collurio; assembly: GCA_020086605.1. Taxonomy (NCBI): domain Eukaryota; kingdom Metazoa; phylum Chordata; class Aves; order Passeriformes; family Laniidae; genus Lanius; species Lanius collurio. The sequence continues at coordinate 2,719,068 of JACBWW010000002.1, forward strand.
CATGAAGCCACAAACTGTTTTTCCAGAGAATCATCCTCTGATAGAGAAAAACAACTTCACGGTCACTGTGGGCTGGAGGGGCATTGAACTGCCAACCATGTTCAAGTGCAGGTTGTTACCTGCTCTTGGCAGAAAAGTAGTTCATACAAAGCCAAGCAAGCTCTTCTCACTCATGCTTTATTATTTCCTTCTGATTATGGCTGCTGAATGAGGTACTAGCAGGGTTGTGGTCATATCAAACCTAACATCAGATTTGCTACTGCCTCTATGATGAGCCTTGTGGTGTCCAAAGGAAGCCTAAGTGCTAAAAGAAGCCTCTTCCAAGAGGGCACAGTCCTAACAAGAGAGAAAACAAGACAAAAACTCATTATTTTTAGGGTTGACTATACATACAGACACTATTTTTAGGTATTTTTACTCCTCATCTCCTCTACCTGCAACTGAGTGTCTCCATTTGGGTGTCCTCAGCTCATGTGCTTCTCACAAAATGTAGACTCACCATGGAAATCTGGAAAGGGCCCACCGCATTTGGAGGCTCCAATACAATTACTGCAGGTACAGAAGGATGCACAGGGCTGTGTAGCTTGACCATTAAATTGTATTAAATGCAGTCTACAAAGGGTGAAAGCCATAAGGGAAAATGAGACTATACATCAGCTTCTATAGTACTGGATTTTGTAGTAGCAACCCAGACAAATTAGGCAATCACACGGGAAAATTCAACATCATCTTGTTAAGAGCTTGCTTTCAATACAGTTCCTAGAGTGCAGTAGGACCCAGACAAACAGAGGCTCTTCAGTTGTTATCCACTCATTGGGTTGCACACTGAGAGGACTTCTTTAGTCATTTGCTCTAACTCAGCCCCAGGGAGAAAAAAATGACAGCATAATCAACTTCAGGAAATTAGTTATGTGGATGAAAACATGAGGCATGAAGTAGTATGAAGACACAATAAATCTATTTTAAACTGATAATTAAAAATACTTATGGCTTGACTCTCTTCATCAATGTGTTTTTGCTTTTATTTTTCATTGCAGTGTGGCATAAGTAACCTATGAAACTGTCAAATTGTAAGCTGAGTTTGTTTTGGTAACATGATTACTTCCTGTGTCTGTGACTACCTCCCTCTGATGGATTGGGGGAACTCTTGAGGAAGTTTGGGGTCAAATACATGGAATTACTTCAATTGACTAATTAAGCAAGCTTAGGATGACGTTCCAGCCTGAGATGTTCCTCATATATGGCACTTAAATGTATGTGTATCTTATAAGCACAAAATGACCAGATCAGGAAGCTGTGTCATACCTCTACTTTGCATAATTTGCTCTTAGAGTTTCAGTGGTTTGTGACACCACCACAGATGAAGGAATTAGGATGCAAACTTCCTTTAATTATGCAAAGTAAAACCAGCATGGCACTGCTCCAGAAGCATTTAACATCTAGCAGTTGTGGGCAATTCAAAGGGTCAAGGGGTTCATGCTAGCTTTGTTTATACTGAGATAGGTATTTGGGCCTTCCATTTACTTCACCTTTCCATTAATCTCCCCACCCTTCAGCTCCCTTGTTCCTGGGTCCTCTTAGCAATCACATGCCACTTGGATGATCCTTAAAGCACTAAAATGCTTTTCATGAAGCAGCTACAACAGCAAATATGGAACCCAGATACATGATCTGACATCAAACCCAGTAACTATTGCCAGGGGCTTCACTTTACTCACCCCCTTTTGATTGCATTTGTTGTGTGCCAATACTTTAAATCAGAGCCTTTCTGCTAACTGACATGTATCTGCTAGGGATATTTGGTTTATCTGGTTTTCCCCTTTATCAGGTGGTGGGGAAAATCCCACCCACAGCAAATATTTAGAAGCTATCATTACCTGCCTATCTTTTTATTTGCTTTGAGCATCCTTTGTTTGGGACTTGGAGGAGATTCAGGAACAGGAAGAGTCGGGACAGACAGACTGGGACTACACTGGGTACTGAGGAAACTCGAAAGGAGAACAATGTGTCCTGTGTTGTGTCCTGGTTTGGCTTCAGGGTACTAAGTGCTGAAATTATTCTCTGACCCTTGGATGTCAGCCAAGAGAGTTTGGAATATCTGGGCAATACCTGTGGACTGATTTGCTTTCTTGATATGCTGGCTTCCAGCCATTCACCCAGTTCTTCAAGAACTGCAGACCCTATAACTGTGATTACAGTCACAGAAGGACTTTTTGGTGTTGTGGGACCAATGCTTTTCTTTCAATTAAAACATTTCTAGTTCTCTGAAGTGCTTATTGGTGTTTTGAAAGAAATATATATTTTTGCAAGTGTTTAGAGTATGGTTTACATTTCAACTAAACCAAGTTTGTCTTGGACCACTGGCATAAAAGAATTTTCAGATGATACTGAAGTGAATTACACACTGTTGATCTATGGTCCCCAGAGCAGTATGGGGGGACACACACACATACACACACACTCTGAACACTTACTCTTACAACTAGAGATTTTTTTTTAACAAAATAAAAAGTGCATTGCAAGAAATTTTCTGAACTTTTGAAGAAAGTTTTAAAAACCGTAGTTATGGTTTCTTCACTAGTAGCCAGGTAATTACTTGAGAAGTACTTTCAAGGGGAGAGAACACACACCCTACAGGGTCAAGCTGGTCATAACCTGCAATTATTAGTTGATGAAGCAATCCATCAGGACCCAGCACGTGGTGCTTGAGTGATGTTTATTATGGCAATAGTCATTGAAGTCAGTGTGAATAACTGTGACAATGGCCCTGTGGAATTCCAGCCTAATTTCCATATCAAATCATTTTCAGTGACAAGTGAAAGGGTAAGGTTTCTGCTTGCCAGGTACACAAAGTCACAATAGGCAATCGAGGTTATGTTGATGCTTTCTCTTTAATATGTCACCTATGATCAGGATATTGAAAGTCAGATTCTGCCTTCAGATAAATGCATTCGAATTTGTCATCTTAAAACTTTGTCTTTGTTCCTGGGAATGCAGCAGTCACTGTGCTCAGATTGTATCTTCAGTTGTAGCTCGGGCAATCTTCACATCTTCACAGCAACTTGCACAAGAACAAAGAGACCAGTTAAGAGCTCTCTCAGCTAGTTATGCACAGGATGAAGTGAGGGATATCTACATATGTAGCCAACCTGGCTATGCTAATGTAGCTCTTTTGCATATCTTTTCATCATTCTTATTAGTAGCATCACAATCAGCACTAAATACCATTTTGGCTATTTTGATAAGAGAAAAGAAGATGTCTTTTTTTTCTTTTTTCCCCCAATCATTTTGCTTGCTGGATCTGCCTCTGAGCAATGTGTTTACAGAGTAAAGATGGTGACTCAAAGAATGATAGCGAAATCACAGACTTAGGAAATAGGCACAGAGTTTCCATAGACAGCAGAAAATAACATTTTTGAGTGGAGAATATAAATATATATAAATGATTAACATAAGCCTGGTCGGAGATCTATTTTTAAATATCACCTCCTGCTAGTGCAAGATGCTCCATCTCATATAAATGCACCTGTGAGTTCTGAAGAGGGAAACTCTAATGGACAATCTAATAGATCACACAGGTTAAACTCATTGTTTTGGGGATTTGAGATATGCTTGAGCATAATAAATCCACATTGGGTAAGACCTGTGTACAGTTTGCCTTTTGAGAATCGTTCAAAGTTTGTCCAGGAGCACCAGCCTGGCAGGGCAGTCCATTGAGTTTGGACAACTCTTAGGAGAACATTCAAAGAAGGTCATGTTTAGGATGAGAACCATCAGACAAATCTCAGATTTACAAACCTAGCATGTAGCCTCTTATGAGGCTACCCTTACTTTGTTCTCAATAACTATATCCCTAACCTGATATTTCCCTCAGAATGGGTCTTCAGGCTCTATGTGTGCTCTGAGGCCTAGTCTGAGACACGGTTTGTGAACTGTGTCCAGAGCCTCCTTCTCCCTGACTCCAGAACTAATAATATTTAATCTACATGCTTTCTTCCTATGAAAATGCGAGACCTTGGAGTCTACAATTGAAATTCCCTTTCCATCATCTCCAGGAGGTGGCCCAGCTGGAGGATTTCACATACTTTGGGGGATTATTTCTCCCCACTTTCCCTCCTGAATCTCTGCCATGGAAGACAGGAGTGCAGTATCTCAGGGCCTGGGCTGCAGCCCGTGTCTCTGCCTAATGGTTATACCCACTTGGCACACTCAGTAAAGGTGGATGACAGACTCAGCTCCCTCAGCACCTCATTCGTTGAAGTCTTCATGGCTGAGGAAAAAGGCAAATTCTGGGAAGACCTCAGCACCTCTACTTCTGTGAATCACTGAGAGTAAACTCTGCACATTATGCATTTGCCTGCAGTCTCCTTTCTTTGCTTCCTTTTGTTGTGAGTTTTGGGCTGATCCAGTATCTACTCATTCAATGGGAATCTTGCCATAATCTTGGATGGACATTAGATCAGGCACCATCTGACTGGAAAAAGTGACATAAAGCTTCTAATAACACAGATAGTGTGGACAGCTTGGCTTTATGCAGTGCTTTTTATCAGACAACATGTAGTTTTAACCTCTGTGTGCATGATTTGCTTTTATGAACCACTGGAAAGCAACCTCATGTGGGGAGAAGTGTGACTGTGGTGAAACAATTCACAGCAGAGTTTTATTATGATAGCACAGCTCTCCAGTTCAAGAAGCTCCAGGCAGCAGATGATACACTAAAAACACAGTGACTATATGCAGTGCAAAGACAGGTGAAAAGCATGATCTACATTGTTTTTGAAATCTGAATTCATTCTCATGTTGGTATTTTGACCAGAAAAGTTTATTAACAATTCTTTGGGGTATTCTTCCTTCTTGTCTCTCTTTCATGAACTTTGACTTCTGGGAAAGTTCAGTTTCAACTGTCCTGTTACTTGGCCTCATATTTCTTATTTCATCCCTTTTTGCTTTTGCAAAGGATTAGTAAGTGAAATGGATGATCAATCTATGTCCATAGTGTCCCATTTTTCAATAAAATACCATTGAAAAATTCTTTATATTGTACAGTTGGAGAATGAAGAAAGCTTTACAAATTTCAAGTTTTGAAATGCATTCTGAATCATTTGCAGATGGGCTCAAAATGCAAAAGGAGTATATTTGCTCTAAAGAGACTATGTCTGTCCCTTGAGATATTCTAGTGTTGGAACTTAAAGAACAAAACCCCTGCTCTTTCCTCTCTCTTTCAGGCAGCTGTGTTCTAGCACAGTGACACTAAACTTTTGGATTACATGCACCTGTCAACACTTACTTGTTTGCTTCATTCCCTTAACAATTATAAGTGTTTTTCCCAGAGATGATGTGTTTTGATGAAGAGATGCTGATTCAAACTTGCCCTGATACAAACACGGAGAAAATGAAGAGCTGTTTCCAAAGAGCTGAAGCGGGACAGATAAAAGGATTGAGTGAGTGTTAACTGTTCAAGTCATCCACGTGTTTGAACAGCTGAGTTGAAACCCACGGGGTTTGTGTTACGATAGGGTTGTAGCCGCAGGGTACCCAGAAAGGGCACTCAGAGGCTGGAAAGAATTTCTAGGAGGGATTTTCACTTCTAGAATGAAAGCAGTGGGATTTAATTTCAGAGAAAATGTTACAGAAGCCTACCGTCCTCTAAATACACGTAATGGAAGTGAAATGCTGAAGCACTGCATAAAAACAAAGACGCTGGCAAAGTCAAAGCACTGAGAGATAGGAGGGGTTTGTCGGCAGATTAGTTTGCTGGAGGCTACTTGCCATATGCCTCCCAATGCTGCCTCTACTGGATTGAAATTTAGTTCCATAGGATAATGAATGGGTGTTATTATGGATCTGACATTAAGGATGAAAACCATGCAGATAGGATGTAAGTCAGCTGCAGAGAAGGGGCCTGAAAAATGTCTGTCCTTAGGCAGTAACAAAACACAGTAGGAATGGCATTTTCCATCAGATCTGAGCTGAAAGCTTTGTGAAACGAGAGGCAGGACACTAATTCCATTGCTCTCCATCTTTTTTATAATATGGTCCTTAAATGTCCCTCTTTAGATCTCACACTCAGACTGACTTTCAGTTTGTATGAACTGGCTTTCAGTAGTAAATGTGAACTTCCCTGTTTCCAGCTCCAAACGAGCATTACCTACACTTATTTAATTCTACAGTGCATCTGCTAGGTGTAGTCTGTATCAAGATTTCCTTCATCTCAATGACAGTAAGCTTGTGCTCTTCACAGATACAATTAAAACATGGACCTGGCAGTGTTAGCTTAATGGTTGGACTTGATCTTAGATACCTTTTCCAATCTTATTGGTTCTGCAATTCTAATGATTCTAAAACACTTAAAATCTGCCTTTCCTTTCTGCACTACAAACCTGAGATTCCTCTTATATTTCCTAATAATGCTGGTGTTATATTTATTCCCTTTACAAGTCTGCTAGGCTAGGCTTAGCCAAGTGCCTGTCCTAGACTCCCTTAAAAGATCACTTGGTTATGCTGGCAAAAACAATGTATTAAACTGGGATGAAACTATCACCACTAATGGCTTTTATTTTAAGGTGAGAAATATGCCTATATAGAATGTCAGAAGAACATCACATTCCTCCATTTTTATGTAAAGTTCATTATGTCATACATTAATGTTAATATTTGAAGGAGATTTGCTAATTTATGTACCATTAGCAGATATAGGATTCCTGCTATAAGAGTGAAAAAAAAAATCATTATAGTTCTGGAAAAAGTTATAAATTTTTTTTGCCTTTTTTTCATTAAGGAAGTTAAATTTAAGTTGCTACAGGAACCTAAAGCTTTGCATCATTAGCATGAGTTTTATTTGGCTATGTTAAATACTTTTAAGAACTACTCTGAGGGGAAAAAAGAGAAAAAAGGAAAAAAATGCCATCCACTAAATTTTGCTTTACATTTATTCTTTTGGAAAATGTACGAGGGTTCTTATAGGTTGTGACAAATAGTGTGTAAAAGAAAATCATGCGCCTACTTTTGTGTATGTAGAGGTGGAGGATGGCTCAGGATGCGAATTTCTAGCAAAATCAGATGCTAACAGTGATCATTACTCTTTTCTGTGTAGTCCACCCCTCTGACTTCCAGTCCACTACTGGAAGATCCAAGTATGGGATGGCTTCGCTATCAAAGGTGAGGTCCTACCCTTCAGTGCTGAGAAAGCCATGATGTTAATCTCTCATCATACATTTCTTCATACCCTGCCACCTTTACATTTGGTCTATTTTTGAACAGCAGCATCACTATCTGTGCCAAAGCAGGTTATCTTTTTACTTGTAGTCAGAGACCTGGACTGGGCTTTTCAAGTTCAATGTTGCAGTTTTGCTGGCATCCACAGCAGCCTATAAATCATTCTGTTTCCTATGGGTGTTTAGGACACATTCCACATTCTTTTGTCCCCTCCCTTTAAGTCAATATTTTAAAAATAAATGCTTAGGGAAATGGGATCTTTAGGACTAGGCACTGAGCAAGGGTCACCAGCTGTGAATTCTGCAAAAGAAAGCATCAGATGACCTTGCCATGGTCACCTGTTGGGCCTTCTCTGCTGGTACTGACATAGCTTTAGGTCAGTCAACCTGACTACAGCTAGAGCTGGGCTTAAAGACACACAAATTGTACCCTGGGTCACAAAGGCAACATTTTAATCTATTGAAGAATATGATTATAAGCTTGCATTTTTAAACCAATTTATCTTTTCTTGTCCTCTTTTCCTTCATTTTTGCCCACAATAATTTCTGGTCTAGTTGAAAATATTGCATCCAGACAGCCTGTCTAGCAGAAATGTGGTGGTTTGAATGATGTTATCCCAGAAGATCCTGAAGGTTCTATCAGGTGAGAGGTGACAGAATCATTGGGGTGCATTAACAGTAATGATTTACAGATGAAAAAGAAACTGTAGGTTGAAGAGCAAGAATTATTTCTTACAGTCTGTTAGACTGTGAACAGCATCCCAAGTAAAGTGTGTGGAAAACTGTAAAGTTCTGTTGTTTAAAATCAGGCTAGATTGCATAAAATCTGCATTACATGAATTGCTGTGTAGGGAACACTCTTGCATTGTTATAGGAAGGGAATAAATGAGCAAACCATCTCTACCTTTCTGAGTCTGTATCTTGATCAGTTTTTAGCTTGTACAGTTAGAGTAATTGTTTTGTTAGCCACTAGAAATTCCTTTTTGCTGAAGAGATTTTTCTTGGGTAACAGCTCCAGGCAAGATCTACTCCTGGTATGTCAGAGTTATTCCAATGAATTGAGCAAGTGTACTCACTTGTGCATAGCTGTCCGTGTAATAATTTGTGTTTAGTAAATCAAGCCACTCTGCTAAGTATCTTTACCTTAAAAAACCAGCAAGAAAGGAAAAAAGATCATTAGAAGTTTGGCAAACGAATCTCACAAGCTCCTGAGTTAGTCCTACCTTTGGAGTCCTGTACAGAGGAATTCTTCATAAGACACAGTATGGCTCACTGTGAGTAATAAAATCCAAGTTCCTCAACCTCTTCATTTTTGCAGCACTCTGGCTGATGTCACAGAGAAGAACTCCTGCTGTCTGAAAGTTGGAAACAAAATCAAATTCATATAGAAACATAATTTTTAGCTTTTCCAAATGTATTCACTGATGTTTGTAAGTTTTTAACTCATGAGCTTTAAATAACAAACTTTAGAGAATGAGAAGAAGGAAAATTCTTGGCTTAGTTTTTTTAAGTACAACTGTTTATAACAGTGGCTTTAGCCAGTGATCATTTAATGCACCATTTAATAACTGCTGATATAGACAATATTAATAACATTTTTTCTGATTGAGGCAAAGTTGAGTAGTCTGAAGTGTTCTTGAAGACTAACCTCCCACCGCCTCCTACAAGCTTCCTACTGACAGGCAAGATACTAGTATATAAGAAATAGCATTTATTTTAGATTTTGTGACATGTTTCTCTAGAACATTGGGAAAGGTAACCCTTGTTTGATAGTATCGACTAGTTGGGATTGAGTTTTGCAGAAGCACATTCAGGTTTTTCCATCTTGTGCTGATGACAGTAGCTCCAATTCCACCAAGATCTGCATTGTCTAAAGCCTGTGAAAAGTAAAAAGCATCTGGTGATCAGGCCAGCCTTAAGGGAGTGTGGGCAGAGACAAGAGCAGAGGGGACGCACTCTATACTGTTCACTGCAAAGGGATTAGGTAAAACAGGTAATATAAATCAGGAAATGGTTTGATGATACAAGAATGTAAAAACAGATTATTGTATCTGATTAACTGTGTGAAAACAAAATTTATAAAAAAAGGAGTGTACCAAACCTGAATTCTAATTCTGTCTGCTTTCAACAGCTGAAGTAGGGAGTATTTTGGGGAGAAACAAAAGTTACAAATTCAGTCTTCTGTCAAAAAATGGCAGCAAACATTTTCCCCAACATTCTTTGGAGGCTCAAAGTTGGGATGAGAGAGCAGAGGCTGTGGGGACTTCCTGGAGGACTGCCTTTGGTACAACAAGGCAGAGAATGGTGGACAGTCTCTCCTCAGCGCGGTTCCAAGGCAATGAAGTTGAATACAACAACTGAAGTCAAAAGCACTAATGACTAGCTGAAACAACAGATGACCTAGGGCCAAGAGCTCAGCCAGCCAGTAACAATGTGGAAATACCCTTTGCCAAGCTCCATAAAAGAATAGTTTTATTTCCTTTTTTAGAGGCAGCACAGTATTCACATTTTTTGTGTAGTTATCAAAGTGTCTAAAAAAAATGTGTGTTAAGTGCCTCAATCAACCAGAAAACCATAATTTTAACACTCTTTTTACAATCAAAGTAGAGCAATTTTAGTTGTTTTGCTTTTGAGGGTTTTTTAGGAAAAAAATATTAGAAAATGAGCCTTGAACTCTAATGTCCATTTCAAACATCCTGCTTGTTTTGATGAAGGCAGAATGTCACGTAGGTATCCTAATATTTCTTATTTGCTTATGTCCTGCGTCAGCTAAACCATTGATTGTTTGTTGGTGGCTTTAAAATGAATTCAAGTAAGTCTCATTCTGTTAAGTGGGTTGGTCCTTCCTTCTTCCTGTGCTGGGTTTGTCCTTGTCATTACAGGCATACAATAAGAAGACTTCTCTGCCACAGATGTTTACAATACAGTCTGTAAATAATGGATTCCATTGTTTACTCAAAAAAAAATACCTTCTTTTATGCAAAGCTACAAGGTTTGCAGAGCTGGCATCAGCCTCCCCATGCACAGTCTCCTATTTTCCAGGAAGAAGCCTGGGGCATCCTCCCCACTTGTAAAGTGTTTCTGCCAGAAGCAATTTAAAAACATTTGACAATGAGAAACGTGCAAAATGAAGCATTTCAAAGGAGAAGGAGATAAGTAAAAAGGGGGATGAAAAATGGAACCTGTAGGAAAACCCTTCAATATTTGTAGTGATACCAGCTGATAAAGTGTTCAAGGTCCACTCTGTAAGTGGTGACTCCCACACATAGAATTTGTCTTCAGAAGCAGTAAATATTTATACTAAATTAAAACTCTACATTTAAAAATTTTGTTCTAAGGATTCTGTTCTGCTAGCTTTGTCTCAAAGTACCTGAAGAGAAAACTCATGTCGGAAAATGTTTAAAGCTTAGAAGGCATGAAAAGATGAAGAGTACATATTTTCCTTTGAATTTCCTTCACTCTAAATTCTGGGAGAGAAATTTATGCTTGGGAGTAGATAGTCTGGATGTGGGGTCTTGGAAGTATTTCTTGGGTTATGGTGAATTTACAGGTGACTTCTGTTTAGAGCTCTGCCCAAATATTTGCAGCATTTTTGACTGAATTGAAATGACAGTTTGAGATGTACTGGTCAGCAGGAAAAAAATTTACTATTCCCACACCTGTTTTGCAATAGCATTTGTTTCCAGAGGATTTTTTTTTACTTCCATTAACTAAAGATTATATAAGCATGATGATACACACACTCTACACTCTAGTGATGGAGGTCTTGGCTATGAGAGCGGAACTCACAACCTTGTCTGCAACCACTTATTTTCCCTGCAGAGAGTTCAGGGGTGGGAAGACTGGACACACAACACCAGAGTCCATAAAACAGCCAAGAGGTGAAGATCAAAGAGTGGGATTCATCTGAAGTACTATCACACACAAGGACTGAGATGTTTTCCTGCATCTCAGTCTGAATAGTAAGTCAAGGTGAAAGAGAAAACTGTACTTTCCAAAATGTAAGGCACCTGAGCCACCCATTCAAGCACAGACAGCCATCTCTTTCTTTTTTTCATAGGTCCTACCTGCTGCTGATCCTGGATGAGATTTTATTGCTCTTATTTGTGCTGAATGCTTGTGGTTAAAGCATTTAACTAGAATGCAAAGACCTGTGTGTTTTCATGTCTCTTCAGGCTGAGGAGAACATGATGTCCCCTACCATATCCTCAGAAGATCGTGCATGGAAGGAGACTTGATAACTGTGAGACTTGGTAACCATTCTCCTGGCCAAAGTTAGATAGTGTCAGGCTAAGAGGAAGATCACAGATCTGGAGAGTGATAGCAAACTGAAAGAACATAACTGTATCTCAGTGAGATCTCTTGAAAGAGAGATGCCCTACCTTTATGGGTTTTATTCATTGACTTTTTAATGCAAAATACACAAGCACATTCCAAAAGGCTTTAAATATCAGACAGGTACAAAGATGCTCACTTTATTCACTGTGCCTAAATCTCTTATTGGATTTGTTTTTAGCCTTTTATTACTTTCATATCCTACCTTGAATGAGAATGTTATGTACCTCCTTTCATGCTTGAAGAAGTTTATCTGTGAGGTCTGCCACAACCCTGAACTAGTCTCAGTTTTCCCTTCTTTTAAATATTGTTGACATCAGTGTGGTGATCTATCCTACTTGACACCATAACAGTACATCCATGGCAAAAAAAGGGCCAAGTATCTTTGCTCTCTTTTTAGAACAATTTGTCAAACACAAAGGTAAAAACAGCATGAGACCTGCCATGAGACATCATGCATGAAAACATTTCACAAACCTTGTATCCCACAGCTGAAGGAATGGAAGCTCACATATCTAAATTTTTTTCTGAAACTCCTTTTACCACTAATTTACATGAAGTGCATCTGTTCAGTGGTCTGAGCACTCTCCTAAGGTCCTGGGCATTCTCATAAGGTTTAGCCATGATGCAGAAAGCAGGCAGTGCTAATGCCCCAGAATAACTTCTCAGAAACAACTTCTTTAACCACGTCTTACACATTTCTTCCCCAAAGTCCAATAGAATGGACAAACCTTCTGGGATTTCCAGAAAAACAGCCAGTTTGGATGCTATTAGAGAAAAACTGTCACTCATTTCTATTTCCTTCTCTTACCACTGGGCCGTGGAGTGTTTTTACCTGTAAAAGGCATGTCCAAGTCTTCTCATTGCCACCAGCTTGTCTGCCTTGAGGACAGCAGTCTCTGGTGTGATAGAAGCCCATGCTGTTAAATACCAAGGAGTAAGAAAATAATATTTGAGTCATAGACCAAAATGTAATTAGGGAAGAGTGCAGGTTAATGCTGAATGCTAGCCTAGTAAGTTTTTTCCTGAAGTAAGAGTCTGAAGTCAGACATATTCTGCACTTAGTGTCTCAATATATATCTTGATAGAGCAGCTCCAAAATTTTTTAAAATGCCAGCATTGACAGCAGTGGGAAAAGGAGAAGCAGCAGAACTGCTGCTAGTCAAGGCAAGGGGATGGGGACAACTCAGTGGGTCAGTGCCCACACAGATCGTACAAGCAGCCAGCACACAGACAACTTAGGGGACCTTTCTGGGTAGGGGTTTGGCAGCAAGTTGCAGCAGGGAGCTATAAAAGCCTATCACAGAGCTTAACTAAAGAGTCCAGCAAAAGACTGTCAGTCACCATCATGCACCCAGAAACAGTCCCAGAAGCTACAGGAAAAGGAATGATACGTGGCTGTAGGGAAGGTAGAACTCTTGTACAAAGGAGCAGAGTAAGACACTATTTAGCTAAACCAGGACACCATCTGATTATTAGAACCAGCCATAGATTTTGGACAGAAGACAGAAAAATATCTTTTGTCAGAAATACCATGTTGCAAATATATGTTAAATACCACTACATTTTCAAAACCAGATTCAAATCTGCTGTCTCTGTTTTTCCCAATTATGCTTGATGCACTCAAAATATTTTTAATTCCTCATTTAGATATATTTTCATGTTTCATTGTGAAGTCAATATACCTAAATGCATCACTAAACTAAATTTAACATATTAATATTTCATAATTTTTTCCAACATTATATTTCAACTTTTCAGCCCTACTGAAGGCAAATACTGTTACCTTATCAAATGCTGCAGCATTATGAATAAAAAAAGATTTTCCTTGAGGTAGCACTAAGAACTTCAAAGACAGGGAAAGTCTGAGTGTGTTGAGTTTTCATTCCAGTTCAGTTTCAAAATAAATGTCAAATTGCTGTGAAATCTTATGCAATAGAAATGTTATCCCTGACTGGCTCACTAGACTGAAATGGCAGATCACCCTCAGTTGAGAATATTTTGAAGGTCAGCACAGAAATGACAGAACATAACTGCCACTGATGCCTGTGATTTCAAAAACAGCAATGTAATCAAGTTGCCATCCAACAAGCAATCAACAGTTGCTTCCTGAAAAGGGAGAAAGGATTAGAGAAAAGGGACATGAGATCATTGCCTTGAAGCATCCTGAGTCAGCAAGTTAGGTGAGAAAGTTTGCTCTGGTCCCAAGACCATCTGCCTGCAGAAATGCTGACTGGGCTCATGCTGAGGCTTGTTCGCTGATCAAACACCCACTGGGGGAGGGACAGGGGGGACTGCAGCTGCACCCTGGCATCCAGGCAGCCTGTGAGCTTTGTAGTCACACTTGAACCCAGACTACCCCTGCTGATACTTTTAGATAAGAGTTGTAACAAACTGGTGTCTGGAAAACAGCGAGTGCAGCTTGCAACAGCATGTCCCCAGATGAACTGCTCATTACTCAGTCACCTGCCTGCAGGGGAGGGCAGCAAATGGCACTGGTGTCTAGCAGGTGCCACTGCTGACACCTGCACGGCCAGCAAGGACAGTCCCTGCCCTTGTGGAGAGCTGTCTGACCTGCAGAGAAGAGTTTGGAAGCCAAGTCTTGGTGTAACAGCTACTGTAAAAATAATTGGGTCATTAAAATAGCAAGGCAGTGTCTTCCTGGGAACTAAATCAGAGTTTTTAATTGTGATGTGAGTTACAGAGATTAACTGTGCGTGTTATGTGGCCAGACCAAACCAAGATGCATTTCCTGCTGGCTGCCTGGTGAAGAATTGTCTTGGGGTGTTGCTACTGTCAGTGGAAAGTAAAACCCTGCACTGTCACTGGGCACTGCCTGATACTGAGGGCAGGGAGTTCTCTGCCCTCTGCTCCCTTGTGAAAGCTCACAGGTGTGAGGAAAGGTTTCTTTCCAGCTCTGATATTCTCAGAAATGATCTGTATGCCAGCACACACACACTTTGACTCTTTAATCCTAAACCAAACATTGCGTTATTTATTATTTTCCATCAAAAATAATGGCTCCTCTAGGTACATATTACTTTTTTCCCCCTCTCTTTTCCTAAACATTAACAATTTTTGATTTTGAAGGAATAGGAAAAGAGGTTTTTTTATCTCAGACATACTGTCTTGTTTGCTTCAGAGGCAAACTAAAATACCTTCCAAACAGGAGAGGACAGAGTTGCCCCACATCTATCAAATTATCCCGTCCATTTCTCCTTCTCCTTTAGCTTGTGTCTGTGCTGCAGGCTTAATCAAGTCCTTTTAGTTCTGTCATTCACACGCTGAAGTTACATGGCCTCTTACAGAGCCTCATATCTGAAACAGGACTACAGAGCACAGGGAAAAGATTTTATTTGTTTTTGACATTGGAGGTGGGGTTTTTTTGTCTTTTCATAGAGTTTGGTCTACTGGTGACTCATTTCTTCTTGTTTACTTAGTGATAAACCCCAAGATGTTAAGAACTTCTGGTGTGGATGATTATCCTGACCTTAATGACAAATTTTAGTACCCTTTCTTCCTGTGACACAGAAACAACCTCTTTCTCAAGAAGTCCTGGATGCCATGGTAGCAGAAGTTTCTTAGGAAAGCCCAGAACAGTTGTGTTCTTCTCTGGTTGAGGAAACCACTCTTGAGTCACTGAGGAGGCTTTTTTCATTCCACAGTATATATTCAAGTGAGGAATCCTTTCCAACCTCCCATACACAGCCTTTCTCATCTTCTGCATGGGGTATAATCAGTAAATAAAATCACAAAAAACCATTGGGCTTTTAATTTGGGAGAATGAAGTTACAGAAAAGACCATGCTGTGTCCCCAAGGTTCATTAGAAGGGGACAAGGCTGCAGCAATCTGGGATTCTCACTACATCTTGAAATAAATAGAGGGAGGAGGGGGGCATGAGAGCTGACAAAAGAAGTATTTCAGATGGTGGTCTGTGGCCCTTTTTTCACTTCTGAGTTGCAGCTGTGGCCTGTGCAAACACCTCACTGCTGGCCTCTGTTGCTCTGAGAGTTGTCTCAGTAGGGTGATGTTCAGATTATCTCCAGGACATCTTTGCTCAGTGTCTCCACAATGACTTTTCCAAAGAATATGATGAATATGTCTCTCAAGCTCTATGGTAACCCTACCAGGGAGGAACTAAGAGACACAGAGGTGTCAGTACCCTCAGGTATGTGCCACTGCAAGCGGCCTTGTGGACTCCCTGCCATCTGTTTTTCAGATATCAGAACACCTGATGCTCCAGACAGCTCTGAAGCAGGTCCAGAAGGCCACATTGAAACAAGAAGTTAAGCTCTCCCAGAATGCTCTCTTATCACTGGCTGAAGAATTTTGCCGCTCAGATTAGGTGACACTGGCTTGGGTGACACCATTTCTTCAGTATTCAGTTTGTCTGATGTGTGTCTGGCTGGCTGGGGTGCAGGCATAGGGTGCAGCAGGCACATGTATCCTGTGCTGCCAAGAGCCTTGGAACAAGGCTCAAAGTCACTGCTATCCCCCAGTAATGCTCCCTGACAACATTTGCCATCTGCATGGGCTCAGAAAAACCACCAATTACAATGCATCCCTGCACTTCAAACACTGCCAAGGTGGTGAGCCAGGGCGTGGGGAAATATCACTGGACGACGGCCAGCGTTTGGGAATTTTCACTTGACTTGCAGGAATGCAAAGTAACACTTGCAAAAACCAGTCAGGGTGTCAGGTGAGGCCTTTTCTATCCCTTTTATATTTATAACTGTAATGTGAACTGTCATGGAGTTCATTTATATATGGCTTTTAGAAGGCAGCTTACAGCAGTGCTCTGCCATAGAAGTCTATGTTTTTGTAAGACCTGAAATCTATATTCTTTTCCTCAGTGTAAGGCAAACAGCACCATAAACCAGGTAATTTCTGTGCAGAGCAGTGTACACTGAACCCCTGGAGTAAAGCAATTTGGTCTGGTTTATCTGCTGTTACCTTAATAGGAATCACTTTGCTTCTTGTTTTGGGGGGTAGGAAGAGAAAAGTAGGAAGGTTAAAAAGGAATTGCCTCTGTAATTCACCTTCTTTGACAAAGCTAGAAGTGCCTGGATACTCCTTAGAAAATGAAAAAAAATTCTACAGGAAGGAGGTAAAGACTTTAGCCTTTTGACTGGCTAATATATCCAATTGCAGCTTTCAGTAAACAGAAAAGGAAAAATAAGTTCAGCTGCAGGCTGGATAGAAAGCCCAGATGGGTCTGATTTATATAGCTTGATTGAAGTATGTATTTGAAGACCTAGGAAAGGGTCTGAAGCTAGCAGCCCTTCTGCAAGTGATTCGTACCCAACCCTGCCTCCACCATAGAGCAGCAACACTGCAGGGAGGGACCAAGGGGCAGATAATCCACTTGGGATGCTATAACTGTACTGGTTATGGAGTTATATAAATACAGGAGAATGTGCAAAGGAAACAGAGGGAGATTAAGTTATTACTGGATGGAGGGAAAAAATCAGTGAGGTATGAAGCAGCCAGCAGAAGCCAAATGGACTTCATCAGCCCTTCAGCTGCATTCCTACCAGTGCTTGAGTCCCTTTTTCCTGGAGCACTGGCACAGCATTAGCTGCCTCTGTGTGTCCTGTTCAATCCATGTTTTCAGCACTGACAACTGGCAGTCAGGAATTCTTGGGGCTTCTGAAAACCACTTATAGCTCTACTGACTCTCCAGCGGCTGTTCTCCTTCCATGTTACTCACTCACAGCCATATTTCACTGCTTTTATTCCTGCTCTATCTGACTTGTTCTGGAGAGGTTTCTCAGTTAAAGCAACAGTGTGTCAGCTGTCAGTCATTATTGTATGATATTATATGACATATTATATTATATATGATATAATTATTATATTATATTACATTATATTATATATCATAACATATCATACCATATCTTATCAATTATATAATTTTGTATAATATTGTGGTGGGCAGTGATGATTTTCATGTAGAAGGATATAGAATATTCCTCACATTACATAATTATATCCAATTTTAAAGTCTTTGACAGCAATAAAATCAAAATTCAACAATTATATTATATAAACACATATACATATATATATTATATAGCACGTTTTGCATTAAACCATGCAACTAGTATTACAAAAAGTAAGAACAAAATGCACCAGATGCTTTATTTGTTTACTGCATCCTTTGCAAAGAAGCTATCCATGCCATGCCATCTACTCATAAATTTTGGAAAGGCTCCTTCCCACTGTGTCTGGTTTTCCTAAGGAGGATAGAGAGAAGGATGAACCCATGACCCATAGCTACTGCTGAGCCAGTCACCCGTAGTGAAAGATAGGAAGCAAAAACTATTAGTTGTATTTGGCTAGGATGTGCAAGTTGTGAAAAAAGACACTTAAAGTATGGGAGATGCAGAAACATCCAAGCTCATATCCCTTCTGCCTAGTCAACAACCAGAAGTGCCAGGTCATTTACTATGCAGAAAACAAGCTTAAAAGGCATGTCAGCCAAGTGCTGGCACAGAGTATCCTCCAGCTAATGAATCCTGGGCTGCACAATATGTGAAACTTACTGGTTTGAGTCTCTTCAATACACTAAATTTCCTGGGAAGAACACACCCTGAGTAGATGGCTGTAACAACTATTGGCTCAGGGCTACATTTAAGATTCTAATATTTGTCTAGACAACATCATTGCCTAATATCTCAATCTACTTTTAATTGAAAAATAGACTGTGGTTTTACAAAATAGCATTATTTATTGCAGTTTCTCCGGATTTTTTTTTTTTTTATTAACAATAGAGAAACAACCCTGGACATCTGTATCTTCTTATTTCAGTATATGTATATTTTCATTTTTTGTGGAGTGAATCTTTATGTCTTCTACTCCACGCTCATACTACTTCATCTGGGAGCAGAATTTTGCTCTAATTTAAGCTGGATCTCTAGGGCATTCATGTGTTGTAACTAGTTCTGCTGACTACAGAGTCAGCCTTACAATTCATTATTCCTAAAGGCTTCCTCAGAAGTTCAATGAGTACTGAGAAATCTCAACTTTCATTTAAGTCAAAGCTAAGAGATTTTAGACACAACACTGTAAAGTCCAAAACATAAGAACCTTCAATTAACTAAAAAAGAAAAAGTAAGAAAAACTGAGCACGGCTATTCTTTAAAATGATGTGGTTTTAAATCACATAACTTCATGCATGATGGTGCTGTGGTTTCAGTTCTTGATTTGACACCAATGCATTCTTCATTCTTTTTTGTCTAGCATTAATCAAGTATTCAGACATGGTAATAAACCACAAAAGAGTCATGGCAGAATTTACAAACACAAGATAGTGTTCCTTCTTCTCAATGATGTTTGTCTGTCCCAACTCACCCAAAAGGCTGATGATATTAAAAAGAAACTTATAAAATTGCCTCTGAAGGGGCAAGAAGATGAAAGGCAAGCTCCATGTATGTAGAGCATGGGCTTGTAACAAATGGCTTCCCCAAACAGCTGAATGAATGGGCAGCCTCAGGTCACGGTTTATCTCAGAAAACTCTCATCTCCTTTCTCAGACTCCGACAAGATGTGCCAGACTAAATAAGAGCGGTAAAACACTGAGTTATCTGCTGATCTTCAAAGGGGTCCTCTCTGGTGAAGCCTGTGATATATTGATTCTCAGCCGCAGTGAGGTCTTGCCATGCTCTCACATTCTTCTGGGTTCCAAAACAGCAGCAGTTTTAAGAATGCTCCAGCAACACCCTGTTTGATGACTAAATTCTCTGTTTGAAAACGTGAATGCACAGTGGCTTGAGAGATCTACCTTGGATTTTTGTTCTCTTCCTTACAGTGCCATTTTTAGACACGGGTAGATTTGCATATTAATAGTGTTCATTTGCATTCTCTTTTAGTGGCTACATTTTGCCTATAATAAGCCAAAACCAAACTCTGGAAAAAATGCAGATGTAAATCTGCCCATTCAACCTTTTCCTCCTCTCTAGCTCAGTTTTTCTAATGCCTGGAGAATTGTTATTTTGTTTTAAAAAGTGAAAACCATACAAAAATTTACTGTTCCCAGAAACCTCTTTAAAATTCCAAATGGCACAATTTCATATTTCACAATAGGAAATGCTCTACTAGGAGCATTTAGAAGGTGCATGCAATTAGGAGGTGGTATCTGTCTTTCACTAGCACAGTGTTATGGTAGCATAAGTGTACTCATGCCAGTAGGTTTCATGCAGAGGAAAACTGGAGCAGTGTAGTGATAAGTCAGGCATGGAGGTTTGGTTCATATGCAAGTATGAAATTCTTAGGAGTTATTGTGCAAGTTCCCCCTGCATTTGTGAGGGAAGATATTTTCTGAGCACCATTTAATATAATACTCCTGCACCAAAGAAAAGGCTATTTCTTTCACAGATGCAGCCTCTGAAATACCAAGTATCTAGAGAAGCAGCAAGGATTGGATAAACTTAATGCCATTTCCTTATTTGAAATATTTTTTCTTAGTCATACACATCCTCTTCACACACAAAATAAATGTCAATATTTTACTGGAAAAGTAAGATGTGGAACACTGAAATTTTATCTGGGTCATTCCTATAAATAGGAAAACACAGGAAATTGCTGCTGTTGCAGAATATTCTATCTGTTTTCTCAGATCTGTTCACTCAAAAATTGTAAGCATGTTCCCCTTTCTTTCCTGCCTGCCATTCAGCATTCTTATTGTACACAATACTGTTCTCAGCATTTCCCTCTTTGCTCATTTCTCTCTTTTCTCTGTCCTTCTCCTTTTCCCTTTGGGATCATGCTTCTGTGGCTCTGATGGTATTTTACCCTTTCCAATTCAATTTCTCCCTCTCTCCAATCAGGATAAATGCAAATTCCATACCCCTGTCACCCAGCTTTTGCCTGGCCTGGTCCTTCACCTTGCTAGCAGCCCTGCCTTCTCTCCAGCCTCACACTCTTCTGTTCATATGTCTGATGCCCTTAATTAACACTTTCATCATCTCATCCTTATTACTCTCTTGTATGTATTGTTTCTTGAGACCCAACTTCTCTTCTACAATGATCTGGCGCTGCTGAGCTCAACATGACCTGCTGCCTTCAGCTTCCAGCTTTGCTGCACACCTAGGCCTGCACGATAGTCTTTCTGCTGCTCTTTTCTCCCACACTCTCCTCTTCCATTTCATCACTGTCCAGTTTTCCCCACTATCTGACTCCTTATCTTTCTTTCTCAATGTCTGTCATCACTGACTACCCAGGTCCTTCCTCTGTGGTTTGCATTGGTGTAGAAATGAGAACTTTCATTGTTTATTTCATGCTACCCTCTGCATGGTATTTAGCACTAGGAAATTCTCTATAACCAATCACAAAAAACTGTTCTTCAGATTACCATGTACAATTACTTTTTTCTGAAAATTTGGCAAAAGCTAAGCTGCCAATGTGCTGAGGCAATTGCCTGAGATATGCCGGTCAGTACTGGGTTACTGGAATTGTTATTTTAGATGTAGCCATTTTTTGCCTCTCAATTTTTATTTACTTTGTAAACCCACACAGACACTTTCCCCACCCCCCCAGTTATATTGCTTGACACTAGGGAGACTTGACATTTTTCTTGGGTTTTTAAACTTCATGGCAATGAAAATCATAAAGAATGTACTTTCAAAACATGATAGCAAGATGTGTCAATAAAGAAAATTAAAAGAAAAAAAAAAAACTCTTAAATTGCAAATATTCAGTAACATCGTTCCTTTCTATTTGGGAAAACATATCTGACAGGATGAATATATAGTATTCTGGATATGTGAAAAATCACTTTTGATGGATGATACTGAATTTTGTTTTGGCAACTTAACAGCAATTTAACTGTTTCTTCACTACTGGTATGATCGCCCCTAAAACTAGAATTGAGGAGAATTTTATCAGGTCCTTTGCTCAGCTCTCTAGGTCATAGCCAGCAATCCAGTAGAATTCCTACAGCACAGGAATTCTGCTATTTCTTGACATTATGGCCTTCTACAGGCAGAGAGAGCAGAGAAGATTAGCCAGGTGGTTTTAAGTGTAAAAACCCATGTACTGGGAGTTACTTTATTGTCACAGTGTGCGGCAGTTTTTGGTTCAATTTAATATAAGATGGGCAACCTGCCATGTTGATAGAGCCAGAGCAGCACTGTGAGAATGAAAAAGTACTTGTCTCTAATGTAATATAGCTTCAGAATCTTTCTTTTTCTATTGCCAGAATAGCTCTAATGAACATATTAATGCAACTTCAGTTGCCCCAGATTTAGATAGATAATAGTTTTAGTGTTAGTGGGCCTCAGGCAGACTTCCATAACATTTGACAACCAGCAGGAGACACGGAGGAACAGAAACTTCATTTCTTCTGAGACATTTACATCTTTTCTCTATGCTCTGGACTGGAAAAGCATCTAATATTAAGAAACACCCTTTATACTTCTGGTAGCCCCAACTGTCACCATTTCTCTTCATTTAGTTTTACTGTTTCTGTTTTTAAGTAAGAACAGATGTAGAAGTGGAACTGAAAGGACTTCAGTGTCCCCCACATGTTTTAAGAGAGGCAGGAGGGATATGAGTTTCTTCACCACCTGACAGTGTAAAGTCCTGTTCTCTCTATGCTCTGTCCTTTGCCTCAGGGTTGGATCTACCTCTGTTTCACAAATTTGGAAAAAAAAATAGTTTTTACCAAGCTGAAGAGCAAATATTTAACTCTTGCCTTGAAGATTGCATGCAATAGAAATATCTATAAATTAAAATTCCCGAGAGGCAGACAATGTGGAAAGATCAAGATCCAGCACATACCACGGAATCATGGAATGGTTTGGGTTGGGATGGATCTTCAAGACCATATCATTCTAACCCCACTACCATGGGCAGGGACACCCGTCTAGAAAGGTTGCTCAAGCCCCATCCAACCTGGCCTTCAACACTCTCAGAGACAGAACATCCATAATTTCTCTGGGCACCCTGTTCCACCTGTTTATTACCCTCTGGGTAAAGAATTTCTTCCTACTATCAAGTCTAAATACACTCTTGTTGATTTTGAAGCCATGCCTCCTGTCCTGTCACACATGGCCTTGAAAAAGTCCCTCTCCAGCTCTCTTGTAGCACTCACTTTCCAATAGGAACCCATCAAAAATGAGGCAGCTAGCCCAGGGTCCCTAGTTAAGCTGTGACAGACTTCTTCCACTTACAGGATGTGAAAAGAGGATCTTTGTCACATCTTGGGTTGTGGTAAGAGACTACTTTATTTTCTGTGCCTATACTCTACGGTCTAATCCTAACACTGAACCTGAAGAAATAGGAACATGAACTGCTAGAATGGAAAAAAAATGTCTCTGTAGTGCTTCTCTGGCCCATTTTGCAGTTGCAGTAAGCTCCATCAAATGTTTTGGATATACTGTTGGAGGAGGATACTAGTAAGCAGCAATTAATTTTGACAGCTGAGCCTCAGCAAAAGAGCAGCTCCCAGCCAAAAACATTTCAAACTTTCTGAACAGCTTTGCAGAGGTCTTGTTCAAGAGTGCTGGAAGCCAAGGCGAATTGCAGATTCTGATCTTCCCCAGCCTTTTTTTTTTTTTTTTTCTGGAAGATGTCTACTCCCAGTGAGCTAGCAGTTTTGGAGAAGGGAATTCCTCAACATAATGGACAGGGAAATCTCTGTGTCAGCTTCTCCTGCATCTTTCTGTGAGTAAACAAAGGACTAATCCTCTGGAGCACCAACCAGTGATTTCTGGAAACTGATATCAAGCAAACTGAAGCTCCACAGCTCAGCTGCATTCAGATTCAGGACTGAATCACCACACAACACAGCATCTCTCAGTCCAACTGTTTGCCTGCTATAAAGGTTCAAATTCATTATTGAATATTGACCTGGCTGAACTCCCATGCAATTGAAATTTCAGTTCACCGCTCTCTTGTGACCAGTCTTTGGTACAAAGCGCACATGCACACATGCCCTTACACTGGCTCTTGCCTCACCCAGGGCTTGAAATATGTGATACTTGAATGTTGCTTTTTTTCTTCCTCATCTGGTAGCTCTCATTCAACACAAAACAAATCCCCTTCCAAGCGCAATATTATTTATTAGCTCTTGATCTACTAAATAAGCTCTGCAAGTCACCACCAGTAGATCTCAAAGTCCCTGCAGTTACCAGTGTGATTTGTTCTCCTATTCCAAGGGAAGAGTGAGGAATCTGGAAAGAAACAACCTGAACTTCATGTTTCAGTGCTCAGTAGCAGATGTCTAGAACACGTATTCAGAACACATCCCATAGAGAAATACTGTAACCAATGACAAACTGTAGTAAAAGCAACTTTCCCAGAATCACTGCGCTCACTTGACAAAAAAAAAGAGCATCTGTTATTTCATGTGATAAAATTACTTATTTGCTGTTTCCTCTAATCAGTGAGTTTATTAGTCTTTAGACAGAAGTCTAACTGAGGTTAAGAGTCTTTTGATTAACCATTTTGCTAACATTTTTGGAAAGACATGTTGGATAAAAATGGGGCAAGAAAACAAGGCAGGAGCTTTAAGAAAACAAAGTAACAAGCGCCTGACTTTAATTACAGCTAATGCCCTTGCTTCTCAGTATATGCATCCCAAGCCCCCAACACTGCACATGCTGATTTTCCCTCAGTACTACATCTCCAGTTCTCAGTAATTTCATCTCGATTTTCAGGCGCTTCTGAAAAGTGCAGCTGCCCCTCTCTTGCTGCCACTTCTGCTGGTGCTAGGGACCACAGACAGGTGATCTGCTACCCCCTCAGATACAAATACTCAATAGTGTTATAGTTCCAGCCTCCAACCAGAGCTGCCACCTGTAAGCACTGGATGACTTGGGACAGAAAGTCCTTGGCAGGAGCCAAGCTTTAATGAGCTTAAAATGTATTGAGGAGCTTGGCAGATACAAAGCCAGGCCACAGAATAAGTAGTTGCAGAAAGTTTCCAGTGCAAAATGTTTACAAGACAATTGTTTGCATTATCTAGATGGTTTTAATTACAGGAGAGTTCAGACCAGTTGCTTAAGTTTTCCCAAGGGGTGATTAGTCACCCTGTGAATTTGCATATTTTCCGCTGTAGTATTGAGGCAAATCAGCCATACTTATCAGAAGATTGACCTGGCAACTTCTGTTCTTGGCAGATTATAGTCTGAGTTTCATCATGACAGTATCAAATATATTAGTAAATGTTCCACTGCAGGGCTGCAGCAGCCAAACTTTGGGGAGATGAAAGGGTTCTTTGCTTGAAATGTAAGAAATATCAAGCACAGAATGAAGAGGACTTTTTTTACAGCCTCTACTCATGACAGATGCAATGCTTGTTAACATTTTACAAATACATTAATATTCTACCCTCTGCCACATGTTACATAGACCGTGCTTTTAATTAGCATGCTGAGATTTACTAAACTGAATGCAAGTAGATTAATTCCCAACAAAATTATTAATTTCAGAGAGGTCATTTTATGGTATTTTATCAGCTGTGCTGTTTTGCTTGGTCAGAGGAGGCATGGACATATCAACAACTGAGATTAGCAGCCATTTCTATTTAAAAATCAAACCCATAATATATATATAGAAAATACCAAATCCTATCAATATGTAAGAAATTATGTATTATCTACTCTTACAGATTTTGCAGTAGAAGAAAGTGGAGGTTTTTCAAATCAATTTGTAAATGGCAGCATTTTTTAAGATTCTCAGATTACATTTCACTCACATTTCCCACTGACATTATATCTATTACTGGAAAGGTTGCTTCCAGTAAAGAAAAGGGGATAATGGTCATAAATCACACTATATTTAAATTGAAATAGATATTTAAATAAGTAAAATACGTTTTTTCAGAAGAACCTAAAATTACACTCACCGCAGTAGAAAATATTTGCATGACAAGTGACATTATTCAAGTGCCATCTAACCTGGTTAGATGGGCTGTCCTTGAGCCTGTGTATACTTGTATTATGAAGTGAAATGCAAGCTAGACAAGGTAGAACATTTGTGATGTTTTAAGTTACTTTTGTTAATATTGAAGTTGAAATCTCTGAGAATTCAAAACAAGCCAATCCTAAGTTTTAGATGCATAAGGAAAAGAAAAATTAATGAGTGATAGACATGTTTTCAGATATCCTTATTTTATGAAGCAGGTCAGAATTTGGTATAATATAATAGCTTACACATGTATATACATACAGACACACATATATATACACAGAATGTCTCCAATGAGAACCATATGGCAAGCTTAAGCAGATTGTTTTCCATTGTTTTCCATGTAAAAACAAAATTATAAATCTTTCTGTTCTTGACATTGGTGCCTTTGCTTTACCATGAAGCTAACCATTTTGGTCAGTTACTATTTTCCCTGGCCCATTTTTAAGCCCCTGTTATCTAGAAAGTCAGGTGTCACTACCAGAATATTTTCTGTACTCTGAAATTTAGGGAAAAGCCTTGATTCTTAGAGAAAAGAACACTTGACCAGATTCTCTTCCTCTGACAGTCTGCATCATGCAGAGGGGGATCTTTAGGACACTGACAGCTGCTGATACCTTGGAGCACACACCAGCAGCCCATTTGTCTTATGCAAGGGACAGAACTGAGGAGGGGTTAATATTGCACACACCATGTTTGTGATAAAGATATCCTCTCTGTAGAGTCCAACAGTTGTGAACTACTGCCCTTCAAATTCTTCACGTGTTCACACCATCTCCTACAGTACAGTTTGCAACAGGGAGTAGGACAGAGAGCTGGCCTGGAGCAGGAGCCACTTCTCCGTACTCTTCTGCAGGGTCCAGCTGATCTTGCAGGAATTCCTGGCTGAGCCAGGCTTTTTCTCCTCCAGACCATCTGAGCCCCCGGCTCTTTTTCTGCCTGCCACATTGCTTACCAGAGAGCTTATGAAGCACAGAGTAGAATGTCTCACTTGTTGTCTTTTGCTGTGCCTCATATTTTACAGTGATTGGTGTAAAGTAGGAGAGCTGCAAAACCTGATGAAGAACAGCAAGAAAGCCAAGGTGGACTTGCTCAGTTTTCCTAGTGGGTATAGAAGCATCTGGATACTCACAGTTAGCTGAACAGTGGAGAGAAAATACAACAAAGGTTTATGAATTGAGATAAGGACCAGGATAATTACTGTCCAGATTAAATACTGTCATGGGTAAAACAGATTCAACTTGGTGATATTAATTGAATATAATACTAACAAAATCAGAGCAGGATAATAATAAGAAAAAAGGACCTTAAAAACACTTTCCCCCCACCCCTCTCTTCTTCTCAGCCCTACCGCCTCACCACCTGCAATGCAGGCACATGGGGTTTGGGGGTTACGGTCAGTTCGTCACACAACTGCTTCACAGTTCTCCAAGAACTTCTCCAATGTGAGTCCATCCTTTGAGAAACCATTCTCCACAAACTGCTCCAATCTGGGTTACTCTTCCACAGAGTATAGTCCTTTGAGGACAGCCTGCTCCAACATGGATCCCCCACAGGGTCACAAGTCCTACTAGGAAACCTGCTCCAGTGTGGGCTCCTCTTTCCACAGGTCTGCAGGCCCCTGTCAGGACTCTGCTCCAGCACAGGCCTCCCATGGGTTCACAGCCTTGTCTAGGCATTGATGTGCTCCATGGGCTGCAGACATGAGCATCCCTGTGATCCTCCAGGGGCTACATGGGCACAGCTGCTTCACCATGGCCTTCACCACAGGCTGCAAAGGAATCTCAGCTCCAGTACCTGAAGCACCTTCTCCTACTCCTTCTCCACTGGCCTTGAGGTCTGAGTAGCTGTTCCTCTCCCATATTCTCACAGCCCTTCACTAGCTTCAATTACATCTGACCAATAACTTTTTTACTTCTGTTTCGTAGATATGTTATCCCAGAGGTGTTCCCACTATTTCTGATTGGCCCAGCCTTGGCCAGTGGCATGTCCATCTTGGAGCCATCTGGCATTTGTCGCTGCTGCACATGGAGGAAGCTTCTGGCAGCTTCTCACAGAAGTCGCCCTGTAGCCCCCCTGCTACCAAAGCTTGGCCCTGCAAACCCAACACAACAGGCCATAAATTCATTGTCCTTCTATTCTGCTTGTACAGCAGCAAACATAGCAAACATCCACATTTGTATATACAATAGCTGCAGCCTAAATAATGGCAATTCCACCCAAAGAAAAGTTTAGATTTTCTGCAGGTATGTTGAAAGTAGAAAAAAAACTAGTGATAAATCACAATAAACTAAGAAGTTATTCAATTTTCATAATGTTGAGACATCCAGTTCTACTCACAAATAAAATTTCTTTTCATGGCAGTCAAAATGCACATGGTTGCAGTTCACTATTCTCTGGTGAATGAATATGATGGGGATGTCTCCATCTGCACAGTACAGAAGTTCACTGATATTTAACTCAACCCAAACCCAGCCCTTCACAGAATTCTCAACACCTGGTTAGGAATATGGGCATAAGAATAGTTTTTAACAAACACAGGTGAGCCACAAAGCTTCAGCAAAGATTCCTTCATATTGACAAAGCTAAATCCACCTGCCACTAGGACAGAGAAGGGCTTATGGGTGAAGTTTTGTAAGTTAATCCATGCCAACAAAGAATTGGAATCATGGTAACAGCCCAAGGCTAAAGAGCACAGTTTATTTGTGAACATATTTCCACTGGACATGATATAAGGAATTATTCTTCCTGCCTAATGTCACTCAAATTAAAGGAAGGAAATTTTATCTTTTTATTTAAACCATGAATAAACACAGAATAATAATAAAATCATGTACAACCCAAGAGCTGCAAAAGGTATTTCAATAAAATTCTAGTAGCTCCTCCTCCTCCCCCATCTTAACTCACTGTCACCTGCCTAAAAACTACATCTGGAAAAAGGATAGAAGTGTAGCCTCCTGAAAATGTTTGTTTTGCTGAAGTTGGCATGGGAGCACTGGGCAAGAGTTCAATCCCAGGCATCAGTTTAGGATTATGTAAGGTCAATTCTCTTCATTGTTTCTGCTGATCTTTAGACTGTTAGAAAAGAGTCAGTGTGACTTGATTCCTTTCAATGGAAAATAGCACAATGGTTCCATGATAGAAATGGTTGTGCTGATTAGAAAAGCAATTTTCCATCACGAAAGCAAACATGTGGCCACGTTTCCATGCAAGTATAGAGTGCCATGTGGTTACTTTTTATGCAGCCAAAACAATAGCCTCAACTCTTGCTTGACATGGAGGATTGATGTGGAGGTATGATCTTGACTCCAGAGCTCTTTGAAGACCAGGGTTTTGGGAAAGTCATCAAAAGCACTCTATCTGGATTTTGCCTTGACAATGACTGATATTTTTATAGAATTCTATTCATTTCTGTCTTTTCACCAACTCATGCAAACAAATCATCCTTTCCTCCTAGTAGCTGAACCAGATTGTCTTGAATTAATAAAATCTAATCAAGGAAGCACAGTAAATGGTTTTGGAAGCATCAGTACATGGGAATCAAGGATCTATCTCAGTTCCTGTTCCTAGTGGCATGCTTTCCATCATCTGTAAGTCACAATACTCCATGAAGTGATACTCCCTTGCTGTGCTGGAGAAAGTGAAGCACACAGTTTGGTATCTTGTACCAAAAGCAGGCGAGGAGCATGTAAAGGGTGTGGATGATATTAATGTATGGATGCCATATTGCAGCCAGAGCCAGGGCAATTCATGAAGGGCAGGTCTTACAGCCCTCACCTTTGCTGCCTTATTAAATCTGTGCCCAAAATGGAGTTTTAATTGAGGTCATCCTGATGCTTACTCCTAATTTCCGATCTATCTTCTGTTGTAATGAGCCTAAGTCTCCTTTTCATCTCCCATTATTTATGAAATTTGCGTAAAGTTAAGTATCTTTGCAGCATACCTGCAGTCCAGACGAGAGAGTTGCAAGTCAGACAGTGATCGCAAATAATGTGGTTCAGGCTGTTCCCACTGGACTTTTTTTTTTTTTTTCAAATTATATAGCTGCCTAACATCATTGTCTGCCAAGTTAAAATATTGATCAATTGAAAATGAAATATTTAAGTTTTTCTTTTGGGAGATACTTTAACCTTAGTAAAATATGTTTCAAAACCAGAAGCTGAAATCCTTGGAAAATGTATCCACAAACATGTTTCAATTTTTTTTTGTTTTGTTTTGTTTTTGTTTTTTGTTTTTTTTTTTTGTTTAACACAACCCTTTGGCTTCAGCTGATTGATTCAAATGCAAACTGCTTGCTTTCTTGAAACTATTTACTGATTTAGATCCAACTTCACAAATAGTTTCCATTCTCCCTGAATGCACTTTCTGGCAAAACAATTCCTTGCAGCTCTGTCAGCTCCAAACATTCCAGTGTCATCACTCTCAAACGCAAAGCATATGAGGACATAACATAAATGGTAGCTAAACACAAAGAAGGAACAAAGCTGCATAAAGTTGTGGAGGAGGTAAGGAATCTTGAATTAATTTCATTCTAAATTCATCCAGATTGGAAAACTTAGAAAGGGTGGTTCTTATGTGCCTTCATGAGTGGAATAAAGATTTATTCGAGGACTGAGAGAGGCTTTTTCTCCCTGCTTTTGCCACAGTTGTATTCTGCCCAGAAGAAACTGGCATTGAGAAACTCCCATGTTTCATTTCTGACAACCATGGAGACTTTAGCTTCTGTCTCTTTGTGCCCTGCTGCAGCTGATGAAACTTGGTGGTGCCAGCAGAACACCAGGAGCTTATCACTGATCCCATGCAGCCAGTGCAGCAGGCCACATGGAAAGATCAGAACTGCAGACACTGAGGATGCACAGGGAGAGGTGATCCTGCTACCCTGCAGACCCACCTCCTACTTCCCACATGTATGTGGTGTTCTGCCAGGAGACAATGGGCCACTTCAGGGCTGAAACTCAGAAACTTGTAAGGAGGAAAGTTCTCACAGGGGGTGCAAGAGCCACACTGTGTGTCCGTCTTTTGGGGGAGGGATTACAGCAATGCAAGTTTTATCTCTCTTAGTCACGCTTGCACAGACAGTTCAACATCTCTGAGAACCTGCTAGACCCAAAGATCAGCTGAAGCATGCAAATCTTCTCCATGTGACTGTTGTTTGGCAGACCTTCCTTCAATTCAATTATAAATTACAGTGCAGGAGCAGGAAATGAAAAAACAAGCTCTAGCCTATTTATCAAAGAGCCAAGTCTGGTCTTTACATAATAACCATGACTTGTTTTTGGAGAATACTTGAAAGCAAAGGTTGGACAAATCAAAGACCACAGAACAGCAGAAGTATACTTTCTTTTGCCCTGCTCACTCTAATATGCAACTTTCTGACGAATATTGTTATAACTGGCTCTTGTTGGCATCAACAGGTAATTAACTGACAAGTATATGCACTTATGAGATGAATTTCTAATCCCTTAAAAAAATAGCACTATTGCCTTGCTTCCAAACAAAGGGTGAGAGGTTTAGAGAAAGAAAGTGCAGTGCACTTGTTAACTAAGAGGATTAGAAATCCTAAGGTACAGACAAGCTTGAATAACATTTTTTCAAAATACTTGATTTGATAAGCCATGTCAACTAGAAAAACATCCTAAAACATAACCAAGCACTAGACTAAGAAAAATAAAGGGATTTTCAAAGAAGTATAAGAGTAAAAAATTCCATAGACGTTGATAAAGAATGTTTGGGAACGCAGAGTAAAAGTTGTTGAAAACTTTTCTGTTAGAAAACTACTGTGTTAGGAAGCAGAGATTTAAGGAAATCAAAACATTTCACAGGAATGTAAATAACTGTTGGACCCTTTCTCTAAGATTTCATAAACATACTTTTGCAGCATCTGATGGACCTGTGTACGAACAAGGAGTCAAAATGAAACATTCTGACAAAGCAATTTTGCAAGCACTTTTGATACTCTGTGGGCCGTATTTTCTCATTTGGGGGCTAAAAAATAAAATTTGAAATGTTCATATTTTTCACAGATTGAGCATAATCCTTTGCAAACCAATAGATAGATGAGTAGGTTTGTTAGCAGTCACTGCCACCCCAAATACTCATGAGACACTCTTGAAAAATTGTTCACAGAGTTGGAGAGGCAGTGAAGAGAGTTTCATATTTTCAGTTTACCATGGCAAATGAGGAAATGTCTTCAATATGAGGGTGGTGAGGCACTTGGAAGTGTTCAAGGATGGGTCTTTGAGCAACATGGTCTAGTGGCAGGGGGTTTGGAACTAGATGATCTGTAAGGTCCTTTCCAAGCCAACCCATTGCATGATCCTATGATGTCCTAGTCAACTGCAAAATGAATATCCACAATTATATGGTCAAACAACTAACAAGAAAGAGCAGGAAACAAACATACTGCTAATTTTACATCAGCACATCAGATCACCAGATTATGCAGACAGACAGTCTCTAAGGTAGGCCATATGGTATCATTCATGTGGTTCCAGAACAATTAAGTAGAGCTATTGAAACTGTTTTGCTGAGACTACGACTAATTTTACATGTCCTCCTTTGTTTGTACTTTTCCAGGTCATAAGAATGGCTAAATCAAATGACAGTGTGACACTTGTGTCCAAATTTCTGTGTAGTATACTCAGACGAGAAGTTGATCTTGAAGCTGATGCATGACAGCCTCTTGGGAAACTGCATGCAAAATTCAGGTATCTACTACTGGACATGCAGCATGCATAAAATGTAAATTTTCTTTTTTTTATTATTTTCCTATGGTAAGTTTTCTACTATTAAATTGCATACATTTAATGTAATCTTCATGTATTGTTGTGACATGATATTTGCTTTCATCTCTTAGCCACAGCCTCAGAGGATCAGTTCTGCTCTGTTTAGGAGCAAAATCTGGATTGTACATGGGGTTGTGCTGACAGCACAGACAGTGACACAATCAAAAGATTTTGGAGTGAACTTTGTATTGAAGTTCTTTAACCTACAAAACAACTCAAAAACAGTCACTTTATCAGAGAGTTCAGACAGGCTGGTTTATCAGGCTCATGAGATAACTAGCCATGCATCTGTGGCCTTTCTGTGTCTCCCTCTCCAGCAGTGTAGACATGGCTTACTATGTCAGAGGGAATTCAGAAGTACAAGGATTGCAAAATAGCATAAAAAATACCGACCTAAAGTCACACTTGACAGGTTTTAGTTCTTTTGAGACGGTGTTTATCTCCATTACACCCTTTGCAGGTAAGCTATTTGTCTCAAGCAATACTTAATCCTTTTCCAATGTATCTGGGGTGGGCCCTTGCTTACATAAGTAAATGTAACACCAGCGTGTGCAGGAGGGCCTTTCCAAGGTGTTACAGATTGTGTCTCATTAACCTGTAAATCTGTGCAGTAGGAGAGGGATCAGTAAATTAAAGCTGCCTCTTTTGTTCTTAGTCAGCTGCGATGCAAACCCAACAAAAGCACAGTCCGGGAACAACCAGGATAAGTCAGAATGTCAGGAAAACCACACTTACTTTTTCAGAGGGCCTCAGAAACTTATCTGTTTAGGGCTTTTGCTATGAAGGAGATGATACAGAAAGGTCAGGCTTGCCTGTAGATACCCTCCTGCTTTTCTACACAGCAGGTAGTTTTGTTCCCTGCCAGAGCAAATGGCCTGTCAGAAAGACGGACACTTGTTTTTTTAAAAGTCATGCCTACATACAGCTCTGTGGTGAGTGAGTGAGTGCATTTAGAGGCATCTTCCTAGTCACCTGACAAAATTTGCCCTTAAGGTCCTGAATCAAATTATTCTCTACTCTAGAGCTCTCTGAAAGCAACACAAAACCAAGATGTAACGCAGGTCTTTGTGTTACAGCACTTATAATCAAACTATTGTTCATGCAGTAATTGAGTTCCCGGAAAAGGATATCTGAAAAAGAGGGTTAAGAGTAGGTTTATAAAACTCAAGTACATACCTAATCTGTCTGGGAAAATTCTTAATGTACTTTACATGCTTTCGAAGCTGTCTGTGACCTTAATGTCAGAGCAACAGACACAGTATGGAGGTATGTAATTAATGTTTCCATTTATAAAAAAAACACTGAAAATTTTGTACTTAAAGCTGTCTGTTTCTATGCTAAATCTATGTACAAAGGTATAATGTATGTTGTGTGTCTGTGTAATAACACAAGAGCTAATAAAACAGTACTGGTTAGTAATGAAATTGTCACTTGCCAGAACATCACTGTAAAAATTTCAAGGCCAGGCTTCAAGAGCTCTGCCTGACCTTTCTACCAAGAATATGAAAAGAAATGGGCATTGACCACTTCTGCATCACCAAGAACCTCCTTTTCAGCTGACATTAAGCCATAGAAACAGTGGAACTACAATAACCAGCTGAGATGCTGCTTTCTGACACTCTCCTAGTGACTCCAGCTTCATGTTATTTGACCTAGCTGACTGTTTGTGGTATCACTCTGTCTCTGACAAATGGCTGCTCCAAAATGGCCTTTGAGGCAGTCAGCAAGGAGAGGAGTTTCCCACCATCTCCTAGGACTTTCTTTGTGTCACTGCCACTTAAAACCAACTAATAGGTAAATCTGAACACCAAACCACTTCCTAAAATGCATACCTGCTTGTCCATCACTTGCTGGGCAAAGGTGGTAATACTAAGTTAGTGTGATTGATTAAAAGTGGGCTATGGCACCAGTCCTCATTTGGTCACACTTCTTGATAAACATCACAGCTGTCCTAGGAAGGAGTTTGTTCATCTGTTGTTGTTCAAGGTATATTCTGAAAATATTTGGAGGCTGGATCATCACCAGAGGATGTGGTGGAAGAATATACAGGATGGGATTTAGCTGAGCAAGTACTGTAGTGTAGAGTTGGGATTTCCACATGAACTGGTAACTACCAAATCATCGCAGATGTTTTGAGTATCTAAGCCTCTTGCATGTGGCTTTCTGTTGGGATTGAGTGTTACATTGTCTTCAACTTTTCCCAAAACCCATAGGAATACAACTATCTTTGAGGCTCCAGTCATCTTCCAAGCATGATGGGAATTCTCCCAAGGGTTCAAAAGCTTTGATGAGGCGACATCATAGTCAAAGTTCAAGCTCATGGACATTTTCCTTAGAAAACCAAACTAGCAAGCCTGTCAAGGAGCTTACTTACCTTCAGGATTTCACAGGAGATGAGGAGTTCTGAGCTTTACTTAAATATTTATCCAAGTACTTCCTTTTTTAATGTGTACTTGACTGCTAAATAATTCCCTTCCACAATTATTTTCATTAATTTCTTTGATTTTTTTAACTACTGCAGTAGCATGCAAGTTCTTGAGACAGAGCCTGGCCCACTGGGGAGTAGCAGACAAGCTTTTGTTTACTGCAAGGTAAAGCTTTTATCTCACCCAACTGCTGAGCCAGGAGGGCTGGAGTGGAATGGTGGTGGAGTGTGGAGGGGGAAATGGCTGAAGAAAGTGCAAGGGACACAAAAATCCCTCCTCTTGTGCTCCTTCAGTGAGAAGAAAGCCAGCTGAGAGTGGACTTTTCTTCTTCCTCACAAGCTACAGAGTGAACAATAATTTAGTATGTTACAGTTTTACACCTTCTGAAGCAGAATGCTGCACACCAGAAACACTCTCTTTCCCCACCCCACTCCCCCCATGCTTTTGGCTGTTCCCAACCTTCTGAGGTTTGACCTGAGAGTTCAGAGGGAGTTTCAGGACACTTTCAGCAACAGCTTTCTGTGTCATAGCAAATCTCGAGTACCATAAAAATTCCTTCGAAATCTGAAGTCAAATGTTGAGCCAGTCCAAGATGAGAAAAAACACAACGATGTGCTGTCTGCTTTTTAGTTGTTTTCAGCTATTATTTCAGTCTAATTCATTATGTAAGAGGAGAGACTGTGACAACAATTTGTGTTTCATACAGCTCACCATTGCAGAAACAGTCCCCATGCAATTTTATATTCTCAGCACATCTGGATGAGTTGGAAATTAAATCAGTCATTTTGAAAAATTACTACAATTTTCATTATTTTGCAGTAATCTTTCAGTCATCTGGTTAGCATAATGAGTAAAAGTAACAAACTTTCAGTGAACTGACCAGTCTTCTTGCTTGGTTTTTATCCAGTTGTTTTATGAAACGCCTAAAAATTTCAAGCAGCTCCTGAAACATCTGGATTACTATTCCCATAGCACCATAAAATCTGATGTTATTATGCTTTCGTGGAGCAAAGTGACTGTCCTGGGCTGAAAGTCCCAGATTAGGCATGACCCAGGTGTCAGCATCTATGGACATGCCAGAACTGAGCCTGGACTCTATGCAAGGCTCCTCAGGCATTTTCCCAGTGGAGAACAGAGCTGTGTAAAATGTCACTACACACTTGGCACACAGGAGGAGAAAACAGATGCAAACGTTCATAAAGGAAGTCAAAGTGTAACAAACGAAGTCACAGTAGTCTAAGTGGGGAAGATAAGCACTGGCTCCTCTTCAATTGCCTGTCAACAGGACTGCTCATATCTCCAGCACTAGGCCTGGGGAGCGGTTTTTCCCTTTGCAGTATCTGTCCCCCATGCATGTGCAGCTTCCCACACGTGCAGGGCACACTGATCCTTCTCCCTGGTTTGGAGACATGCTCCCTTTGCTTGCCTCCATCTGAAATACTCCTGCTGGCCCTTTTCTTTTTTCCTATATATCTATGCCCTTATAGTTATTTCTTTCAACTCATGTGTGAGTTAAAAATAGAAATTTAATATTTCTGCCACACAATCCTGTATCTTGTAGCTTCTGCAGGTTAAGGCTCTCCACCCACTTGTGGCACAATCCTCCACCTTCCCCCATCTTTTCTTGCTTCCCTCAAATTGTGGAGACAAGAGGGCCAGATTATTGATGCCAGAGAGATTTTTTGCTTTTTATTTTATACCCCTTTCATGCCTTTTTGCAGCTTCTGTTCCTGATGCTTTTGCCTACATTCTTGGACTTGTTTGTCAAACTAAGATACTAAATATTTTAGAAGCTTTGTAAGTAGAAGTCAATGTGCCCCAGACCCCAAGGTCCTCTTTAGAACACATTCTGTAAACTAAGATAGAACCATCCAGGGGAAGGTTCCTTGGGGAGTGGGGCTCACTCAAGCCTCTCATTGGGGAATATTTGATAGATATGCTAATTAGAAAAGCCTATAATGTTATACCAGATCTTTTTGGGTGTGCCTTGGTGAGTGCGCTTCAGTGCACCTGACCTGGATGTGCGCACCTAAAGATCCTTAAAATAAACACCAAGGTAAAATCCCTTTTTCCCCTTCTAACTGACTCTTGATTTTAACACCAGGAAAAGGCATCATTATAATTCTTACTTTCTTTTTCAATTGGATTGCACATCTTTCTTGGACCAATAACTTATGTATTTATATATTAACTAAATATTTATATATTTATATATTTATATATTTATATATTAACTAAAGCTCGGTGATGACATTAATTAGGCTGTTGTGCACTCTCTAGCTTCTTCCACACCCCCAGGTTTCCAATCTCTTAGTTTAGAAGGGGAAGAGACTCTCTGAAGGAAGAGACTCTCTGGAGTCTCAGGGGCTGGTGATGGGTGCTCATGTGTGTTTTTATTGCCTCAGGGAAGTCACGATGTGCTCAGCCTCTCGCCTGCAGCCCTCTCACAGTGCCAGTATCCCAGCATGACTGCCTGGGGGCTTAAACAGCTCCAGCAACAGGCGCGGCTCCCATAAAGGGGAGAACCGGCGGGAACTGCCTCGTCCCAGTGAGATGATGCCTCCATGCCAGACTCTCTAGATCAGGGAGTGCATCCTGGCTCACACCCTGGGGCCAGGCAAAGACAGATGCTTTCCCCAGTGTTGCAATTTCTCAGTGGCTCTGAAGCTGCTGGAAAGGTGCAGTGCTGCCCCAGGGGTGGGGGAGGCAGATGCAAGTTGGCTCCTGGTGCTCAGATGAGTTGTAGCAGAGATAATAGAGAGGATTTTAAAGCTTTTCTCAAGTCCTCTCCTTTGGGAAATCTAAATGTGAGTGTAGTTCATCTATGCCTACGCAGTCAGACTTCTTAACAACATGCACCAAGTCCTGAGAGCTAATTGTATATAGTTATCTCTCTTGATTAGCTAGGATGCTCTCTGAATTTGAAAGGTAACCATTCAAGTAAGTGGTTGGATTTATAACAAATGCTCCTGCTCCACATACCAGTAGTTTCCTCGAGGGCTTCATGTAGCTCTGGAGGTATGCAAAAGAGAAATGCAGAAGATCAGCATGTTATTTGTTTACCTTTTTTCCCCTTTTCACCTTGCCTATTTCCTTTTTAACATTTTTTGATCAAATAATTAGTGTTGTCTTAGCTGCAGTTTGTTTGCTTAATTGAAAGAATCCTATTTAGTCTCAAGGCCAAGCCAGAGCAATGCTCTAACAATGTCTCCAGAGATGAGGATGCATGTGGTTTTATTTATCCTCTAATACTACTTCACTTTTCATATATTATTCGGTGCATCAGGTCTGGTAACTAAAATGTGTATTTATTAGTCTATCTGAACAGTAGAGCAACTTGGAAAAAAATTGTATTTTCTTTTATGTGACAGCTACTTCTGAAAGCAATAAAAATCACATATTGATAAGAAGTAGGAGGAAGTGATAACATTTTCTCATGAGATTTCAGAAGTCTCAGAGGCATCCTGCCCTGTGGAGGTAGTGACTTGCATCAGGGGCCCATGAGGGGAGGATTTGTTCAGAGCAGCACCCCCACAGAGCCACTTCTTCTGGAAGATTTAGTAGTTATTTCAGCTTTGATAACAAAGAGATTAAAAAAAAAGGAGAGAAGAGGACTTGTGGAATGAAGACCCATGTCACCATATGTAGGCAGTAAAAACCTTAGTGGCTTCTGATCCCTTTTTTCCCCTTTCTTCTTCTATTGTCTTTTTCTATTTCTGAATATTGCCTGTCTTGAGGTTATGAAAATATTTGTTATTCCAGACACAGGGTTTACTCCTCCAAAATGGGGTTCATGCAGTCTTTTGTTTTTCAGTTTATACGATCTTAGAAACATATTTCTCAAGATAGTAGAGAAGGTCTTATGATACTACAAAGAGGCTTAAGAAAGATGGCAGCTATTTCCAAACAAGCAGCAAATTATAATGGTTGTGCTAGATTGAAGAATTTATTTCATATTTCATTAAACACCACTGGACTGAATCAGCTGAGTCAACTCAAGTGGCTCTTCTCAGAAAAGATAAGTGGCCACTTATCTCCCATTACCACATAAAGTGTTCCTCAAATGTACCTGAAAGTTATAAATAAAGACAAAGGACAATGAAGAGTTTTCTTTTTTTTTCCTTCAGATGGGACAAGGTTGTAATTGTTAGTGCTGCAAAACAAACCAAAAGCAAGAGTCTAAAATAAAAATGGCTTTCGAGGAAAACTAAACCTTTTGTGCAAATTCCTACAGTATTTTCCAGATACAACATCCAGCCAATCTGTCAAATAGCTGATATAATGCAGCTTTGATCTTTCTATTTCTAGAAAATATTTTCCCCCTTGGAGACCTTCTGACTGGTTCTCTACTTTTTACTGTTTCTAGATTTCTTTTATCCCTTTTGCCAAAGGCACATTTCCAATCACATTCCCTCAAGAGACAGATTCCAAAACCTCCTCTCTCACTTGTCAAGACAACGATCTCTTGTCCTTTCAAAAGGTGTCTCCTGTACATCTGGTCCTAGTAATCTCACTGGGGGTCATTTCTCACCACAGAGATTTAGGGTAGATGCAGGGTAGTGTTTTGCCGCGTCAGTGATCTTGCTGTGTTGCATGGTAAGTAGTGCTCAGAATAAGTGAGAGAACGCATCTCTTTAGAACATCAAGACAGCTGTTATCATTTCTGTTCATTCTGTAGATATGACCACCAAGCACACAACATAATGAACAGATCTTTGTTTATCTGAGAATTATTCTAAAGAAGAACAAGGTGTTATTTATTTAATGATGTCAAAATGTTGTTGCCCTTGACTCTCACCGCAAGAGCATTTCAAAGTGAAAAACAATTCCTTTGCAGACACTGGGCAGGGTCTAGAATGTCAAATTATACCTTCAAAGTTAATTTGGCAAAGGACTAAAGCAGAAAGCTCAGTGGAGAAGACTAAGGCAAGCTGTTTGATAAAAGCTTCTGTAGATTAGATCACTGCTCTACTTCTACTTGTGGTGCAAATGGCAATGAATTGATCCCCCCACAAGGGCATCTGCCTGTTACTAACACAGTCACTTGTATCACAGAATTACAGAATTACAGAATCAGAGAATATTCTGAGTTGGAAGCGACTGACAAGGATCACCAAGTCCAACCTCCAGCCTTGCACAGGACACCCCCAAGAGTCACACCACGTGCCTGAGAGCATTGTCCAAACACTTTTTGACCTCTGTCAGGCTGGTGCTGTGACCACTGCCCTGGGGAGCCTGTTCCAGTGCCCAACCACCCCCTGCACGAAAAACCTTTTTCTTGCTATCCAACCTAAACCTCTCCTGACACAACTTCAGGCCATTCCCTCAGGTCCTATCAGTGGTGACCACAGAAAATCCAGTGCCTGCCCCTCCTCTTCCCCTCATAAGGAAGTTGTGACTGCAATGAGGTCTCCCCTCAGTCTCCTCCAGGCTGAACAGATTAAGTGACCTCAGCTGCTCCTCATACAGCTTCCTCTCAAGGCCCTTTACTGTCGTTGTTGCCCTCCTTTGGAGGTTCTTTAATAGCTTAATATCTTCTTTATATTGCTCTTCCAGAAGCAAAAGATGAGAGGTCGGAAGAGGTCATAGTAGCTCTTTATGGTTTTATTTTTCCCCATGTTTCCTTCTCCTGAAAAGGATAACAAGCAGTTTTAACAAGCCCTGAAGCTTTACAATCACTTAGATTTCCCAACATCTTAATTGCTTTCTGTGGTATGCATCCGTGAGAGCATGATAAGGCTAAAATTCAATCTGAAATCCCATAAGTGTTTGCAGATGTAGGAATCTCATCACGATGCAGGACGCAGCTGTGCCCTTTCCACTGGGTTCTGCCAACACCATAAGCCAAACACCCTGAGTTTTGGACAGATCGTAATCAGTCAAGATCTGCATCAAAAATGTGCGGCTCAGATCCATTTTTGGTCTAAAATATGACAGGCCAAGTGCCAGAGGACACATACCTAATTACCAGGCTGTGTTGATTATTCCTTCTTCTGTACTTTTCTCAGTAATTTTAGAATAAATTATATCTTTGGCAAATTACACAAGGAGATGATTATACACTTAATTAGATGTTTACCTCTCATTTTCTTCATGCAATAGTATCTAGTACAGATTACAGGAACTCAGAATAATTTTTCTGTATGGTCACATTTTCCCAGGGTTAGATTTCACTGACAAAAAAAACCCAAACCAAAACAGCAAAACCAACAGTAAGGCTAACAGTAAGGTTAGGGGAATATTTGCACCATATTCAGCTTTTTTTCTTCCTTTAATATGAAAATGAATAATATCAAGGGATGGTGTCTCAGCTGCTTGCAATCCATTGGAAAATGCAATCCAAAGGAAAATACATAATTTATTAAAAGTATTGCTTAAAGTGAGAAACTTGAAATTGAGTTTAGTAAGTCTGGGGATTTGAGGTTATACTTGGCATAGGCAGCTCAGTCTGCTGAATTATTCAATGCTAAGCCTGCCAGTGGGAATAATGAGAAAACAGACATAGATTTCAAAATATGTTTTCATTAGATTGGGAATAAAAAGTTTAAAAATTAAATAGCTACACTCAAAAAAAGATTTACTCTCTCCTCATTGAACAACTGTTGACAGATGACTGCAGTTCTGCCT
Organism: Lanius collurio; assembly: GCA_020086605.1. NCBI lineage: Eukaryota > Metazoa > Chordata > Aves > Passeriformes > Laniidae > Lanius > Lanius collurio. The sequence goes on from JACBWW010000002.1 coordinate 2,760,370, forward strand.
ATGAAAGGAGTACCCATGCATATTCATTTAGTGGCACTTAAACAAGAGTAAGAGGAGCACTGTCCATTAAACAGTCACAAATGTTAAATATAATTAGAAATTGCTTTCTTTTGAAACAATTTTTTTCAAACTAACTAAAAAGTACATATATACTAGAAGATAAGCACAAGAGGCAGTCACAACACTGATGTCTTTTACACCTGTTTGAGGAAATCAGATTTAAACAAAACCCTTCTGTAAAGATTGCCCTTTTGTCACAAGATTGGTTCCTTATAATAGAAAAGCACTCTGATTTCCTTCAGAAGTTGAAAGAGTTGTGCAAATAGTGGTAATTTTTCTTTGGTTTTAAATGTTATCAAAGGAAATTTTGCTTTAATCGAAGCTACAGCTGGTTTTTTGTTGTCTAAGTATCAGATGACCTAGAGTCTGAAAGATTTCTCATATATATAAAGAAAAAAAATTTCTTGGCAGGACATATCTTCAACCACCACAAAGAAAGAATTGTTCCCAGGAACTGAAGCAATTTTATCAAATTCTACCTTTTTTCATCATTAGTAGGGGGTAACTCCCCTTGATAAGAGCAGGCCCTTTTTCTCCTCATCTCAGGGTTTTGTAATACCTCAGGAGATAGGAGAGATCAAAGTCACTGAGAGCATGGTTCATTTTACCTAAGTTGAGTCACACTGTTTGGTTGGAACCAGGAATTCCTGGCAGGGAATAAAAACATTTATCTGAATCTTGAAGTCTTTAACTTCTGTCAGTCTCATTTTTCCCACACCATACAATATTTTACTCATTGCTGTCCTGTGCCCTACAACAACTTCAAATAATCTCACTGAGAAGGGATGAAGACAGAGTCTCTGCTCATGTTTTCAGTCTCACACCTCTGGTTCTGCACTTGCTCAATATAATCCCCCAAAACAGAATTACTGTTTTTGACATTTCATTTAATATGTTTTAAATATGTACTATATTTGATTGGTATACGCTGTGTTACTACTAATCTTTCAATAATGTGCTATTTTATCTATTCTTCATCATGTTTTGGTAAAATGGCTAATGCTTTTTGTATTTTAATTGATTAATTTTATCAATAAGGGAAACAATTGTCATGCCTAGAAACAACACTTCTGCAGATTAAAAGGCTATGGAAAATTTCTAAGTTTGTCCAAGGAAAGACATTCTAGATGATGAAGAAACCACTGGAATGATTTGAAGAGAACACAAAAATATCCATTTAATTAGTATGTAGAAGTCCCTTGGAAGAAAATGTTCTGCATTTTTAATACAAGCAAACGCAATCTATGCATTTTCCCATGTTCAGCTAGTTCATGAAACAGTGACTAACAAACTGCAAAGCTTTCTGAATATCTTTCTATTTAGCAATATAAGGCAAATATTTCAGCTTGATGACAATAGATCAGAAGTATGGAACAACAAATACAAATTGGAATTTTTTCTCACCCTAGGACTTGAGAAATATCCCCAAGCTGACTAATAATTCTGGTCACTTCTCCTCTGTCTCATTGTCATGTCTATGAAGGGCTCCTAAACAGGACAATACAAACAAGAAATAAGAAATAGGAAAGTTGTGGCTGTATACAGAAAAGTGGTTATCTAAAAATTTTACTAAAAAAAAAAAAAAAAAAGAAAGTAGAGCAAAGTATAAATTACGGCCAGTTCTAGGGCGATTAAATTTATCTGAAGCTCTTCCATCAGCCTCAGTGACCTTTGGATCAGACCTGTCACTGCTTCAGTGAAGAGCAGAATTCTCATCTCTTGCAGAAACTGTCTATTCAAGCCAAAAGCCAGTCTTCGTGCTGAAGCTCTCCCACTCCAGGTGGGGCTGAATTCCGACTACACTTCAGTCAGGACGCCTCAGCTGAAATCCAGCCTATTTAGCAAATACAGAACATCATTTATTGATGCAGATATCCCACTTAAAATGCAAGCATCATGTGGATGGACTCTGTCCAACTCTCCTTTGAGTCCAATGGACTGGAATCAAATTGATCTATCTACTGCTGCTGCTCTGTGACAGTCTGGCAGTACCAACCAGTTGTGACTTTAAGGGCACACTTGAAATGTACTTGACCCTGGTATAAATGGCTACAAAGCAGAATGGGCAGGGTAGCACAATCTACCCAGCACAGTCATTTTAAGGTAGGGTCATGACCTTTAAAGCTTTTCTGTAGGAGCCGCTTGCAGCAGTGAGAACAAAGGATTGGACACTGGATGACAGCTTGGATATGTCAAAGAAATTTTTCTAGTGTGTGTCCTGCTCTGTAGGTGAAATAGTTCACTTGGATTTCCCCAGCTCCTTTGCAACTCCATAAATGCAAAACTGAAATAGAAACATAATGCTTGTAGGTAAAATGAAAATACAGTGACGTACTTGTGTAGTCCTTTCCAAATATAATAAATTAATGGAGTCGTTTGGTGGATGTTTTTTTTTAAGTAAAACAATTATTGAAATATTCTGATAAGTCAGAAATTACTTGAATCTTCCCCAATTTGAAATGTTTTAGCAACTTAAAAGATGTGATCATTTTAGCAGAAACCTTTTCTAAGCAGTTCTTAAAATTATTATTTTCTGGAATGCTTTTCATTTTTTATTTCTTGAAGTGAACCTACTCAAACTTGAAACAAATTTAGGCTGCTATTCTGAATAATCGGTATGTTCTTTTACTGTGTAATGAAGTAACCCCTTGGGCTTAACAAGAACTGAATGGACTTACATGAAAAATAAATGAGCTGTTCCAGTCACCTCAGCTTAACTGAAAAAAAGGTGATTTTTTTTTTTCATGAGTATTCATCTATATGGAAACACAGTTCAGCAGGTAAACGTATACCTGAATCCTCATATAAAACTGCTCTCCATAACTCCTGTAATTAACAAATTTTCTGTAATTTCACTATATAACTCTCCATGCTGTTTTCATCTTCTTCTCACAGCCCTGGAAATCATGCCAGTTCAATTTGTAGCTGGTGTGCAGAAATCTCAGCTCTCCACTGGGCCACATTTCTTCTTGCTGACAGTTATACACTTCCCAGCACAAACCACAAGATCAAAGCAGACTTCTATCTGCTGTGCAACAACTCAACAATTTTGGAACAACTGGAAATCCTAGAGGCTTTCCAAGGTCATTCACCTCTCTCTTTTTGTTGTACCACCACACTTGCTGGTTATAGATAAGATAGGTTGTGGTCTTTCCATAATTTTGTCTCTTCATATATTAATTTGCATGTTTTAGCTTCACACTTTCTGTTATTTGAAATGTTAGCGTATTTAATCTTAGGAAGATTATTCAAAAGCCTAAATTAGGAACACTGTATCATATCTGGTTCCTGAGCTCAAGACAGTATAATCATTGTGATATAGAAAATTAAGGCCAGGTTTCTGAGTATTAACTTTATTTATGAATATCATTGTATTGCCAGCTTTAATCACAAGAATGCAACTGATGGTTGCATCAAAATTAGTTATGATATGTGGAGCCAAATCATCATCTTGGCACTTCTGTGAAAATAAAATCTCTCACAGTCATTCCTCATGGATGGTTGCACCAGCAGCAAAACAAGCTCTGAAGGTCTGGTAGGTATAATATCATGTCACCTTCTATCAGTCCTAAAAGTTAGAGCCATTCTGGTGCAATGTGCAGGTGGCAACAGACCCTTGCTGGCCAGCATAGAGTAGAAAATTCTTCAGGATGCCTTGATCTTTTTGAGTGTTGGAACTCATAAATTAGAGTCATAACTCTGTTGTGCGTTCTCTTCATCTCAGCCAGTAGAAACAGAAGGTGTACATGCAAAAGTCTATGTACACTTTTATATTTGCATAAGTTTTCTGACAGGAGATAGATTTTCCTCTTCTGTGTACTGATTTTTTCTGTCTCTCTGTCTCTCGCTCTCTCACACAGAGGGCTTCAATCCCCATATGGGCCATTCACTTAAGCGTGGGACTTGTTGATCCTTGTAGGTCCCTTCCAACTCAGAATATACTGTGATTCTATGATTCTTTAGATTGTAATTCATCAATATTTGGAAGAGCCTTAAGTTTGTTGCGTTTCCACATGGCTTACCATTACAGTAAATATCCAGAGCTTACATTGCACTCATGAAATATAAACAACAACTTTTATGCTAAGACTAATAAATACAGGATATAACATACAAACTAATGTTGGAAGGCACAGTTGAAATTGATTTTTAAAATCAATTTTATTTAAAAAAAAACAGTTATACTCTCCTCAGATACTCCTTCACATGGGTAACTTTACTAGACATTTAAGGTATGACATAACTCATTAAATACATTAAAAAAGAGAAGTTTTGGGTAGTTTTTCCTGACAGCTGCTTTTTTCTCCTCTAAACGTGCTATAGGAACACCATTCATGATCCACGCATACTCAGCCACGTGCCTCTGCTGCCCAGTGATTGTTCTCCCAGTGCCCCTGCTATTGTGTGGCTCCCCATAACTCAGCCACAGACTTGTGCTGGAAGATGGCAACACACGGCTCTGAGCACGGAGCTGTTTGAACAGCTCCCGTGGCAGCGGGGTGCCTGGCCCCTTGCAGTCGTGCCTTTGAGCCGCAGCGGCGCCGGCTGCAGCAATAAAAGTCCAAAGGAGGGAATGGAGCCTGCATCCCGCCACAGCACCACGTACAGGGAGCTGCGGCTTCCCGTCTCATAGGAAGTGCCCACTCTGTGACCTGTAGTTTCTGCTGTCTGAACGGTGGTCTCTGAGCTTCCTGCAGCAAAACAAAACGGCACTGAAAGTGTCTCTCTCTTCCTTTTGTTTCACTATTTTCCTTCCACGGGGGCTCTCTGAACTTGTGTGCCCAGCTGGAACTAATACACTCAGAGACTCTGCAGAGAAGACTGGGGAAGTGGAGGAGGCCCAAGGGGGTGGTGTGAGTATTCGTTGTTGATATACACATAAATCAGAAACAGCATATCATGCCAGTGGATGTCTGAGGCACATCAAGGACAAAAGAACCTCAGCTTTTCACCCTCTGCTCCAAACTTTTATGTGCCTGGTCTCCAGGCTTGTATCAACAGCCCTTGGCATAAGTAGTAACAAATGCCAAGGAGAGAAAGGCAGATCTTTCTGCAGTTCAACATAAGCCAGAATGGATTATAGGCAGGCTGAAAGCACTTGTTTATATCTATCAACCGGAGCTTCAGAGCTGGCAGATCTTTGTGGAAGAGCCTGAGGCAAAGTTGAGGTAAGCAGGAAGGGAGAGGGAAGGCAACTGCAGAAATATTGAGCACTATTCTCAAGTTAGTTTCTTCATGCCACTCCGTCATAGGAGCAGCTTGGCACCAGCTGGTGAGTAACCCAGCAGAATGTTGCCCTGGTTGAAGACCCCACTGCTGAATCTGTATCCCAGGCAAGCGTCTGGCTTCTGAATTTCCCCTCTCCGGTGCAAGGCAGATATCAAGAGAAATGGGGAAGGAGGCATTTTCTCCAGAGAGTCTTCTGAGAAAGTCTACCTTCTTGCGCAAACAGAAATATACTTCAAGGGTGAGTGGAGTTTAAAGGGTTTTTCCTGCCATTTCACTGTGACTATAAGTCTGCAGAGGTTCCTGCTGTAAGCCTGTGCTTTAGCTTTAGATCCCTGGCACACTGGTGTCTGTGAGAGATTTATGCTAAATGGAGGAGATCCAGCTGAGCACTACACATACAAATGTTTACATCACTTATCCCATTTGCATCACTGCAACAAGACTTCTCAGAGTAGTTTGAGTGACAGGTCACTCAGCAGGCCAGTCCCAAAAGTTTTAATGGATGCTTTTGTAATGTCTCCCCTGGCTTACCTAGTTATGTAGGCTTTGTCCTCTGCAGTAGTTCATGGCCTCTAGCCTCAAGCCATAACATGCATGTCCTCAGTGTCAGAACACAAAAACACCGTCTGGGTGGGATGCAAAGCAATCCTATTGTTACCCAGACTACTTTGAACTCAATAAAATTACCCCACAAAAAAGGCAACCATTATGTCTTAATGCCTGAAACATAATTCGGGAGACCTAAACAAACTCAGGGCCAACTGCTACAACATGGGCATGTAGCCAGTCTACTCTGGAAACATGGGGATGGAGCAATGGGTGGGTGGAGGACATTCTGCTACCTTTGTGTCCAGGGGACACTTTGTTCAGTCTGTGGTATAGTCACAGCCACATAGACCCACCCAGCCTTGACATCATGCTGTAGTAGGTGGTTCTTGCTGTTTTCTGATCATTACTAAGTCTAAGAATTGTTGCTAGTTTCATTTACAAATTATGGAAATGAGGTCAAAATTAGGTGGTGGGCTGGCTCAGAACCAAGCCCAGGACTTTTGCATTTAATGCTCAGCTAAGCTTCTCTCTTATGTTGCCTAGAACCTTGAATGTTGATGCAGTCTTTAGAAGGGGAATTTAAAGAGTGAGATCTGCTCCAACAGGGAGTTCTGGTGTTAGATTGTGCCAGAAGTAGCAAGTTTGTGTTACAGAAAGAGAAGATGATGTGGTCTTAAGTTTCGATACTGATCAAAGAAGAAGACAGGAGCTTTATGGCAAATTTATTATAGAAATAAAAAAGCTGAGAAGGTTTTCTGATGTAACAAGTAGAATGAATTTAATTCAATAAGTCACTGGGCTGATTTGCATTCCTAAAAATAACCATAATTTCAGAACATAGATTTGGTCCTGTGGGTGAAGTTATTAGTCAACCCTATCTAGTATTCAGCCCATGTAGTAACAAATAGCACGTGGTGATGAAATGGAATTACAGACAAAGTGTGCTGTCCTTACCCAATCAGACATTGCTACATATGGCGTGAAGCATTTCTTTCCAGCTCTCACTGCTGATGACCTTGTGCCTTCAAGTATCAGGCTGAATTACCCTTATCTCCTGCAAAGCTATATATAGTACTTTGCTGTTGTAAAATCTGGCACCAAGAGGGCTTTTTTTTTACACATTAACCTTAGGCTGATTATGGTGGTTGGGACTACTGGACTTTCCAACATCACAATATTCTAAAAATACCACTGAAACTCCACGTGGAAAACAACAGACACTCAAGCTCTTGGAACAAGGTGTAAAGTTTGCTCTCAGGTATGTTGTCATGATTGCAGCTAGTCATCTGGGAACAAAGCTGAGCAAATAGAGCTGGTGGTAGATTTATTGATCAAATGAGAAGAATGAGTGTGTGCCAGACCTCCTACTGTTCTGACAGATCCTGACATGTCCACTGCATGTGGCCAAGAGAGTCATTGTCCAGGGTCATAGATCAGAGCCAGCTAAGGTATATCAGCTGAGAAGCAGTGAAAACTAGCCAGCTGTTTCCTTTTCTTTCTTGTGTTAATAGCTTTGAATTAGAGCAGAAAACCAGGTTCCTGCATTCCTCAACCTGTATTTGTCCTAAGGGAACATCAATGACAAACTGTTCTTCAATATTTTTTTCCTGACTATAAAAACTGACTGGAAATGATCTAATGTAAGATGTAGCTTGTAGGCAGAAACAGATGGCATTAACTAAGGGGAATCACCACCTCAGTTTATTCCTTGGACCTGATGCATCTCTTTAAGATTGCAAACGATTTTAATGCTCAACCAGTTTAAACAACCTCAGTGGCAGATGCCAACTGGTCACTGAAGTGACATCTAGGCAAGGACAATGTGTGCAGTATCACAGCTACTGTATTCTTTGAAACATGTATCTCCAAAAAATGCAACAGCCAGGAAAGAGGTAGGTAGTCAGATAAAAACATTCCCGCGTTTTCTTCTTTTTTTTTTCTATTTAACACCAGAAATACTGAATGAGAACAGTCTAAGAAATATTCATGTTGTTCATGACATGGTTTTGGGTGGGAAAGAAAAGGAGTACACAGCCAAGAAAATGGTATCTATCATGCTCATTGATTTTAGTATTTGTTTTCCAATTCTGCTGATGACTTGTGCCATGTCTGTCTGTTTCTCTTGTCACACCTACCCAGCCTGGAATTGCCTTGAAGTCACTTTCAACTTGCAGATCATGAAAGTGACAAAAGTACATAAATTTTCTCAGCAAGTCACTTTCACTGGCAGCCCTCTAGCCTAGTCCAAAAGCTATCTGTATTTATCACCATCTCACAGAAGAGTTGTACTGCTTCCAAAGGAGCTCTTTGCTTTTGTAAAGCAGTGTTGTCACTCCCTTAATATCAGTAAGTCCAAAGTGAGCAGCTAATATCCCCTGGCAGTTGTTCCAGGAGGCCTGGGGGCTACAGAATAAAGATCGTGTTTTTCCAGAAGATGAAGGAAATTGCTTTTCTGCTTAACTGGGGAGACCCCTTTCTGACACACCCCTTTCATTACTAAGACTGAGAACTGTTGGTTTTATTTTTAACTCAATTTGCTTTAGTCTCATCTTTGGAACCAGGGATAAAGCTTTTTTCCACTGCCAGCTAAAGGTGTCAATGCCTGAACACATAGATAGGCACTGATCGAGAGTCTCCAAAGCATATCATTCTGCAGCTCACAAATCGGTGGGAGTTAGGCAGTGCCAGGCATGCAAAGTTTAGATATTTAACTTTTATCCAACCACTGCTTTGGGACACTTAAGTACAATCTCATAAGCCTCAGAGGCTCCAGCCAACTACCACCTGTAATAGTGAGCAGCAATTCCCATCACTAAAGGAGATCATAGAATACTGGTTTGGAAAGGTCTTCAGGGATCATCTGATTCAACTTTTCTTTGCAAAAGCACAATCTAGACAAAATGGTCCAGTACCTGCCCAGTCAAATCCTAAAAGGGACCAATGTTGGGGAATCCATAACTTCCCTAGGGAGATTATTCCAATGGCTGATTGTTCACTCTCATATTGAAAAATTTTCCTCTTGTGTCAAGTAGGAATCTCCCCAGAAGTGACTTGTTCCAAATACCTCTTGTCTTTTCTGTATGACTCCTTTTAGAATGGGAGTGTCCATCTTTGGAGATGCTCAGAAACAGCTCCATAGTTGCACAGTTGAGCAGAGCACGTTGTTGTCTTGTATGTTGTTGGACTTTCATGTTTATCTCACAGTGTATCCAGTTACTAGTGGGTACACACAGAGCTGCCTCAAGTCCTGTAGAACCTTAACTACTGAATTGACCCATCATGGCCCAAGGAAACAGTACTCATTGACATTCTACTGGCTGCTCTGACATGCATTAGGAATTACCCACCACAAATTGATCTGTAACATGGAAAAACAGTTATGGATTTATTCTTTTCTCTTTTGTTAAACTGTGCCAAATATTTACAGTTCAGGCTGTAAGTGAGCTGGGGATTTCATGTAAGGATACCTTGAATTTCTCAGTTCCATGCATTTGCAATGATTTCTTTTTTGTTCATCCTTCTGCCATCATGTCAGCTGTTAATAGTATCATTCTCTGTCTCCATGAGCCCTGTGGTGTACTCCAGGAGCCACAGAGGTTGTACCTGCACTGATTAGTGTGCTCATGGGTCAGAAGCACTTTCTCCTGCCTCCACAGAAACAGCACAGCATCCTTTAGAAAGTGGTTTAAACACAGCCACAGACCAAATCCACTCCCATGGTAACTGCTAAACTAAAAAGTTATTCCAGGCATATGTTTGGCCTTATTTCACTCTTTCTGCTTCAGTATGGAGGTGGCAATGCGCCATCAGCAGCTGACTAACATGACACTTGGTCCAGAAATGGGGTGAGTGAGGTTATCAGAAGGTAATTCAACATCATTGTCACCATTTTCCCTGGCTGCGTTGGCATGGAGTTGTAACATATGCTACACAAAATAACAATGTTATTTTAGGAAAACTATGCAATGAACTTCTGTCCTTAGTCCACCAGGCTCCCTACATGCTGATTGCTGGGATGCTAACTAATGGGAGCTTGCAGGTTTGCCATTGATGGAAAACTCAGAAGTTCACATTTTACCAAACAACATGATACACCTCTATGGTGTGGGTACAAGGCATAGTTATGCATGACCAGTATTAGCTGAATGTTCTCAGACTGTATCTGTGGAAAATTAATGTTTCCCCCGATGTGCTTGACTGGCTTCATGTCATTCCTCTGGCGAGAGAGACAGAATTACAAAAGCTTTTTTTCTTTTTTTCCATGTGCCATAGCCAACAATGTTGTACGTTATTAGCCTGTAGCACAATTTCTAAAACTGGAATTTCCATTGCTTGCAAGGCAGACTAAAAGTTTTCTTTTTGGAAAGGCTGTATCTCTTTCTCTCTGCTGCCTTTCTCCCATACCTCTCCAAAACATATGTTTTCAATAGTTTTCATTTATATATATAAAATCACTGCCGACAGACATTTTTCCTTTGCAGTTTATCTTCTACTGACCTCCTAAAAATATAAAAGAGATAAGTAAGAGAAACCAGAGATGGATTTACTGGTATGACAGAAGAGAGATGAGGAAATAAAAAGAATAAATTCCTTGGTTCAAATGTGAGCCTGCCAAACTGCAAATCAAAGATTTGTTAAATTCCAGAAATGTTCAGATCATTTTTCCTTTTCCTCTGTTGGGCTTTGAGGTTCAGTCTGGAAGACAAAGCCAAATCACTGTGAAAAAAGTGGTTGTTCCCAGTATCTTCAGTTGGCACCAGAAGTACCAGTTCTAGGAAGTCTCCCAGGGAAGTTGCTTTTTATACATCCACTCTAATTTTAGAGACAAAACGTTAGGATAATGTGAGCGTGCATGCACCTTGCTTCTGCAAACTGAATCCAACTAGAGCCTTTCAAGGGTCATGTGTGTCTCCCAGAAGCCTTGGATTTCCAGTGAGGGCCTTTAAAAGCAAGGATCACTCCTTATTTCTTCATTTAATTTGGCCAGAACATAACTGAGCTCCAAGTTGACAACTATGGGAAAGAATATTTAGAAATCAATAGTGCCTGAGTACATGAAAAAAAAAAAGGACAAAGACATCTCTGTTTCTAAAGCTCAGCCCAGGAGTCAAGACTCACATCTGATTGCTCTAAGCAGTACTTAATAACTACAACCAACAAAAAGGGACACATTTTATGAATCAGTATTTGCATCTGTGATCACTATGGACTTTGTTAGCTTGGTCCCCCTATGTAACTCCCCCAATAGCCAGAGATCTTTGTCATGAGTCTGGCTGGCCTCCCAGCAACACCTACTTCCATCTGAACTGGATGCCATGAGATCCCACCCAGAGGAGTCAAGCCTCCCCGGGAACAATGAGTAATTCTTGGGAGACGCCACTGGAAGGCTGCTGCAGTGGCACGGGAAGGCCGATAACATCTCCCAAACCACAGCAGCCCTTTGTGTCGGCAGACACAAGTGGGATGTTCCTTCTTAAGCTTTCCAGATTTGGAGGAAGTGGACCTTGAAACACAATGCTCATTGAAATAGACTTTCATCTAGGGGATCTCGCAGCGTAAGTGCCGCTCAGTGATGTGCTTTCCATCTGCAGCCGAGGCCTCCTGATGCATTTCCTGTGTTTGTTCCAGAGGGACGGATGGCAGCACCTTAAATCAGGCACAAATTGTACCAGAGGGTGGGCATTATTCTGGGCTGCGGAAAACAGTAGACATTAGTAATAACAGTATCCTCAGGAGCCTCTGGTGGAAGTGGATGACATGTCAAATTACCTCCTCTCTCTCCTTCCCTCTCCTTAAGAATAGCGGTCTCGTTATAGAAGGGTTTAAAAGCATTTTGTGTCTGGTTGTGGTGATGTGCTTTGCTCCGTTGTTCAGAGTTTCTCTTGGAAAGGAAAGGCCACCTACACTTATGACGCTAAACAGCCCTGGAGAGCAATACTGTAACTGGGAGTAAACTGCAAGGGCTGGAACACTGAGTATTGTTCCATCGTAATTGGCAGACTGGATGGTACAAGAAATACTGTTGAGAAGGACACTGCCACTAAGAGAGGGTTGCTTCAGCTGTCAACTAAAACACTGTGAAAGTAGCTCAAACCAGCAGTGCTTTTCTTGTCAGATGGCTACTGACCAGTTTTCTATGGAGGTGCCTTCCCCTGAAATCCCCGGGGGAGGGACCCTGCAGGGTACGGGTCTGTCTCTATCCCTGTCCCCATGTCATCTGTGCCCCATACCTGTTCCTGATTGGTTGGGTTTGGGTGCCCGGGGCCCGGGAATAGAGCAGGGTCCCATGACTGGGAGCTGCCTGGGAACTCCAGCCATGCGGCTGGAGCAATAAAATAATCCCTGAACATCTACAGGAATATCTCTTCATCTTTCCTTCCAAGTCCATCGCTGTCTTACATATTGTTGTAAGGATTCCCTGCACTAAAACAGTTTTCAGGCTGTGACTTTGCAGGATTTCTTGTTGTTTGTGAAGCCTTGAAATTAAGCCCAGGCTGGTTACAGGTGCAGATGAGTACCTTGCCACGTGGAAAAGCATGTAACTGAACATGGGAGCATAAGGACAAAATGTAGCTATTTTGGAGGAATAAATGTTCTCATCAAATCCTGTGGAATAAGTCCCCTTTTCTGTTGTAGGGTCCAATGGAAAGAGAAACCTGTTCTACTTAATTGGCATCTTCCTACCAGCAGTATTTCAGGAACACACAAACTGCAGGGGACGAGACCGGTAAGGAGGAAATAGAAGTAGCTTCTCTCTCACAAATCAGTTACTGAGTCTTAGGCCTGAGCCCAGGGCATGGATCATGAACTGCAGGTTCTGATGGCTGGAGATAGCTCCACTACTTACTCATCTTGAAAGGCTCATAAAGAGAGGAAAACATCCAACCAAAAAGTCATTGAGGGTATGTGGAGATGGATGCTGTGTTGTGTGGAAGGAGGAAATTATTATAAAAAAGTAGTATCATCCTCTTACAGTCCACTTTGTTTGAAAAATCTATTTTTAAATTTTCATGTCTAGAAATACTTACTACTGGCAGATCCCCTCTGTGTCAATTATTCAGGCACTCTAAAAAAGCCTCCTTACTTCCATCTGCCTCTAATGACTATGTGCCATCTGAAAGGGAGAAGAATGTCTCTTTTTACTATTGATCTCTTGTCTATCTCAGTCTAGAGGCTCCCAGAGTGGGCTCAGAGATGTGGGGTGAGGCTGAGCTGGGGCAGGGACACAGCAGGCAGGGCACACAGGCAGGTCGGCACTCTGCCTGCCCCACAATACTGCTGGAAAAGAGTCATTGGATCAGAACTTAAGGCAAAGGCAGAGTGAAAGGAAAATCACACAAAAGAAAATAACAAGGAAAAAAAAAAGACGAAAGGGGAGAATTAAATATTTTATAAAGTTTTGTAATTTTTTACCAAGACAGTTCAGGGTATGATAAACAAAGGGAACCAGGATACACATTAGAAAAATGAAAAGACGGTTAATTAATTGAAATATTAATTTACTGTAGTAAGGGGAAAGCAATTCAGCTCAGTGACCAAAGGAATTTTTTGCTTAAATGTTAGGAAAAAATATGGCTAGTAAGAATTTGATAATAATACTAAGGACTACAATGATGCCTAAAGACTTCAGTCATGTTAGGCCTTTGCTGTGAGTAATGGTGTGTGTGCCTATAATGCCCATCCAAGAACACCGTATAACAACTATCCTAAGAGCGGTTTTAAAGCTTCAGTCATCTTAAGTAGCTGAGTGTCTGATGAACAAACAAGCACAATGGCCACTATCCACAGGTACATGTATATGGATATCTCCCCAGTCACATCTATTCAACATCTTTTTTTCCGTGGCCGACATTTGGGTGCCATGAGGAACTTTAATGCTCCACACAGGGAGGTTGAGGGTCAATTGATACACCTGAACTGGGAAAGGATGAATATTCCTCTTTATCTGAGTTAACCAAAGAGGCTTTCTGGCTCAGGCTGAGACTATTCCTGTAACTATAGACATTTAAAATGAGGTGAAATAAATTCCAGCCTTGAAATCTTTCACCTGAAAGGCAGTCATGCTTGAAATGGCATTAGTGTTGTGATGAATAGAATAGAATAGAATAGAATAGAATAGCATAGAATAGAATAGAATAGAATAGAATAGAATAGAATAGAATAGAATAGGAACCAAACCTTTAATTTGCCAAATTTATGAGATTAAGACATTATTTTAGAAATTATGCACTGCTGAAGTATATTGTTCCCACAGTGCAGAAATCTAGGGAGCAGACAGGTAAAGAATACCATATGGTAAAGACTGTCTTAGTATGACTGTGTCTTTTCAGAATAAAATGTATCTTCAAGATAAGAACTGTTTAGAAAGTAGTCATGTCACTTATAAATATGCCTAACCATTCTCTGGGGCTTCTCGGATACCAGGTGTTGAAAGAAAATGCTCTGTATTAGAAGGCTGAAGATCTCAGATATACTTAATATAATAATTCTTCTGATTAATTAACTCAGGCTCACTGTATTTTTAATTATTCTCAATGCATCTCTGAAAAGACATCTGTCTAAATCCCAAAACCATTTTTCTAGAAGAAGTGACTACCTAAAAGACTTGCACTGACACTTAGGAGTGTACCTGAAACAGAGAGAAGGTCAGCAGAGCAAGGTGAGACTTTCTGGCAATGATTTAAAAGGAGGTGATGGAGGAATACAACATCCTATATCAGTTTTAGCATTGTTCTTTATGCAGTTCCAGGTTTAGCCATCCTCCCACAAACTCACCAGACTAAACAGCTGCTTCTACTTGCTTTCACTGAATGTGCTTTTCAAAGCATGGTGGAAATTAAACCATACAATCATCACAAATGAGACCAGTTTATTAACCAAAAGTCTAGAGTCTCAGAGTAGTAAAAGAGTAAACATGATATCCTGACCTCCAGTTCCTCTGGTATTTCCTAGAAATTTAGCTAAATGATACCTTAAAAACATCTTATTGCACAGGGACCATCATCCCTTGGCCTCTTCTTTCCTTTAGCTGATAGCAGTCTGAATCACTTCATGTAAAATTCATTGACTAAGTAACATATTGCATCAACATGGATCTCATCTGCTTTGTCACAGTGCTGCATCTTTAGTAACTTGCCATAGTATCTGAAGCTACCGGGCAGCAGGAGATCTGTAAAGCTCTGCAGTGGGACAGGGTAGTCACAGCACCTCTTGGTTGCCCTGGACTGGGCAAGCGGTGAATAAGCAGTATAATATCAAATGTGAGTGTCACTAGATAAAGTATGTCAACATAACTATAGTCTAGAAATTTTAAGCCTAAAGCAGCTTAAGTCCATAACTGCCTCCACAGACACACAAATCCGTCATTAAAATCTGAAAAACCCTAGCTCTGCTGTTGGATAAGGCTGGAGTTGTTTAAATTCTTCATGATAATTTTGTTCCTCATGGGGCATGAGCTGAAACACCCAGGGGGGAGGTTAGGGGGGTCTGTGTAGCACAGTGGCAGCAGGACGAGCTCCTAGGAAGAGGTAGAGCCTGAGGCAGCTTACAGAG
Source organism: Lanius collurio (assembly GCA_020086605.1). Classification (NCBI taxonomy): domain Eukaryota; kingdom Metazoa; phylum Chordata; class Aves; order Passeriformes; family Laniidae; genus Lanius; species Lanius collurio. Next base: position 2,775,760 of record JACBWW010000002.1, read on the forward strand.
CAAGGCTCCCTTTCCTCTGTGGCTTTTCCAGCCAATTAATTAAGCTCTGCTTCTTTGCTGTCCCCACTGTCTTTTCCACCCTGGTTGTTGCACTGGAAGGAACTTTAACCTTTTAATCACTTTTCAGTGTCTTCTCCCTTTCTGTCCTTCCACCTAAATCCCCACTCGGTGCTCCCCATATCTTTGGAGCTGGCTTTCCTAGCTGAATCAACAAGAAATGCAAGCACCTCCCTACTGACCTCCACCCAGCTGGCTGCAGAGTTTGTGGTTGTCTTTTTTACCTCTGTGCATTCAGCATTCATTGGTTTAACAAAACTCATGGTGTGCAATTAAACCTACAATTTTTGTTGCTCTCCAGGAGGCTGTTTTTGTGCTTCATTTTGTTCTCTGCATCCCTATTCCTGAGTCAGTAAAGGCTGAAGCTTTTCAACACATTATGCTTTTAAGGAGCTCATCCTCAAATTGACAACGTTTCATCTAGCATTAATTTAACATTTAACTCATTGATAAAACCTGTTACAAAAAAAGCTGCCAGAGGGATACACATTAAAGCACTAATAATGAAAATTTCTTTTTTAAACTGAGATACCTGGGAACAAGCCCACGGAGCCAACAAGAAACAGAAGGCCACATCCCAGGTCCACTGCAGAATATCAGTGACTGTGCCCCCAAAAGCGCCTTCTGGGCTGACCCTGTGCCCTTGGATCCCGTGTCCCCTGGCAGCCGGAGCGCAGGGACAGCAGGGCCCCTCAGGGTCCCTGGCTGCTGCCACCCCGCCGCCTGTGACGCACACACCCGGCTGTAGCAGGCCAGGGGGGTTCGGACAGACTCTGAAGAGCCCTCGGGAGCTTTGCCTTACGTACAAAAAAAAAAAAAAAAAGGGGGGACAGAAAAAAGTACAGATAGGGGTTTGGAGTCCCTAATCAGCAATGATTGCTTCCTGTGCAGAAGTCAGCTGTTTCCATACAATAGCCAAGCTGTTCAGGCACCAGGCGCCATCCCAAGGTCATCACTTCTCTATTGTTGTTCCCCACCCCCATGGAAAATTCCTGTGCTCTTTTATGTACATAAGTGTGTTTGGTTTGTGGTTTTTTTGTTGTTGTTGTCGGGTTTTGGGTTGGGTTTGTTTTTTGGTTTTTTTTTTAGCTTGGAAAACTCACTCCTGCCTCTCGTGGTTGTGGAGGAGTTCAGTACTTGGCACTGACCTGAACTTGGCTTTTCAGAACTTTTCATTTGTTCTGCATCAAGGCAGCCTGATGTGCCTCTTATCTCAATAATTTTTTAAGGTTTTCAAGCAAAATACTTTTCTGCACTGAGGTCAATGCAGGATGTAAATCACATTCAAATCTGACATATTTTTTCCAACTTGCTTTTCTAGGGATTCCTGTGTGTCATTGCCCTCTGAAACTGAGAAATGAGGCCATGTAAGTTACTAGATATTGTTCCCTTATAAAATATTTATTTCCTTACACACATAAACCCCTTGCTCTTTTACATCTAACTAGTTGAAACCCTGTGGAAAGAAGTATTTCTTCCTAAGAAGCCATCAAGATATCATTGCATTGGTTCATTTTGAGACCTGCTGAACAAAATTCTACACCCTTCAGAAGTCCTGTAGAAAAATATTCATTTTGAACAGCTTCTCTGATTTCTCAGAATTCTCCCAAATCCCCTTCATTCAGCCAGAGCCAATCCTGGGCAACACTAAGCAACTTCTTGAAAACTACTGCCTGTTATGTGTTGCTGCTGACATTAATTGGACACAGCAAATTTAGCTCTTTGCAAATTTGATACCATGTAGTCCAGTCTGCAGCTTTCAGAAGCATTGACTAATTGACTGAGAATTTCTCAAAGCATATGTAGTTTACTGAGCAGAACTAGAAAAAAAATTGTGGGTTTCAGGAAGACCTGGTTGCTTGCCCCCTGTGCTGCACAGGAATGCTGAATGGAAAGTTTATTGCCATACCTACAGCAGGATCTCTGCCTGATATTGGCTTCTCAGGAAGTTTAGTGGTAGTTGTGGTCTCGTGACATCATCTCTGGTGTCACTTACTGCTAACAAAACAATTGTGTTACTCAGTCTGTGGCTTGCATAAAATTTAGGACAACTTAGTGTTTTAGCATGCGACAATTGATGGAGACCAAGTCAGATGAAAACTCTATTTAGTTATGAAAAATGTTTTTCCTGATCTATCCTTTTTTTTTTACTTTTTCCCAAATGAATATGTATTGATTGTCCCTACTGCTTGCTGAGGCAAGAGAGTCTGAGCCACAGCAGGGACCCCACTGTGTCTGTGTTTGGGGCTGGGGGCATTTGTTTGGATATACAGACTCCTTTCAGCCTGTAGGCTATTAGCGCTTGTAACTCACCCTTTAATTTCTCTCTGGGTGATTTTTTGCAGTTTGTGCTTCTCAAGTGCCCTCAGGAGCTCAGAAATCTGCTGCTCAGCTGTCAGCCAAGTTCATGAATATTTGCACCTCTCAGACTCCTCTTCAATAGAGTATAGCCAGACAGGCTTCATAGTTCTGCTGGGAACAATTGCTGTTAAAACACTTCTGTTTGAAGGCTTCTTCCCAGTTCTATAGGCTCTGATTATATCTTTTCCAGTACGTTATTGCACTGTAATAGTTTCTTTGGGGCCATTTCTAGCTCTTGAATAGATTATCATGCTATCATTAGGCAAGACACCACAAAACCCCCCTCTGATGACAGAGTCACTTTGAAAATCCTGAGTTACAGTTAAATGTGAAACTTGTGTAGCATACACAGAACACAAAGTAACTTATAAGCTTTTTAGCTTCTGTGAATACTTTTGTACTACTTAAGGTTATTTAAAATAAACAGTGTTTTGGTTGTAAACCATTGCTTTGTCATGTTAGCACAGATTCAAAATGACAAGCAGAAACTTCAGCACAGAAGGCTGCAGAGATTTACATATAGCATCTGTACAAAGCCATCTTACCCTATCTCTGATGACTGTCACTGATATTAAGTGTCAATAGGATTGTATTTTACTACATATAGATTTTAATTAAAGTCTCCTTTCCAGATTTTTCACAAATATTCAGCTAGAAAAGGCTTTTCTTTCCCAAGGATGATTTTTCATATCTGACATTTAGTGCCACAGCACAATACCCAAGCCCCTTCTGGTAAGTGTGGTATTCTTTATCACTACTGAGTGTCTGCATTCTTAAAGTTTATTTGTTGCTGTTTTCCAGAAACTGTCAAGTCCTCAGTTACCCACAATGGGACTTAATACAAGTTTCTCTACAACCTCTACAGTAATGGCTTAGAGCACTACAATTCTTAGCAACACAGTCCTAGGGTTTCAGATAGCAATGTCACAGCATTAAGTCTGGCACTGATTCCTAATGGAAAGAGTGAATGTACATATTTAAATACTTTAGTATAAAAGCATTGTCAAGTAATGTTTTAGAATTGTGGAAAAAAAGGAGAAATTTCAGTGAGATGTATAAAGTATTCAAGGAAAGAGAATGTAATGGTAACAATTTGGAAAGCATAGAAGATGAATTTAAATATGTAGTTTGCCCTCATATGTTAATATATGCTGTAATAATATTTCCAAAATGAATGAACAGATTGACTATCTCATCTTTGCTGTAAGGGAGCAGCATCTGTGCTTCTGTTTCCCAAATGGGTTAATAGATAATAGTCTAATATTTTTAATGTGTTTATCTTCTCTTCCTAGGTCTCATTTATAACTTTGAAGAGGGTGATTCCTTCCTGTCATGATCCAATACCTAGTTTTTCAAAATCTTGCCAGTTACTTACATCTTTATACTCAAAATTGCTGTTGTAAAGGTGAAGACACTTGGAATAATGACTATGACACAACGTTTAAAAATCCCTCAAGTTAATTATACTCCTGGAGATACGGAGTAATAGCAAGAATATTCTGAGTTGTAATAAAAATGTAAGAAAATGTTTAGAAGGGCATAATTCACTTTTTAACTACAGTCTGGTTTGAATTATCAAAGGCACTAGGGAGAGAGAGGGAAGGGGAGCTGAAATGAGATAACTCACGTGAAGAAATAGCACAGGAAATATAAGCCATATGAAAGCTAGACTATGAAAATACACTGACATATTCACCTTCAAAAACCTTGTAAGCACATTTCCACAGAGAGCAGAAATACCTGTAGGCATGTTGTGGGGCCCAGCACATGTGGCTTTCCCCCTCCATGGCTGAGCCTCAGACATGGCACTACCCCCACACTGCTGGGGTAAGGTGGAAACTGGTCACAGGTGACTGAGGGTGACTGTACCAGGACAGCCTGGCAGGTGGCCTCCAGGCATGTTGCCCACGCCTAGGTGAAGCCACAGCACAGTATGGAATGTTTTCCACATGTGAGGAACTCAGCAGCTCTGGTGGATGCAGGCACTCTGCGGTGCACTGGGACTTTCCCAGGCAGCATCCGCCACCACATGGGAACGGTGCACAGATGTTTCCCCCCACTGCCGGAGAGGATGAGACCTCACCTTGTGACAGGAAGCTGCACAGGACAGGTCTGTGCAAACACACAGGTCCTGTGGAATAGCTGGAGCCAGGTAGTCGCACATAAAACCCTGATAAACATTTTAGCATTTAGGGAGTGGATGTACCCAGCAACAGCTGGACTTCTTGATACTGTTAACTAAAGGCTGTTATTTTTGAGTTTGTGGCAGCTGGGCACTCTTTAAGAAAGGAAAGTAGAGCCAAGCTTACTAGTGACATGATTTTAGTCAGCAATTTCTGTATTCCTGCTCTATTTTTTTGGCATTCAAAAAATACCTATAGAATAAAAGAGTATTCTGAATTCTACTCTCTAACTTCTGCTTTCCAGGAACCCCAATGCATGGATAAGTTCCTGTTGACACTTTATAAAAATCATGTTTTTTCTTCCTTGGCCTGTGACTCTTGTACAAAAGAAGCTTCTTTTATCACTACCTAAAAATAAAGAGCACTAACAAAATGCCCTGATCAAAGTAATTCATTCATGAGCAGGATGATTTTTGCATGCTGCTACTTGGTATGTGAGAATCATTACCCAAGGAGAGAGACCATGAATAGACATAGTGTTTACACAGTACCAAAGTATAAGGTTGCTCCTTGTCGATAAAACAGAACTGAACCCTCATGATACACTAACATGTGCGTGGTGGCCGATGACACATCACTGCTGCCTACATTAGCACAGCAAAGATGCTTTGTTCTCTGATGTCATGAGTTTGAAATCCCAGCTGGGGATTTACTGACTAAGCCACAGTGAGCTGCTGTGACTTCCCTCCCAAAAGGAAAAGAGGAATAAAATAGAACAGCTTTCTGCTTTTGATTTTGCTTCAGAAATACTGCTAAGCACTAGGAGTAATTTCCCTGTTGGTACCAAAATTTTACTACAGTTCTTGCTGACAAGAGCTACATAGACTCATCAGAGGAGAAAAGGCTCATTAGCCACCTCAGGACAAGACATAATAACAATTCCTCTGAACTCTGATATACAAATCACAGATTAAATCCTCATTCAAATAAAACTCCTACCACAGATTGGATCTGGTAACTGTTCACCATTTCGCTGTAGCAGGACACTTGTACCCCTGCACAAATGCAGACTGAACAATTGCAGTTTTACTGTCTGATAGCCACTTCTTTAACTGTTGTGTTTCTTCAAGTTCTTGTCTTTAAGAAATGGCACAACATATCATGTGCATGGAAGGTGATAGAACATACAAGCCTTGTATAGAGTCTCAGAGAGAAAACTATTTTTTCTACCTTTTTCCCTGTGAGATGAGGGTAGTGCAAATGTCTCACCAGAGCTGAGGCTAGTGAACTCTCTGCTGGAGGTTCTTCCTGCCGTGAACTAAAACAGTCGAGGACAGAGGCCTGGGGTCTTGCTGTCGTTTGTTATGACTTTTTTGAGTGATGATCCCAAAACATTATGCAATGGTTGAAGCATTATCCTCACAGCATTCCTAGAAAGCAGGGATTATTACTTCATTGTTAAAGTGGAAACTGAGTCACGGAAATACTGTGACTTGTACATGGTCACAGAGGAAGGAGTCCAGAAAAGGAAAAAAAGGTGTAATTGGTGATGTAAATTCTTCATCTTTTCATTCCTTCCTTCCACTGCATTGTCTTGGGCACTTTCTATGTATTAACATGCCACAGAAGTGCTTTAAAGTTTTGTTTGAGTATGGACAGCAGATGAAGATACCTGAATGGAAAGGATAACTAACAACTCCTTATTGCTGCTGTCAAGAAGCATGGGCTGAAGCCATGTGGCACCTGGGTCAGGCAGGGTTTGCAGAAGCCTGGCTTCCCAGGAGGGGTGTCAGGAGACCCAGTGCCAGTCCGGCTTTTCCTCCTGCAGCAGCAGTCAGACTCACTCCACAAAAACAGCGTGAAGAAGGGAAAAGTGGGTGCTGGGAAAAGAAAACAGATTAAGCAATCCCAGAGCAGGAAAGCATTCAAAACTCATTACTCTTGTGTGCTGTCACATGTCTTTCCCCAGAGTGACAGACAAGTAGGAGACAAGGCAAAATCTCCTTCCTAGTCCCCAGGAATGGAGAAGTCTGAAAAACACTAAAATTAAGGAAGGATATGAAACAAGACTAGGCTCTGAAGTGGAAGGTTGACAAATTGGGTGAAAATAAGGAGAGAAGGACAGTGTGAGAGAACTAAGGAAAAACAATGAGAAAGAATTAAAAAAATATTATAATTGATCTAGTGAGTTAAAGGTGTCCACTGGGTGAGCCAGAAAAAGTGAAAATTAAAGTTGAAAAATATTTTCTCATTTTTTACTCTAGAAAAAGCAATGAGAATTTATTTCTTCAGGGCACAAGAATAAAGAAGTCTTTCACTATTGCAGAGATTGCAGCACATCAGATGAGGGGGTTATGAAAGTTCAAACACACACAAAATTTGTCAGCTTCCTCACTGCCCATTTTAGCGCTAAGCACACACCACACTAAATGCACAGGCAGGGGTGTTGCAGGAAAAGTGCAATGGTTGTGTTTAAAATAGCACCAACCCTTCCTATCTTACCGGCATTGACTACAGGCACAGGCGCACCCACTCAGGCCTGCTTTGTGCTTCAAATATTTTACTGGTCTGACTATTTAGATTAGAGATGGAATTTCTTTTTAACTGGAATTACTGTGAGAGTAAAAGCCCTCAGGTAGAGGTCACAGTATAGGCATATAAATACGACCATGTTAATGGTCATTCAACATTTCTTTCAGTTTCCATACAGAATTAGGCAAAGCAGTATAAAATAATACTGTATTTCTGACCTATGCAAGTGCAGAGACTGCTACATTATTTTAATTTCACCAGGCAGCAGTTAGATTTTCTGGATTAATCACTATATATGTATGGAAATGGCTGTCTCACCTTCACTAAAGCTAGGCTTACTCACAGCAGCTGAGGGTATAAACTGTGTCAGATCATATTGTTCAAACCATGACCAAAGCTAGGCTTAAACTTGCCCGTTGAGTTGATTCCAGCCTGAATATTTAATTTGGCTGTCCTCTCTCTGGTGACTGCGGACTGTCTGTAGACTGGCAAATAAAAAGTCAAAACTGATGATCCAATAGCAGTGAATTTAATTAAGTTACACCATTACTGAATAAAGGCCAGTCATTATTAATGCCATCATTGCTGTCTCAAAAGAGACCTTTGTAAGACCTGCTGAGTGCTGCTCACACACTGCATGGCCCTCACAGACACGCTCTGGGCTGGGCTGTACCTGGCCAGACAACCCAGCTACAGGGGCAGCATATCACAGCAGGGCACGGCCTGCTCCAGGGATCTTTGAGCAAGATGATGGCAGCTGAAAGACAGAGACTTGGGCTCCTGCCTCAGGAAGGGGAGGGGCAGTGCAGCACTACAGCTAGGGGCTGGAGGGAGGGACCTGCTGCTGCTGGTGCCAGTGCCAGCATGGGAGGCAGTGGTGGCCTCTTCTCTAGATTGTCCTGGCTCTTCTAACATTCCTTTTCCTCATTCCCAAAACGTAATCTAAGATCCCAAACACTCTCAGCCTTGTTTTCCAGGTGCCCTTTGCTACAAGGCTGGGCCATTTGCTGACTCCCTGCTCTTCCCAGCTAAGGAGCAGCTCTGGTGGCTGCCAGCCACCTGAATCATAGAATCACAGAATGGTTTGTGTTGTAAGAGACCTTAAAGATCATCTCATTCTAACCCCCAGTCATGGTGTCACGGTCAGTGACACCTTCCACTGGATCAGGTTGCCTAAAGCTTCCAGGATTGGGCCATCTAGAACTTTTCTGGGCAACCTGTTCCAGTGCCTCTCTACCCTCACAGTAAAGAAATTTTTCCTAATATCTAATCTAAACCTACCCTCTTTCATTTTGAAGCTATTCCCCGTTGTTCTATCACTACAGAGTTTTGTTAAGAGTCTCTCTCCAGCTTTCTTGCAGCTCCTTTTAGCTAATGTGTGTCAAGTGAATCCCAGCAATACGTAGGAGGAGGCTGGTACTTGAGAAGGAGGGTTTCCTAGAGCAAAGGGATCAAGTCCCCATCACATTTCCACCTGCTTAGAGCAGGAAAGAATAGACCATGCTTGGAGTGCAGTGGAAGCAGGCATCAGAGGATCTCTTCAGGTTTATTACTGTTTTATTATTTTATAAGCCACTATGTGTGGGCTGTGGATGTGTCCTGAGCCTGACTCTCAGTATTTTGTGTGCGAGACCTGAATTGTGCTGTCCAGTGTGCAATCTGCCTGTGGCATTATGCATGGTGGGAAAAGGCTTGTCTTCTCCCCTCTGCATGCCACAGTTGTAAGCATGTATTCAGGTGAAGGGAATATCTGAATGAGCTGGGTTACTAAACTCAGCAGTAAACCTGTGCCTGCCTGAAATTAACTGTGTCATTCTGGTTTAAAAGTAGGATGGGGGAATCAAGTCCCAACTTGAACAGCATCCTGAAAAAATGTATGCATGACATTCTCTGCTGCACAAGCTGTCCTGCAAAAAAACTCAGCAGAGCCTATTACCCACTGCATTTATGGACTGCCAACAGCAGCTTTCCTGGCTCCTGGCAGCACAGGCCTTTGGGGTTTTTTCCTCCTCACACCTATCTCCAGCAGAGACACTGGACCAGGAGCAAGGCCTCAGCCACAGCCAGCATTTGATCCTGTGTGTAGCGATGTCCTACTCTGAGCATGCACAGACAAGGTTTTCCTTGAGGAGCCACAAACCAGGTTGTGCTCTCACTCCACAGAAATCATGGAGGCGAGGGAAGGAGGGCGACACAGAGCTTTTCTCTGCCCAGCTCTGAAGATGAATGCTAAGAGTGCCCTCATCCCATGTGTGCCTCCTACATTGTCCTAATGGCTTGCCAAGGAAAAAACACAAGTGCCTGAACGAAAAAATATGTTTACACGTCTCTTTAATTCATTCCCAACCAAATGTCCATCATTTGCTGCAGTCATCAGTGCACGCAATTAAGTGGTTTATTTTTGTTTTACACTATCTCTCTGTAATTATGGAGTGTTTGTGAAGTGCAGCATTTCTGTGTGTATGTTTGAAGAAGTGAGGGATCTGCCATTTTCTCCATTTCCTACTGTATCACCTATATTTTCCTTTCTGTCCACACATCATTAGCTGCTTCCCTTCTATCAGACAACCAGCTCCATTAAGATAGCATTTTGAAAGAAAAAAAACAAAGATGAAGCTGCTTGTGAAGTACCTTCACAGACACAAAGAGAGGTGTCTGACAAGACACCATTTGTTACTCTGTCATCTTTCTCATCTGTAAGTCTGGGACACCTTGAAATAAAATATAATGATGTGAAACAGAGTTTAGAACCAGGAAAGAGCTTTACAAATGTTTACTGTTTTGCTGTCAAGCAATCACAGAACTGTTAATTAGAATTCCTATATATCATTATAGAAAATGAGTCAGGAGTAAATGAATTTCAGAGTGACAGGGGAACCCTGCAGGTTTTCTCCACTCTTCCTTCAGTTCCTTCTCTATAGGATGCTGGCAGGAGAATGAATTCATACTACCAAACAGGAATCAAATCTGTCAAAAAAAAAAAAAAAAGCACCAAAACTTACAAAATTTAGAAATGAAAGGACTGTTATACAAAAATGTCAATAGTTATCTTGGTACTTACACAACCCTTGAACGAAAATTTCATCAAAGTCTTTTGCAAAATAAATACTAGTGATGTTGGCTTTACATTTTTCCAATGTACTTCATAAAGCTGTCCATTAGGATTCCTGGATTATTTTATCCCATGTATTTACAAAATGTTTAAATGGAGACATTTGGATTAAAATGCAACAGCAGTAAAATACAAAAATAGAAGGAACAACAGTAAAAAACCCCCGCATTTGATTTTAGATAATAATTTTATAATAGTAAGCTAACTTAGCATCTTAAATTACAATGAAAAGCAAAATAAATGAAGATAGGTATATCTTCTGACCTTTACAGATATTAGTCCTATTTTATCACAGTCTTTCATGTCTTTCCTTTTAGTTTTAACAATTAACTATAAAGTTATGAAACCTGTATATCACAGATTTGTTTGCTACTACAAGCTCCGACAGGAGTTTTCAGCACATGGATCACACGTGATTTTTTTGTTTAAAATGCTGTTTCTTCTTTGTCTTGTGTGACTTTATATATCTTGATTTCCAAGTAATTTATTTTCCTAGCAGGAAGCATGCAAACTTGTCATACCTGAGAAAATAATTGCTTTGTTTACAAAAGCGTTTTTAAAAGAGTAATTTAAATTTGACCTAGTAAAACATCAGGTGTTTTCTTATCTAGCAGCAATGGTATTCTTCTTATCAAGGTAAGCAGCCATTATGACAACTGAGAAGTAGCATGCCTCTGTGTTATTATTATGATGGCAATTATTTATTAGTACTGTGGCTGCAATATTGTCCCTGGAGCCTTCCTATAATTGGAGTTACCACTTTCAACAGTTTAATGACTTGAAGCTCTTTTGATATAAAATTACATAATTATCTAATTAACTGGAAAGGGAAGTAAGTATTTCATATTTCTCTTTGACAAAAACAATAGAAGTGTCCCTCATGTTGGATAATTTTCTGAGGAATAAGTAAAGCAATGGTATAGGAGGCCCTGTAAAACCGTGCAGCTCTCCGAGCACCCTTGTCACAGAAAGCCTGAATGGGGTGGAGAAACCCATTGCTGGCCCAAGGAGCGCCGGTTTTGGGAACATTGCTCTGCTCCCCCGATGCACACACGTGGAACAAACGTCACTAAAGTCATCTGGGACCCCAGCACGCAGCTATAAGGCAACTATTTCCTGTGCTCGTGTCATTGCTGTGACACAGCTGCAATTTCAACTCAGGGGAGTTTTCCCAGGCCCTTTTTTCTTGCCAGAAAAGAAAAACAAGGGAAACTTTGAAATTATTGGCTGCCCTTCTACCATAATTCTCTAATTTTCAGGCTTTTTAAAGGTGTCAGTCCACAGGTTTTAAGAAGGTTAAGTAACTTTCATCAGTTACTGGCAAAATTACAGTTGGGCTTGATGATCTAAAGGTCTTTTCCAATGTAAATGATTCTTTCATTCTATGAAAACAACAATTCTGATGAAATTATTTCAATAGAGGAGTGCACTGATGCTACACACAGTGCTAACTTTATGTGGTGCTTTTACATCATCGGTTAAAAATAGGTGGAGACCAGCAACAGCTACTTAAACATGGGTTCCAAATGCTAAACCTTGTCTAGGATCATTAAATAACATGATTATAAAAGCTAATCTTTCAGCTGGGATAGGAAAGAGCCGTGTAGGTGAATACATTTTTCCCCTTTACCTTGTCATTTCATTCATTATTTTCTCTTATAAATATTCATTTATGAAGATTTTGGCATGGCTCTTTTGAATCAGTATTTGCCTAAATGCAAAGTGGATAGAAAAAATTACCACCTTATAGAAAGGTATTTGCTTTATTATTACCAGTGTCACAAGACACAGGATATCAGAGAATCAAACCCTTAAGTCCTGCTTACCAGATAAGGAGAGCCCACTTACCATAGGAAACCCTGTTCTACCAGCTCAGCTACGCCTTTTCTCACTTTTTTCTTCATTATCTCCATTTAGCCAAATTAGCTGTTGAAGACAACAACATTGAATAAAACAAAAAGCACAAACAGACCAATGGAGCCCCTTAAATATTATTTGCATCTGAAATTAATTTACTCCCACCAGCTGAGAGTGTTTATCCACTTAGGGAGCAGGAAAAGCACCATTTCATACCTAGCCAAGCAAGATGGAAGAGTAAGGCTCATATGCAAAGGACGAGCAGTGAATCCATTCATTACTATTTTAGCAGCACCTGGAAGCAAGGGCTTACAGCCTAATGCGGCAAGAGAAACAAACCAAGGCAGGAGGCTACACACAAAAGGAGGGTTGTACTAGATGATCTTTAAAGGTCTATTCCAACCCAAACTATTCTATAAGTCTTTGAAAACACTGTAAGTGTGAATCTGTAGCTATATTTCAGTCTCAGTGACTCAGTGACCTGAGTGAGGAAGTGTTGTATCAGCCTTTCTCCCAGGATCCCACACTTAATGTAAAGCTGCAGAGAGCTCTGCTCCTGATGCACCTCAGCACTACACCACAGATAGTATTATCTATGCAGGTCTTCTTTAGGACAATATTGTTCTCTGAAAAGCCCAATGTGTTAAACATGCAAACACCAAACACTCCCTTCTACTTCAATGTTTTTTATCAGAGCTTCCAGCAGAAAACAATAGTAGGGCTACCAATGCAGCTTAGCCCATGTGTATCCTGAATCCCAAATGATAAAAGAGGTCCAAACAGCCATGTGACTGCCAAAGGGGCCTGCCATCACAAAAAGAAATTACAGTAACCATATCCATCAAAGCACAGGTGAATGACCTTTTGCTTACTATGATCTCAAGCCCTCTTGAACTTAATATATTTTTTTTTAAATCAGCTGGTGATTGAACACATCTTGCAAATACAGCCCATCAAAGTGCCACCTTAGATCTTGAGTGTCCACAAACTTCCCATGACAGCAGCAGAGAAAACTGTCTCCTGGCAATGCACATTAAGTTCCTGCACAGTTCAGGCCTGACTTTTCTAGTGCTTAGGTCATACACTGTGCTCTGATTTGGTTTTTTTTTTTTTTTTAATCTATCCATGCTACAGGGGAGATTCCAAGAAATATTAAGGTGAGCATTCACAGCGCAGAAAAAAAAATTGCTTCAGTTCAAGCAGAACAACAAATGACTGTCACCAAAGGACAAGTGAAAGGACAGTGGATTCATTTGGCTACTCATCAAGGCCTTAGTGTAATTGCGCAGTGGGATCTTGCTGTGCTGTTATGTCTTCATTAAATGGAGTTTGGTTTTATGTTGTTGGATTTGATACAAACTTGTGGGCATAATAGCATAATTAAATTAAGAAATTATTGTATATAAATACAAATAAAAGTTCATTGTATTGTTATTGCTCCTGTTACCCAGTTTAAACCCTTGTTATGTTGGCCAGGTTTCCTCACTTAGCTCTTTCTCAAATTCTTCTTCTACAGTGGCTTTTTTTGGTCAAAATATAAAATCTCATCCCCTCTGTGGAGATCTGCATTTAGTAGGTGCAAGTTCTCAAAATCTGACTTCTGTTTTTTTGAAGGATGTGACAAATTGCTATAGACAAAGATGTCGAGATGGCACTGAACACATGACTGAGGCTTGCTGGGTTTTGATGATGGAGTGTCACATGCTGCCAAGCTGTCTCTAAGCAAAATCATTTATACAGTAATAGCAGCTGAGATGTGAAACCCAGATTAGACAACTTGTTGTTTTTCTTCTGAAGATCTGATATTAAAAGAAAAGACAAATCTGGAGAAAAAGTAAAATAAAATGTTGATGCAATGTTTCTTTTCCCTTTGCATGGGAGAGCAGAAAGATTGGGAAACGTTTCAGATCTTCACTACTGCAGATGAAATACACAGAGATCAGAGCAAAAATTAAGATGAGAATTTTCCAATCCAGTTCTGGTTAGAGAAATTACAAGGAAAACCTCTACTATGAAGGCATCAGAAAGTTTATCTTCTTGCAGAAAATGTTTAATTTTATTGTGTTTGTATATACAATGCCTAATTTTGCCTCCAGCTACAGCATTATGCCTATGATGATAAAGTACTGTGTAGGTACATAAAACTACTAGAAAGTCTGGTATCATACCAGTATTGCTCTCAGAACTTAAGACTGAACTAACTTCAATAAAGTATGTTGTAAAGTGTTTGAACCCTGATAGTGTGCCCCAGCCAAACCATCTTTAGTTATTCCTATTGGAGCCCCCAGAGTGAGACCAGGCTGGAATTACCCTCACCAGCTTCACCTGGCTATCCACCTTCGGGTGTAGCAGTCAACTCCTGGAGGGCTTTAAGCCCAGTCATAAGGCTCAGGAAAGAGGAGGGGTAGGTTTATATCTGATTCTTGGGCTTTGTTTTCTGGGTTTCCTGGACTAACTTGGCTGCTGATCACTAGATGGGTTTTGTTGCTGCCATCATCTTGACTCTGCTTGCCTGGATTTGGAGCCATACGTGCTAGAGCCTCAAGGAATTCATCAAGGTTACTGAAAGGTAAACTGTGCTGAACTGGGAAAGAAAAAGCTGAGAAACAGAATGCTCTGATAGCAAGGAATAGATAAAAGGGGACTGTGATGCACTGGATTAAAACCAGACATTGTTTTCTAAAAAGTGTGTGTTGAGCTCTTGGGCAAAGGAGAGGGACCAATCGAGCAATGTGTAATCTCATGCACAGCAGTTGCAAAATGTATATGTACTGTGTTATGGAGAGGTTGTAAAATGTAGAGTAACATATATCAGTAATATAAGTGAGTGAAATGTATAAGTAGGGTATTAGGTAAAAGTTGTAAAAAATATAAGTTGGTAAAATATATAAGTATTAGGTAGAAGTACTGTGTTAAGTAAAAGTAGGTAACATGTTTAAGTAGAGAAAATGTATAAGTATATAAGTAGTGTACTAGGTAAAAGTTGGAAGATACGTGAGCTCCTGCATTTTTTTTAGAGAATTTTAAAGCTTCTGTGTAATCATAATGATTTGTTGTTCAGGAGTGCTGAGTTCCCACAAAAGTGTATAGACAGAAATATCCTTTCCCAGACAATTTTCCAGAAGTGTATTTCTTCTTTGTACTCATTATGGCATTATTTATGAACACCAAGGCTATAACAGGAACAGGCTGAATAGCAGAGCTCAGATCAGTGCAGCAGAATCCAGTTAGAGGCCTGTAGTCAGTGACATTCCCACGGATCAATAGTGGGTCCAGTCTTATTCAACTTGTTTTTCAAACCTGGACAAAGGGATGGAATGTACCTGCAGCAAGTTTGATGATGATATGAAACTAGGGGAGAGGCCAATACGCCTGAAGACTGTGCTGCTGTTCAGCTGGTCCTTGACAGGCTGTAAAATTGGGTGGAGAGAAACTTTGTGAGGTTCAACAAGGGCAAGTGCAAGATCCTGCACCTTGGGAGGAATAACCCCAAGTATCAGCACAGACTCGAAGCTGACCTCCTCGAACTTGAAGCAGCTCTGTGGAGACAGACCCGGAAGTCTTGGTGGATGATCAGTTGATTATGAGCCAGCAGTGCCCTTGTGGCCAAGAGGGCCAGCTCCTGGAGGGAATTGGGAAGAGTGTGAGCAGCAGGTGGAGGGAGGTGATCCTGCCCCCCTACTCAGCCCTAGTGAGGCCACATTTGGAAAACTCAGTCCAGTTGTAGGTTTCCCAGCACAAGAAAGAAAAGATGTGACTGAAGAGGGTCCAGTGGGGAGCCAGGAAGTTGATGAGGTTTCTGGGGCATCTCTTATGAGGAGACTCTGCAGGAACTGGGCCTGTTTAGTCTGGAGAAGACTGAGAGCAAATTTCAATAATGCATATAAATATCTCAAAGGTAGGTGCAAGGAGGATGGTGTCAGATTCTTTTCAGTGGTGCTCAGCAACTGGACGAGGTGCAATGGCCATAAACTAAAACACAAGAAGTTTAACTTCAACATGAGGAAGAACTTCTTTACATTGAGGGTGGAAGAGCACTGGAGCAGGTTGCCCAGGGAGGTCATGGAGTCTCCCTCTCTGGAGACAGTCAGAACCCACCTGGACACAGTTCTGGGTCACTAGGTCTAGGTGACTCTGTCTTGGCAGGGGGTAGGACTAGCTCTTCATAGGTTCTTTCCAACTCTAGTGATTCTGTGAACTTTCTTTTCAAGTTAAAAATAAATTACATTGATGCCTTCTATTTACAACACTTGAATTTTGTTTAGAGATATGCCAACAAGCAAATTGACCTGTAAGTAAGTACATTTCACTATACATCTACTAATGCCTGTAGTTGTCCTTATGAAGAGGAAAAAAAAAATCAAACACATCTAGGTATATACCTGTGGCATAGGCAGTATGCCTTTTCCACTTGCTAACATGCAAGATATTTTTGATGACTAGTAAAAAAATAAAGTTTCATTTCTTGTACTAGGTATTTCATTCTCCCCCATGTTTTTACTTCTGTAGTTATTTTTACCCCTGAGAGATTTTTTGAGAAGGGGATTGTTTCCTTGAATTTACAGTTATTTAGAATATTGCCCCTCTAAATGTCCTCAGGTAGACAATAATTAAGAGAAAGGCAGAAGAGAGCTGCTAAATATTCACAGGACTATAAAGGAGCCTCATGAATCCTAGGTGGGAAGGTGTTTGCTCTTAGCAGAAAATTTTGCATACAGGGAACAAAAGGAGAGAAAATACATGGTACAGATCCTCCAAGAAACTGTCACCTCAAATCATTGCTCTGGGCCAAGGTGACTCAATCAGGATAATTCAGCTGTTTTTACACAGGACAGATCTTCTGAAACTAGCTCTTAAAAGGGAGTCCTCTTTGCTCCCTTATTGCTACATAAGAGAAGAAAACCTAATCCCTCTATGAAGCAACTTGAAAGGCAAGCTGGTGTGTTGAGCTGGCCAGAACATGCTGATCTTATTTGTGGTTATTATCTCTGGGATGACATCAAGAAACTCTCTTCCTTGTGGTCTCAGTGCTAAACTTGAAACAAGTTTCATCAGATCCACCATCATCTTAGTGAGGGCACGAACCAGTGTGGGTGACATCACTGTTTAAAAAGGGTCACAGTATAACAGCTGAGAACTATGATTTCCCAAAGAGACAAGTCAGGATAGAGCCTGGACATGTTGTGGGGTAGACCAATGCAATGGATCATAGTCATGGTCAGTCACCAAGACTTGGTCTGCAAGGATGAGGAACTTCTTTGGTCAAAAGGTGAGATCTGACATACTAGCAGAATTATGAAAGACAACAAAGGGGCTTGGGTGAGCAGCTCAGACAGAGGGCAGGGAGATTAATTTCCCTTCAATTCAAAAATGTTTTAATATGGTGACTTGTTCAGCACTGAGAAAGTTGACAGTAGAAAATGTGCTGTGTAATTTAGAAAAAGAAGAGGAATACAAAAGCATGACAAAACCCTCTCTATTTCACTGAGACTTCTCTTTTCCGTGCATCACATTCACAAAGAAAAATGTGGCTGAGGACTCTGGTCCCCCTCATCTCTTGGGATCTGTCTACTCTGTGACATCTGATACTGTCTGTGTTTAATGCCCACAGTTGATAACACATGAGAGGAGGGTGGCCGTGTCATCATGGGTACATCTTCTAAAAATAACTAATTTGCAGCTGGACCGTCTCTCACAATTTGCACCAGCCTTTAAATGGAATATTGGCAGCTTGTTCTCCTCAAGTTACTGTCATGCCCCGTTTCCTTGGGATTTTTTCAAAGCAATGAGGACCAAAGCTCATGCAGACTTCCTTAGTGAAGTTAACCACTGGACTCTGGATAGCAGTAAACATTGTTTCCCAGCTGTGGTTTTATTTTTTTTTTACAAAGCAGAGCTCCCTGAAGTGAAAGACCAATGAAAATTGACAAAATACTAAATTGAATGGAGAAAGGATGAAGAATACATCAAAGGAAAAGAAAAAAATAAGCAATTTGAGATTTCTCAGGAGAGAATAACAAGAAAAAAACAGCGAGAAGGGGGAAGCATAAAATTATGGGAGGGGTATAATGGGAGAAGAAGGGACCCATCAGTACATGCAGCCACAAGAATATGGTGAGGCCAATACTATTTATACTCAAAGGAGCATGAAATTATAATTACCACAATTCATGTAGGATCTTCATAAGCCCTGGAGTGAACATATTGCCTGTGGAGCTATGTAGACCACTGCTAACCTGTAGGAGAGATATGGTCCTGTTTTTCCCCTCAAATGCTGCTGCCTGGAGAGCCATAGAAGGGTAATACTGTGATGAGGGAGGCTATGCTTAGAGATGATCCTACTGATTATAAACTCCATGAGGGAATGTGGCAGGCCAAGCTAACCCTGAAGCTCTGGTCTAGGACTGCCAGTGTAACTGCAGGTTCACACAGGGTGAGCAGAGAGCTGGGGAACAAGATGAAGAGATTGTATCTACAGAATTATTTATCATGCTCTGAAGCTATAAACAAATACATGAGAGGCGTTCATTCCAAACTGAAGTGCATTCATCATTATTGTTAGCAATAATGATTAAAATAATTCTTTGTACTTCCAATACAAGTGCAAATCTCAGGAAAAAAAATGACTGAAAACATGAGAATATTATAACAAATTTAGCTCAACACAAACCCTGTGAAGTAGGCACCCTTATCTGCACATTACAGAGGAGGAAATGTTGGCATGGGCAGATTGCAGTTTGCCCAGGGCCAAGCAGGAAAGCCAGGGAACAGACAAATAAAGTCCCAAGCTCATGAATGCCAGCCCTCTGCCTCAGTCACAAGATCACTTTTTATTTCCTTCATTTGATAAATTGCAAAAGAATTAAGTTAGGCAAATCTATAATTATGGGTTTGAAAATAACCTTCATGCCATCTCCCAGGCCAGGGTATTCAGAACTACATGGGAACAGGAGTCTGGTAAAGAAAGTTTTCTCTACTTTCCATGTATGCCAGGAGTGCAGATGAAGCAGTAAACTTAAGCATCAAATTGGGTGGTCTTCATAGGCACATCCAGTATCAAGACTTTAAAAGAGGTATTAGAGCAGACCCAGAACTTCTTTAGATTGACATGATTTTTTTTTAGTTCCCTCTCAGGACCAATATATGTTTAATTACACCAGGGAGGCTGTGCTGCTTTGTGCAAGAGACCCAGTGAGCCTCACCACAGAAGACATGGTCAGTCTCTGCTTGAGGAAATTATTGGGAGGCTGGATAAGGTCCAGGATCCTTTTCACCAAGTTAGGACTCAAACATTGCTCATCCTAATAAGTGAATGCTTTCAACATTAAGCAATTTATCAACAGGTGGAATTAGTCACCATCTTCCCTGTTTAGCTTTCAGTCTCATCTGACTGTCATTACCAGAAAATTCTTATCCGCTCAGATCTCATAGGCAAGAAGGGGCAGGAAAGATTTATCTTGCTTGTGACAGCCCTTCAGCATGGCCTGAGATGGGCACCCAGCTGCACAGCCCTGCAGAAATCAGACCTGCATCAGCTCTGTTCAGGCCCCCAGCAGACACACAGGGCAGCCCATCCCTGTTCCCAGACCAGAGTGCAGCTAAGTGAGCCTGAACTCTGGGAGTCATTGCAGTGCAGACATTTGCCCTGACTACTCTGCCTGCTGGCAGCATCAGCCTAGCAAGCCTTCACAGCTTCAGGTTTCTGGGCTGGTATTTCTGCACAGCACTGTGGTGAGCCAGTTACATGTGCAAACCCATCTGAAAGGAGGTTGGGGGCCTTTTACTCCTTGCTGTGTTGCACACAGAGTACGCTTGGAGACACAAGTGGTATTAGTGACAGGAGTGCAAATGTTTAGGGCCTTCATGTGTTTCCAAGACTAAGAGCAGCCAACTGATAGATTCTGTGGATGTAATTTTAGATTTAACATTCAACAGTGCCTGTCTGATATCTAAGTCTTCTTGCAGATTTAACCTGAAGCTTTTTACAGACTCCTGCCTGAGCCATATCAGAGATGAGAAGAAAGACTGTGTAGTGTAGCTATTTAGATGTTGTCTGCACTTCTTACCTAGACACATAATTTCATAGATGTTCTTCCTTTAAAACTGGGATCCAGTAATATTTTATTTGTATGCTTCTGCACCTCATGTGTCCTGTACCAGCTTCAAGTTTGGTGGACATGGTAGTGTTAAGTTTATAACTGGGCTCAATGATTTTGAAGGTCTTTTTCAACCTAAATGACTCTATGACTCTGGGATACTATTTTCACAGCTTGCTAATAGCCAGGCAGAATAATCTTGGTCATTGCAGGATATGTTAATCCCAGCATAACCATGCTTGAGGCAAGCCCTATTCTGATATAACAGCACTGCTGACCGCTTGCTGTATCATTCCCCTCGGCCAGTTTTGTCTTCCACTTTTTGCCACTATTGACAAACAGTGCTCCTTCAGCACCTTGCTGAGCTACTGGTGTGCTTCTGTGTCCATCATCCATTTTACCTAAAATAAAGAGAAACAGTGTATGCTAGATTTCCCATGTCCTCCATATCTTTCACAGAAAAAGACTGTTGAGGTTGTTTGTCAGAGACTCAAATCCACAACCCATACCCCTTGATCTCTAAGGCTGGCAGGCCACATTTGACTCCTATGAAATACCACTGAGGCTGGTGGCATCCCTCTGAGGAGGAACTTGACGCAAGAATTTTATTTTTTCATACCTGCAATTAGAATTTGTTTTGCCATGAGAGAACGTTTCTTTTCCACATCCAACAGACACAGAAAGCAGAGTACTTAGAGTGTTAAGAGGCAAAACAAAGCGGTTTCTGTGAAGAGTCACTCTGCCACACCATAGCAACACCAGAGATGTCTCTCTGCCTGCCCCAGGCAGTGCTACAGAATGGCCCATGTGTCACACCAGCCCTGGGGAGCAGTCAACACAGAGACGCGTGACACGCCAAAGGGACAACTCTCAGCACCCAAAGGGATGTGCTGGTATCACAAAAACAGAACACAGGGTCTCACATGAACTACTGTGGCCTCAGATCAGCTGATGGCATCTCTGATCAACAGAGTGGCTATCTTTAATCTTTCCTCCTTTGGGATCATATATTAACCATGTGAGTGTGATCCTCAGCCTCCCGAGCAGAAAAGCACGTCTGCAGTTGTCAGTTGCCTAACTACTTCTCCTTTCTCCAGCAGTTTCTCAGGCATTCCTCACATGACATCAGGAAAGTAGTTTTATTTATGCCATTGCTTATTATCCCATCCGCAGTGAGAATATTCATAATTTCTGATCTTACATCCATGTACAGAATTTACCTTCAGCTCTCCTCAAATTACTGTCAGTTTCTAAACTAATCATTGTTACTGGTTATTTTAGAGATGGCAGAAGACAACAGAGAAGCATCAAATCCAGGAAGAACATTAAGATAGAACACAAGTCTTTGACCTCAGAGGAAAAGGAGCAGTCCATGTCAGGAACAACCAAAGCCTGAAAGTCTTTTGAGGAATAATGTTTTACTCTTTAAACTGTACATCGTAGCTCTTTGGATTACTTGCTGAATTAAATGCTAGCCATTGTAAATGTTTGGTTGGGTCCTAGGATGACAAGCCCAGGGTCATTTGATCCACTTTGTGAAAGGACTGTGCTGGGTGCCCCTTGCAGTGGAGGCAAGGGTGATGAATTGGCACCCTGACTGCTGTGACTGCGGCTGTGGGGAACATCATTCTTCATCTCCATGGCCCAGCCACGGGGCTGCACAGGGAAGCCGGGCAGGAGCCGTCTCCAAGTGGTTGTGATGGACATGAGGGCTGTCTGCTGTGGCAAACAAAGAAGAATAAGAAAAATTATCTCAAGGGTAAAGCCAGTAGACTTGCACAAGTGTTGGCCCTTCTGAGCTGAAGCAAAACCAGGAAGGTCACCGGCTCTGAGAGGATTTGTTGCTATACAGCATGTCCTTGGGGCTTCCTTCACCAGTCCGTGCCATCAGAGTGCCACACTGCAGCACCCGGGTACAGGCTGGCTTGCTGCAGTTCCCGATGACTGAGCAGCAAAGAGAACTTTTGCCACTACTGAGGACAGTGTCTGGCTGCCAGCAGGTTCTCCTGCACCAGTGAGTCATTCCTGAGTCACTTGTCCTCTTGCCAGGAACAGCCAGTCTTCTCCCAGGGAATACAGCAACCTTCCTGGCTGATATGAAGAGACCAGCTGAAAAGGCAAGACATCAGTGTGCATTTGTTCCCAGCAAGGTTTCCCAGGTATTAATCAGTCAGCAAATAGCAACAGTTTGGAGACAGGTTTAAATTAGCCATTCAGCCTTCCCCTGTTGATTTTATTTCCTTTTTGGATTCTGAGAAGGAAGTTCTCCATGGCCAAAGTGAGGAGAGGTGCTGGGGGAAGATGAGATGCAGCTGTTGCCAGCTCTGAGGATCTCTGCTGCCAGATCAAAGTCTTCATGCCAGTCAGCATTCATAATGCCCCCTAGGAAGTCTCAGGGGAACAAATCTCCAGAATAATAAACAGTTTAGCCCAAGCTTTTTGTTGGCCCCCTTCAACTGGATTTGTAAAACTTCAGATCACTCTCTGTGAACTTTCCTGCTAAAATTCAAATTTGCAAAGACCACTGACGTTATAGAATAAAACCTTTCTTTTCTCTGTTTGATGATGAATTTTCCAGGATAGGCCAAACATGTCTCTCTTTATGCTTGAAGGATCAGTTCCAGAGTGACTGGACCAGGAAGGCGTTGCTTAGAGGTGGCTAGTCCAGGAAAGAACACAAAGCCTCTTGCTTTCATCAAAACCCCCAAAAACGACCCTTTTAAAGATTAACTTACTCTAAATTGACTGGAAATTGATGTTGAATGGGCACATTTAGGAGCATTTATTTGCCCTTTATTCAGGGAATAATTTGTGAGATCTCCCAGAAAAACACGTGTTTGCCTTTTGTGTTGTCTCCCTTCTGACAGAGACATTTAAATGTGTCCTCAATTACCCTTCAGTAGGCCTGATTTGATTGCAGATGACCGTATCTTTCTAACAAGATGGAATATATACAAGGAGTGCACCCTGGTTTCTGCTTTACTAGGTGATAAAAATAGAAGGTAATGTCAAAGAATGCAAAATCTGGCAATTGCCCCAGAGGAGATTAGAAGAGGCTGCTCCTGAGCAAAGATGATGTAAACTCCAATAATTTGAGAATCTATGAAAAAAAAAAAAGTGGCATGAGAAGCAGAACCCCACTACTATGCTTCTTCTTCAAGGAGGCTATGGAGAGGTCAACAAGCCTATGTAGAATTTTCACCAGGCCAGTGGGGCTTCTGTTGCCTGGAAGTTTGATCCCCCTCCTGTCTGCAAAAGAAATGCCTTTGAACTTCTCATTGCCAGCACATGAAATGCTGGCATGAAGAGAAGGCCAGGCCCAGCTGTCAGCTGTCATTCAGGTGGTGAAGGAGATGAGAATTTCATGGGCTGGGCAGTGGTTTTAGCTCAGAGCCTCATCCCATGAGCCAAGGAGTCCTCTATCTTCAGAGAGCAGCAGAGGTCAGAAGCTGTTTAATACAGAATGTAAAGATACAAAATCTAATGTAGAGGTGCTCACCTTTACTAATAACTTAAGTAGCATAGTTTTAGGCAACTCCACTGTTACCCAACTTGTGCTTTTTTGAAATGTCATGCAGTAGTAATCTTCACATTTCCAAGTCCTCACTTCTCTCATTACCCTGGCTCCAAGACTGTGATCAATATATCAGCTGATCATCCCACACCGGCTTCTCTGCTTCAGACTGGAGAAGAGAACTGTCACCAGGTCATGGTAGTGCCATGAAAGTAGCAGCAGTGTTGAACTTATTGCTGCTACAAACTCCAAGTCCCAAATATAATAGGAAGTTAGAAACTTCATTCAGTGAAGGAAATTGCATTCTGAAGCCTGTCAAATTTTTAATATTTGATCAAGTTATAAATAGGTTCATAGTAATTATTTCTCCCATTTGAAATTGTTTTTCATGAAAACAACACAATCTGATTTCCAAATAATGCAGTAGAAAATTTGATGGCATATCATAAGGTCTCTGATGAAAAAGTGCAGACACTAGTGACTTAAAGAAAGTTTTGCAGTCATAGTGGCAAGGTAAAGAGCAACAGATAAAAAGTCTTATTTCTTGAGCAGCAGCTTGCACCTGTCAACTGGCAGGGAAAAGATGAAGAAGAAAATATCTCTATAGCTAAGTCCTGCATAAATGTGATAAAGATCACACATAAGCCCACACACCCTCAGACCCAAGTTTTCTCAGTAGGCACTTACAACAACAGATGCTGAGATTACCCATGAGGCTGCATAACCCACTGGATACTAATTCCATGTTCTGTCTACCATGAGGCTGACACTTGTATAAATCAAGATCCAATCCATTCCAGCCCTGTCCAGTGCAGGGGGTCCTCACCAAATGCTTTGCACTAGGAAATGTAGGCTTTGCTTTAGAATCCTATTCTACCTACCAGCCTAGTGAATTCACCTCAGTTTGAGCATCATACTCGGAAGGGCTGGCTTTGTCTCCCAGGCTCTCAAATCTACTTGCATGCTGCTGCACATGTAGTGGAAAAATACTCTTTCACGTGCTGTCTTGGGATAGGGATTTTCAAAAGTCTCAAAAGGCAGAGCAGCATTTCAGAGGGGTTATCCAGGCAGAGACAATGCCCTGAAGCAGCTCAGAAAGAGTTCCATGTGCACTGTTACCTTGGTTTTGGGGTGACAACAGAGCTGGCCTGGAACACTTACTATGTCATTCACATAGGCATTCCTCCTTCCCACTATCAGTCTCCAGTGACTCTTGATGTTTTCCCATTTGGAGGTAGCCCACTCCAAATAGATTTCTCCAGGAAGGCTTTTCTCTAAGTGCTTGAATGTCTAAAAAAACCTATAAATAGCTCAAAACAATGAGAGACAGAGAAGCAATGACCTCTTCTCAGGAAATAGTATCCCACTAACTTGATTCTCATCCACTGCCTATTAGGCCTGGTAATAAGGTTGGGTGTACAGTTATTTTAAATTTGTTACATGATGTAATCCACCTTTCTGGAATACCACAGCAGACATAGATAAGAATCATCTTTTTATATTTCCATGTGCATAGGACATTGTCTCTCAACAGTATCACTAGCAATGCAGCAAAGTGCTCATCAGAGCATTTTAAAAAGGAAAATAAAGCTGTTGCCCATGAGTGTTGTCCTTTGAAGTGTAAGGACTGAAGCCTCTTGGCTGACATCCCTTTCCTGGCCGACTCACTTTCTGCATGACTGCAGTAGCATGCTGCAGTCCCACGGGACCTGTTTATTACTCCCGAGTAAACTTTCCCCCTTCAACATGGGAAAATAGATTCACAATGATAGAAGGCTGGGACATTCTGCAAGCTTAAAATCATACAGCTTTTATAATTATTTTTTTGTCTTTTTTCTTTTGGTCAAATGCCAAAGAAAAGAATGATTATAAAACATGCCTTTGATGGCTCGTGCATTTGCCTTGTAGTACCTCCAAGTCAAATATTGTTTAAATCCCCATCAGCTCACCAAGATATATGGCAGAGACAGGGTTCAGGAGGCTGGCAGGGATTTAACTCCATTAGCTGCAAAATAACTGGCTTCCACAGCACCAGTGCTGATGCACCTGGATGAAGGCACCTGTCAGGAGAGACAGCTTCTGCATCCCATGGGCTTCTTTTAAGCTAGCAGCCTGGCCACCTCAGACCCTTTGGTCTCCTGCTGCAGGGACACCAGAGGCCACCTTGCCCCAGTGCCAGGTGACCTCTTAGGCCTCGCAGCAGAAGGGAAGGAAGGACAGACCTCAGGGCATTTCAGGGAGGCTACATGAGGGAGCAGGAGAGAGGAGTTTAATTACTCAGTCTTGCTGGCAGATGGATTTTGAAAGTAGCTGCATCATATCATGACTTCAGAGGACAAACTGATCTAACATTTGGAATAACTTATAAAGTAATGTCTTCTGAATGGATTTGTTGTACTACCTTTAAAAAACAGCTTGTCCTGGAATTCCTTACCTCCTCCAGTGCAGGCAAGTGGCCTGGGAGAGGTGATAGTACATTTCTTTCCTGGCTCTTGCCTGCCTCTTTGCAATGAAAGCTGTGACTATTCATATACAACTCAAATGACGCTAGCATTATAGTGAAGTGATGCCAGTGGTGAATCAGAGACCTTTGCAAACCACTTGAATATTAACAGAACAAGAGAGAGTGGATCTAACTGAAGGCAAAAAATGAATAATAGATGAAAAATGAAAACTGAAGAATCTAACAACAAAAAAAATCATACCTCTATATATATTTATATGATTTATGCCCATTTTTATGCAGACCTCTGTCTGCGTCCCAGACACTCTGCTGCCTACAGAAAGCAGCAAAAGGTAAAAGTTATAAAAGGTGTCACATAAAGTAAAAGTCAAATATAATTTAACATTACAGTCCTCCTGCAATGCAACCCACAAGGTGGTATACCTTGAGTTGTAGATCGGGGTGAGAATCACAAAGTAAAACTTCAAGTGTTTTTTTAAATGAGCAATTGTAATAATGTGAGGTAGGATTTCAAGAGGAATCTTTATGCTAATGAACACAAGAAGCAACTGTCATTATTCCCAATCACATTTATTTGTTTTAAAAGAGTTATGACAAATGGAAGAAAAAGCTAAAACACTTTGGTAGTTTGTGCATAAGTGAAAAGAATCCTGTAAAATGTTTTGTGTGTGTGCACATAATTCCAGATACATGCATGGGTGTTCCAAGCACCATGTACTACTCTGGAATCAGGAATGTACACTCAGAGGTGGTATAATAAGAAAGTAGCACAAGGTAAATAAATACTGAAATTTTTATGAGTGAACCTTTGTGAACCAGTATAATATGAGAGCATGAGAGGAACTCATAAAAGGAGGGCAAAAGCCAAAGAACAGATGAGGATGAGAAAGTGATATGATGAGTGCAGCAGAGAAAAAAATGTAAAAACAAACATGTCTTTTATTTGAGATATATTCAGGAGAACAGCCACTGAAGCCGTCAATCTATTTTAGGATTCAAGAAACGAAGGCCTTGCTCTTGGACTACAGTTATTCCCATTACCTATCTCTGGAGCTACAGCCTCATTAAATTTTACTGAAATTATACTATTATTTTGTTCCAGATATGCTTTGGAAACTTTTGGCTACAGTGCAGTGCAGCTGAAACTGATTTATTTGTATCCTATACTGTAACTACATTACAGCCAGTACGCTGTGTTTGCATATAGTGTCTGAATGTAAAGACTTTACAACAAAGTAAGAGGATGACGGCAAAAATCAGGGTCTGCAGGTATGGCCTTGGAAAGCACTCCACAGGCACAGCTTCAGATGAGAGAAACTAGGGGTGAAAATGAAGAGAATATTACACTCAGTTTCTAATTAAACCAGGCTCATACTAAAGACAGAAAGCCATCTTCTACAATAAGAATCCTGACAGGCCATATCTACTGGTCAAGCAGGTGTTCAAGTACAATCAAAACTATTATAATGTCATGGAACATAAAGAGGGGAAGGACTCCAAAAAATCAGTTTTATCTAGAGACCAATGTGCACCATTCCTGAGGTGTCCCAGTTGCTCATGGAGTCTCCAGAGACAGACAGTCTTTCTCAGCTGTGACCTAACCTAGCTGCACAACCCTGGGACTTAGCCACATACCACAGCTCTGTACAGGCAGACACAGAAGGTTGTGTAATGACATATGACAGGTTTGGCAGCTGAACCATCACATGCAGAGGAAAGCGTGCTGATGTTGAGCTGAGCAGATGCATGGGGAAGCTGTAGAAAACTGCTCTATACACTTGGGAAAAGTGGAAATCCCCTGGTGCTGGCAATCTTAAACAATACATGCTCTTTTTAATGTGTTTAAAGAGCATATGAACAATGATTATTATCAGTGGTGATATTATATTCCTAAGTAATTTTCTTATGGCTAGTATGAATCATACCTGCACCTGAACTGATGAGCCTGTAACAAGTTTTATAAAGCTGCTGTATCATCAAGATAATTAAAACAATGTGTGTTCCTCTTCAATATGAAATTTCAGGTCATTATAAAACAGTATGGCATAATCATAAATTGAATCTCTGTGTAAAGCATTGCTGTTCTATCACAATGTCTGCTAATAACCTGTTTATTAAAGCAATAAGAATTTTATTTATGCCACCTTTAACTAACCAGTTTGAAAAAGAAAAATTTCTGGGAAATTATTTCTGACATTTACATAATCTGGCAAGCTTCCGATATTTACAGAATCTAACACAACCATACTCGATCCTTTGGAAATTAATCTTGTCAGCAAGAACAGTGAGGTGAATTATGGAGATTGCTAATGCTTTTAAGTGCCGAAACGGTGGCATCCCATTTTCGCAAGCTCTCCAATAACAACAGCCATTATGGGCAGGCTGTTGTTTTTGCAGCTTGTGAGCAGAGCCACGCAGCACTCTCGGCCCCAGCACAAACAGGCTCCAGCAGCCCCAGCCCCACGCCGCTTCCTCCCGCCAGGCCTCCCAGCTGCTCTCTTCCACAGGGAGCACGGACCCATCTCCAGTTTCCTCTCAGCGACACCGGAACGCCTGGGTGTAGTTTACGGAGAGATGTGCCAAGGGCAATTCTTGTGCTACCAGACAGTTCCCGTTTCAGAAGGCTCCTCCACTCAGCTCTCTGCTGCAAAAGCTACAGCCAAACTTCTTGCTGTGCCTCTGCGTACCAGTAGCAGGAAAATTTTCAGTCCTGGCTTCTGTGACGCTCTTTTTAAATCATTTTTGTGAGTATCAAAGTTTCTTCCAGTACACAGTTGTGGAGGGAGGATCTGACCTGTGGCTTTAGTTCTTCTGAAGCAATCTGATGGCAATGCAGCGACCCCAGAGACACCATGGCAGGCTCCAAGTTAAGGGTGTTTTTAAATCTCATCTGCCAGGGTCCTGCCAATAAACAGGTGCAGACCCACGTAATGTCACTCCAAGCTGTGGCTCTTGTCACTTGCCATGCAATTTCTCATCATTTTCTGCACATGTATAAACAGACCTTCTTAAAGTAAGTAAATAGGAAGTATGGGGGTCTGAGAAGTGAGTGGCAATAAACAGATTGGTACCTCTCACCTCCATTTGGTGAAGAGAAAGCGTGAGGAAAAGAGCAGAGAGAGAATAAGAGGTTATATTTCAGTACATAAAGCAATAAGGATAGCATTTCCAATCTCAATAAACAGTCAAGAAGGAGCATTTCAGAATGGCAAAGCAAAGGCAAAGCAATGTCCTCCATAAGGAAATTGGGGGGGCATAAACAGAGAGGATCAGGCTATGCCACTCCGAGCTGCTGAAACTGTCACTTCTTGTATCAGACAGGACTAAATATCAGCTCAGCATGGGAACAATATCACATTGTTGCTAACCTTCCTAAAAAATCAAGCTCATGGGCAATCTCTAGCCAGCCACTGGTTTTTGTCTTGCTCAGTAGTACTCAAGGCAGGAGCTCTATTTTTATTTTCCCTAACAAAAGCTGAATTGAGGGCCTTGCAAACTACAAGTGTAAATGACCTGCTCTGAGTGCTCCTGCCACAATTACTGCTTGACTTGCTAAATCTTGGGTAGGTTACCACAACACTGTAAACATGACATTGCAGCAACCCCCAGCCCTTCAACCTCCTGGACATTGTGGGCTTAGGAGGTCACCCAGGCCATGCACTTCCAGAGCCAGTGAAGCTGATTCTCCACTGAGACAGCTCTGCTCTGGTGCCAAGCTGCCCGGAGATTGTCCTGACTGACCCTGGAAGGATTGCTGGCACTGCACACACAAGTGGGCAGGCTGCCTGTCCCCTGGCTGCTCTCAGGGACATCTTTGGGAGCCAAATTTCTTGCTACGCCGCTGGGTACCAGTAGCAGGAAAATCTTCAGTCCTGGCTTCTGTGACTTTCTTTTTTCAGTATTTTTGTGAGTATCACCATGCCCTGCAGATAGTTGATGCTGGCTGCTCTGGGTTTTGGAACAAGGCAAATCCACAAAATGCAAAGTGGAAAAGGTCACTCAGAGTGAGCTTTGGGCTCCACAATGTTTGCAAGCACTTAGTAGCATTTGATGAATATCAGCTGGAGGTTTTTTTAATATTATTCTTTGCTAATGTTAAAAGGAAGCTGTTTACAGCATCTGGTATGTCTTTTATTATGCCGCATGATTTTGGCTCAGTTAGTACTGTAAGCCTGGTTTTTTACAGTTCTACAAATTATTTTCAGCCCTGTGCTTTCTCTCCTGGTCTTACTCATTGCAGTGACAGCAATCCACATCACTGCCGTGGGTTGCTTTTTAGGAAGTGGGCACACGATGACACACTGGGCAAATAAAGAGCCAAACCTCATTTGGGAGACACTCCATTTTTTCCCCATTTAGCATCACGTCATGCCATCATGATCAATCTTTGCACAAAGGGGTTGACAAGCAGAAGATGAAGGTGGGGATTGAAAAGGAGACGCCAGTTTCTGCAAGGGAGATTAAAAAATCGACTTTTTTTGGTTTTATTCTGACACTACGTTTTCCTGAAGGTCACAGAAATTAGGCCGTTTAGTGAAAACAGGGAGACCTTTTAGCAGTCACAGGTCGTGGTGCTCCGCCAGGCTGCTCTGCAGCACTGCATCATCCCCGGTCACCTCCGGGGACCGGGTTTCGGCGCGGGGATCCCGCAGGATCCGCCGCGGCTCTCCCGGGGCTGCGGGCGGTTCCCTCCTGCCCCCTGCCGGCAGCGGCTGGGACTGCGCCCGCCTCCCGCGCCCGCCGCGCTCCTGCTCCCGCGTCCCGGCACCCCGCCCCGCCTCCGGGGCAGCGCAGGGCCCTGCTGGTCACCACGAAGGGCAGGAACTCCCGAACGCACCCTCTCCTCCTGCTGCTGACAACCACAGGCGTGAATTTTCAAGCATGCAGCACAAACATTCTTGTGATATTGCTATTTATTCCAGATATCATAGAATCATAGGATCATGGAATGGCCTGGGTGGTAAGGGTCCTTAAAGACCACCTAGTTCTAACACCCTGCTATGGGCAGGGACATCTTTCACTAGACCAGGTTCCTCAGAGCTCCATCCAACCAACCCTTAAGGACTTCCTGGCGTAGGGCATCCACAAATTCTCTGGACAACCTGTTCCAGTGGTTCACCACCCGCATAGTAAAAATTTTTTCCTAATATCTGATCTAAACCTACTGTCTTTCCATTTGAAACCATTCCTTTTTGTCCCGTCACTTCATGCCCTTTCAAAAAGCCCTTTTTCATCTTTCTGGTAGGCTCCTTTCGGGTGCTTGAAGGCCACAGTTGGGTCACTCCAAAGACTTCTCTTTCCCATGCTGAACAAACCCAATTCTCTCAGCCTTTCCTCATAGAAGAGGTGCTCCATCCCTCTAATCAAATTGGTGGCCCTCCTCTGGACTGACTCCAAGAAGCCAATGTCCTTCCAATGATGGAAACTGTTGGGGAGGATGAAATAGGGAAACCTTATAAATATGACTGCTTGGCAAAAGATTCTGAAAATATGAAACCTGTAAGCAAAATAGAAATGAAAGCTAGCTTTGAGATATAGGATACCAAGCTGTTAGTTACTGTACAACCAAAAAAACAATGGGCTAGCCAGCTGAAGGAGAATCCCTCTTGATTGAACAATGTCTTTAGCGAAGAAGAGGATGCTTCAGCAAACAGAAAAGTCCAAGAGTCAGAGAAACCCTGCCAGCGTGGCAGGGAAGAAAAAAGGAGTTTTAGAAAGTAGTTTTTAGGAGCTAAAATGTAACATGGTATGGTAATGTAGTAGTTTTGATAGGCTGTATGTAAATTCTATAAGAATTTCTGTCTTCTATTGATTGGATGTTGTACTATTATCATATTCAGTATAAGAAGAGAGATAATATCATGTAACCAGACCTTAACTCTCTTGCAATCTCTCTCTCTCTCCATCTCTCCCCAGAGATGCATGCATTACTCTTTTCCATCCCAAATAAAAATGCAAGGAAAGGAAGGAAAGAAGAAGGTAGAAATTATTTGACACATCCAGAATGGAAATTGAAGACTACCTCTGAAGTTAAAAATACAATTCAGTAAAAAGATGGAGCAATTTGTCTTGTTTGGACTGTAAAGAAAGGGAAGTCAAGGTCAGATGGATACAGGACATGAAGCCAGAAGAATCCATGTTCAGCACTGCTGCAGAACAAGCACTGGTACCAGAGAGGTTCCTCAATGCCTTTTGCCACAGTTCCTATTCCAGTAACACAATGATATCAGCAGTTCCCAGTGGCCAGGATCAGGAAACCCTCTGGCACAGTGTGACATTGTATTCTTTTTCAAAATGCCCTAAAGCAGCCCTAGAAAGAAGTTCAGTCTTCAGGCTGAGTGTTCCATAGCCTTCTTCTCCAATGATCTCCTTCTGAGATATTGAAATGCAAACACTAAACAGGAAGACAGTAATAAATTTCAAATTCTACATTCCCCTTTTTTGAAGTGCTTAAAGGGATTATAATTTACATGTTTATATTAAATATTAATTATTTTAATTAACAATTAACTTTAGTCAGCAACTCAGACTATCATAGCAAATGGTCAGATGGTATTTTAGAAAAAGAGATAAGCTGGGAAAAAAGTCTTGGTACAGCCTTCTTTCATTTATTTTCTGTCTAAAAGATAGATCTCTCCTAAAATCACCATAAATGGCAATAAATACCAGAGGTCATACCTTAATCTCACTTTGCTAAAACTCACTACTAAAACATTAAGAATAAATAGCATCTAAGTGAGGGCTTTTTTTGGAAGGTTCCAAGCAATTGGAAAGTTAGAATTCAAGTTATGTGAGTTAATTTGGAAATAAATTCTCACCCAAATGCTGGTATGCTTA
Source organism: Lanius collurio (assembly GCA_020086605.1). Taxonomy (NCBI): domain Eukaryota; kingdom Metazoa; phylum Chordata; class Aves; order Passeriformes; family Laniidae; genus Lanius; species Lanius collurio. The sequence continues at coordinate 2,808,713 of JACBWW010000002.1, forward strand.
TGCTGCTGCTTGCAGTGGTAGACAGGATATGTGCCCAGTGTGGAATGCCTCTGTCCCACCATGCTGACCCTGGGTGGTGTTGGGAAGACTGACTAGGGCTCCCCATTTACCATCTTGCTCGGGATCCATGCATCGAAGAGCTGTCGCCTTCATGGCCTAATGGCTAAGTACTGGTGAGATGCACTTGGACTTAAAATAGGCAGCTGAATGAGGTTAAACACAATTTGTGGGTGATTCAAGTCTGTTATCGCTAGGCTGTATGCTCTTAAGTCATGGTGATCTGGAAGCCTTTTCCATGGTGGGGATATTGAAAATTACTATATAACTTTGATTTAAATGCTTTAGAGTATATTCACTCAGTGATTAACTGAAGCAATTCGATGTTGCTGTAATTAAACAGCATAGTTCATCTTCCCTCTGTAATATTTTTTTTTCTGAGATGCTAAATCAGCAATAGATCTATAATCTGCTGACTAATTACGAGCTATCCATGCCCTATAACTACTGGCAAAGAATAAAACCTTGAGGCAACTGAAAAAGAAAATGCAGTAAAATATGGAAATAACTGTAGCCATTAGAAGATATTTTTGTTTCTTAGTCTTTTGGGAAACAAGTCAAATATCATAGCTAATATCTTCAACTCAAAATAATGGCAATTCTGTTTTCATTAAGGACACTAAACTTGCTGATATTCCAGTTCCTTTCCATTTCTAGAAAACAGAACAGATTTCTGTGCATAATTATTTTTCAAGTCTAAAAGGGGAACCCAGTGTTTTGAAATAAGCTGAGCAGTCAATCTGGTTACATATTTTGCAACAGCTGACCTGCAGCCTACTCCTCATCTATTTCTATTTCCACTTACATCTTACACCATTTTGGCATTTCATAGCCTGTGACATCCTCCCTGCCCTAGTTCATCACTGCATCTCAGTTCTAGACTGTGTCCAAAGCCCCAGGGCTGTGCCTGTCTGACTTGAGTACTCTCAATTCAAATGGATGCTGGCGTAATCCAAGAGCTGAAGCATGTTGAGATTTGAAGCTCTTTTGTAAGTTCATCCAAAGGGGCATGATAAAGCAGATCAGTGTAACAATAAGGTTGCACCCATACCCATAAGAAGGACAAAACAAAAATGGAAAATATCCAAACAAAGACAGGGGAAAGCAGAACATGCCAGTACTAGTGGGCACATTTCTGCCATCAGGGATCATAAATGTTTGCTTCCTGAGGCATGCATATTAGAAAGAGCGTTTGTGATAATATTTTTATGAGTGGATTAAAGTTGGAATATACCTTTTTTCTGTTAAAACAACATCACTTTGAAGTGATACAGTGCTACAGCGCATGGTTCAACTCTTAGAGGAGAATTAATAAAAACAAGCCTTATCTACATGTGGAAATAAAAGCTATGGGTTTCTCTCTTCCACCCTGCCCCCACACTGACACTGCCAACTCTTTGCACTGTTCAGTCCCATCCTTTAGACTTGTAAGTAAACTCAGGGATGAAAAGTGTGCCTTTGTTCCCTGAAGTATCAAAGGAACTGTGATGTTCCTTTCTCATGCCAATCATTATAACAGTCATTAAGTCAGCACAATGGGTGCCTGGCTTTCATGTCCTTAGGGTTGATGGCACACACACAAAATATGACTATTATTGTTATTTTTACTATTTTTAGGCATACTTTGTTAAGACTACAGCAAGCCTATGAAAAGAGCAGACATTCAGTTGGTGGCCTTTCTTGGGAATCTCCCTCAAAGTCTCATGTGAGGCAAATTGGGTGAAGAAAAAGCACCAGGTAAGGGTCATCAACAGGAAAGGAAAAAGCCAGACCAGTTCTGGTCTTGTTTCCCTGGGCTTTGTCCAGCACTGGAACCCTGTTGGCTTTGGAAGGACTAGAATCAAGCACCCAGGCATTAGCTAGTCATTCTGAGAGCCAACTATGTAGCACATTTGTTACTAAACTCTGCCAAGGAAAAGAAGACCTAGCAGATTTAGCTTTCTTTTAAATAAATTTTGTTGTTGATGCAATTAAAAACAAAATATCTTGGTAATACAAGATTATCAAAACATAGTGACTCATTCTCAGGTGTGTTGTGAAAGCCAGGACAGATTTCTTCAGGGCTTTTCCCTAATGGCAAGCCAAAATTTTATCTCAACTGGATTTTTATTTAATCTGATTTCATTTTTAGTTGGGGGGGGGGGTTGTTTGTTTTGTTGGGGGTTTTTGTTTGGTTGATTTTTTTGGGTTTGTTGTGGGCATGAAGGAAATTGTGGATCTGGAACTTTCAATGTATTCTGGAGTGTGTTAAGTTTGAAACTAAATGCTTATGATTATTCATATCAGTCATATCAGTAACATAGAAATCCTCAACTCTAACCAATTTAGCAACAATAATAACAATTATGGTGTCAAGTTTTTGTCACATTCTTTCATCTTTACCTTATTTTATCAGTGGAGAAATTGTGATCCAGAATAGCTAAAAGATGCCAATATGTACAAAAGAAATCAACAAGGAGTACAAATTAGTTGTTTCAGGTTTCAGTTTGAAACAGATGATCCTTGTGGGTCCCTCCCAATTCGGAATATTCTGTGACTTATGGAGCACTGAGAATGCTTCTCCTTAAGGCAAAAAAAAAAAAATCATCTCTTGAAAACCAAGAGATTGTAAAGTTCAAATGACTGAGACCCAAGTTAGCAATACATACTGTCTAGTACCCACACATACATGATTGCGTTTGATACATTTACTAGTGGTATCAGTACATTGAAATACCTTGAATGATCACATAATTTAGTTTCCAAAAGCCTGACATTGCAAATCCTCTGTTGATATCACAGAACATCCAATTCTCTGTAATCCCTTTAAAAAACAATGGAAGCAGATATTCAAATATACCTTCAGAAAATCAAGCATCTGAAGTTAAGGGAAGGCAACAAAAGTATGAGAAAAAACAAGACAGAGCAAAAGTCTGCCCAGATACACATTACTGGAAAAGCTGACTGAAATCTAAAAAAGCCTTTTTCATGGTCCTTACCAAAAGTTTGGCACAGAATTGATGAATTCTGTTTTTTAATAAACCTCAAAGCTTGCTGTTATAGGAGCCCACGTATGCGTGTGGTCATTTCCACAGAAGTTTAGAAATCCAAACAGAGTGGATGAGTTGAAGAAAGTTATTTGCTCTTTGTGTTAATCATTAAGTGTTTCCATATGTCGTGGGGTGACTTTATGATGTGTATCCCCTATCGCTGCTCTGTGCCCAGAAATTAATTTTGTGCTTTTTCTGTGCCTTTAAACTGAGCCTGAGAGGGGGGAGAGAAAAAAAAATGAGTGAACTTTTCAAAGCAGTTGTTTCAAGGACACAGATACTCACTCCTCTGCATACTCCTGCTGTGGTAGCAAGTGCAGAGGAAGCACCCTTCTTGCTTTTCAGACAGCTTTCAGCTCCTTTTCTCAGGAAGGAGATGGAGAGTTGAATTTTCTTATCCTGGGACTTTGGTCTTCCCCTTCCTTTCTTCTGGACTGTTTCAACATCAGAACACATCGGGAAAATTTTCCACTGAGGCCCTGGGATGCGCCCACATTGACCCAGCTCTGAAGAGGAGGAGAGAGACCACATCTACAGAAGGACTCTGAAATCTTCCTAGGTTTCTCTCCACAGCAAGAGGTTTTATTATTTAGCACTGTTATCCTTTTCCTCTGTGTTTGTTAAATAAATAGTTCTTTATCTTTTTCACTTTCCTCTGATGAAAATCTTTTTTTCCCCTTACCTGGTTGGGGAGGGGTGGTTGTAACCTGCCTTCTATCAGAGGATATTTTCCTCCAAATTTGTCCAAACCAACACACCATATAAAACTGAGGTACCTAGACACCTGTGATAGAAAAGGTAATTTGACCAACTATTTTTTCACCTTCCCTTATAAGCCAGACAGATCTAGACAGAACTTTCTACTTCAAAACATTATTTCCATATTCTACTCTACTTTGTACAGGTTTGTACAAAAGTATTCATTGGCTGAACATAACAGAACTATGATGCCTGCCAAGCATAACCTCCTTGACTGGAAATGAAAGCAGTGCTCAGCTCTCACTAACTGTTAACTCATAAATCAGTTGACATGAGGCTGGAACACTGATCAGCAATCAAATGTCTTGAATTTGCAAATGTTTATCTTTACATAGTATAAATTACCGGGATATGGTAAAGTATTGAACAAAAATATTGATTTAGAAAAATCAAGCTAATTTACAGTTGATTTCTTTGAAAAAAATACCTGAGTGGTACATTGTAATGCCAACACTGTAACATGTGATTGGCAGCCCTTTCTGGATGGATTGCAGAAAGAAAACAAAAACAACACGGGCCATATTCCTGTGAGTACTGTTGTCGTTTTGCAGGAACACTGTCAGACCAGGCAAATTACACAGAATCTGTGGTAGGTTCTCATCATTATATTTCCTCATGCAATTATGTTGATTTACCCCACTATCTAGTAAAAAAACAAAACAAAACACAACATAACACAACAAATGACAACAAACCCCTTCCCCGCCCGGCAAAAAATCCCCACCCAAACAAATACAACCCTCCTCCCACATACACAAAAAACCCCAAACCACTTTGTCAGTGTATTCCTCATTCTTTTGACCTGCCACACCTGGCTGTGGCCTAGGGAAGAAGCCACCAAGACAGCACCCTTGCTGTATCTCGCTGTGTCTTCCTAAAAGAAATTGCAGATTAGTGTTACCCAATCCCCTAATAACCTTATGTAAGCCCTTTCCTGTCCAGCCACTTGACACAGTGCAGACACCCAGCAGCAGAAAAGAAAATTCATTGAGTCTTAAATGTCTCAGAGAGGAGATAAATAGTTAATCATTTTTTGGCCGTAGGTGGCTGCTGTACTGTAAGCAGCAGCCGATTCTAGGACAACAGGCTTCTGGTGAATGGTAGCTGGTGACTTTTTTTTTTTTACATATCAGATCACACGAAATAGATACCTCTTGCATAAGAGATGGATTAGGAATTAGTTGCCTCAGCATTTGTTAAGAGTTTACATGTTTGTCTATTTCTATGACAGCTTCAGGTCTTTGCTCTCTGCAAAGCAGCCAGTAATCACTTCAAGCAGGTGCACAAAGGGCAATAGCTCCTGAGCAGGGACTTTCGGAGTGGTGCTCACAGGCAGAGACTGCTCTAGAGCTGGCTTTCATACAGGTTGCAGGAAGTCAAAGTGCAATCACAGAGCCAGAGAATCACACAGAACCAACTAGGCTGGAAAAGACCTTTGAGATCATTGAGTCCAACATATGACCTACCACCTTGTCAAACTAGATCATGGCACTGAGTGCCACATCCAGTCTTTCCTTAGACACCTCCAGGGACAGTGACTCCACCACCTCCCTGAGAAGCCCATTCCAGTGCAATCACTTTTCCTGTGAAGAACTTTTCCTAATGTCCAGCCTAAACCTCCCCTGGTGCAGCTTAAGACTGTGTCCTCTTGTCCCTGCCTGTGCCCTGTGCAAACCAAATCTGTTGCCTGATCCTGTGAGGACATTCCCCATAAACTAGTTCACTCCACACCAGCAGGAACTGTTCTGGCTCAGCCTTCCTCGCTTCTCCCTGCTTCTTTCAAACCATATGAAACAGAACAGAAAAGCTAGGACTTGTGTTCAATTTAGCCCAATCTCACCCACTGATTGATGGAGCAGATAGGCTCTGTAACTTCAGTACGTAGCACAACCCCCCCAAACACTGCTTTTAGAGAGGTGGTGCAATGACATCGTGCTGTGGTGCCTACTTTTCAGTGTGCACGGAGAAACTGAAGGCCAGGTCTTCAAGGGTATGGAGACATCTAACCTTTATTGATTTCCTTTGAGTTACAGAGGAAGTTGTTGCTAAAAAGAGGCTCCAGAACTCAGGCTATCATCTTAATCACTGTCATTTTGCAGTTAATCTGATTATCATTCCAATTTATACAGTACTTCTCAGTCAATTGTATACAGTGGAACATTAGAATGCAATTTTGTGAGCACAGCAGCCAATTACCAGGACATATCCACATTCATGGAGACCAATCAAGCTATTAAAATGCTTTTGCTGAAACAAGAGAATGCCCGAGAAAAGTCTGTGCTGTAATTTCTATACACTGTCAGAACAAATCGATCAAGAGTAGCAGTTCAGGATCCTGGTCAACCACAAGGAATGAGGGAATAAACAGTAGTCCCTCTTCACTAATCAGCTACCCCTCCATGGGCAGGGGGCAATGCAATCAGGACATCTAAGGGCAATCTCTAAAAAAGATTATTTACTATTAATGGCATTCAGTAACTTCTAAGGTAAGAAAGCATTCCTCAGACAAAGTTTCTGGAGCTAAGTCCTTTGCTTCCATTTGGAACCCATTAAGGAAAGAACTAATCTAGGGGGAATGGCTGCTTATATAATACCAAAACAATCTTCTCTCCCTGAGACAGATTTTGTAAGCCAGACATGTATTTTCCATGAGTTTATGTGATTTAATGAGACATGTTGGCACTAACCAAGGGGTTTTGATGGAGCATGTATCTGGCCCAAATTCTTCTCACAGAAGGGATTCTTGATCTGTCATGTCTATCCTTAAGTTCAGATGTCCCTGGGAGAATGACTTTGTTCAACGCAAATATAAATAGTATGGAAATTAGAGCCTTCCTCTTATAAACTATATTGCAGGTTGAGAGCCTCACAGTGATTCATGGATCTGTGGTGTCAGACCTGCTTTGACATGCTGCTTAAGCATCACTCTTTACCAGTTAGCAGTATGCTCAATGAAAGGTACAATTTATCAGCTGACAGGCAGCATTAAAACGATGACACCGTGAGAATAGTTGTAAAGTTCAATTAGTCTCAATATTGGTTAAAAAAAGAGACTACAGACAAATAGACCAGGGTAAATACAACATGCATGTGGGAGAGGTTTCACGCAAGTTTTCTCAAGAAAAGAACCCCACATTACTACAGAAAGTAATCCCTGTTCTCTTTGGGCTAAATGAAATGCAAATATAATTAAGGGGGTGAAGGCTGCAATGCAGAATTTTGATATTTTTGCTGGGGGTAATGTTTAATGGCCCAGTAAAACTGTAATAACATACAGAGCCATTCATCTTCAGGCCTCTGAGACAAAAATATTCCAGACACAGCCAAAGCAAGGTTGTTATCTGGTGAACATCCAGTAAGACAAAAGTTGGATGTGTTCCAGTTACTTCCAAATGAGCACAGTGTGAAAAGCTGATAGTGAGAACACTATTTGCAGTTTCCATCCAGAAAGGTAATAAGGTGACAGAGAAATTCAAAGGTATCATCTGTGGTCTTGGCAGACCCAGCTAGGGCTGCAAAGACTGAGCAAGGGATATATTTGCCTCAGGTCCCCCACACACAATACCACTCAAACATCGTGGTGAGCAGCAAAGCTGGCACTTGAACCAAAGGTCCACTGCTGCTCTCTATGTACAGTTTATATGCAGGGTTTGATGCAGCCCCAGGACAAGCACAGATGGTGCTTGGCAAGACCATGTGACAAGATGTACATGCAACTGTGAAAATTTTAAGTAGCTACTCAAAGAAAATATCTTTTTACAAGCCACTTAATTTGTACTTTTCAAAAAAACTTCAAACCCTGCAACAGTCTCACTTTGACTTTAAAACCTGTAATCTCTGTCCCAGGCTGTTTTCTAGCAGGGATATTGTAGCTACAACTCAGACTAGTCTTTTTGCCCAGAGGAAACACCGTCAGCAAAATGTTTCCCTGCCAGTTATACCAAATTGTCCTGCAAGAACTAGACTGTGCATCCTTTCCCTTGCCACTGGCACACAAATCAACAGAGCAACTCAGAGAACAGGAGGGATTTATTTTGTAGCTGTTAGGACTTGCCTCTCACATGAAGGAGATAATCTCACAAGATTTACTCCTACTACGGAATATTCCAATCATTCCATGGATTTCAGGATTAGTCATATTTGAGGTACAATTTTTTTAGCTGTTTTGAAATGTCAGGAGGGTGAGCTTTCAAAATTAACTGCTAGTTGGGCTGGTTCTGAAAGATTTTAACTCAGTTAATACTTTCCCATGCTTTTGCACAAAAAAGAAATGCAACTGAATGGCCTATTTTCTGAGAAGCATCATTAGAAAAGTGCTAAGATGGGGCAAATCAATCAAATTTTGCAATACTCTTTCAGGTCTTACTGAGGTCTTTCCATCCACATGAAAAATCTAGTGTATGCTTAACCAATAGTGTATGTTACAGATAATATTTTCTATTTCTTTGTCCCTTCCAAACATAAGGGCCCCTTTGCAGGAGGGTGTTGAGTATTTTGATTTCCTGTCAGTCCATGGGGGGACGACTGAAGAGGCAGGATAAAGCATTTTCCTTTCACCTCCAAGAACTTTGTGTTCACATCCTGAGTATTGTCTGAAGCAACATAAGGCCTAAGTGATTTTCTATTGATCTACATGTTCCTTGTTCCAAGTCAGTCAACAAAACCCACCATTATGACTGAGCCAATAGGCCCCATAATTTTTTTCAAATAGCAGGTGGTAACCAAACCAGGTGATCCATCTAAAAATTTGATTGAAGTTGGCCACAGCCTTCTAGTTAGGCTTTTCAGCCAAACATGAGAAACTAAGCTGTTTGATTCTCACCTTAACAGATCTTACAACAAAACAGTTTCATTGTCCTCCTTGGGTATGATACAAGTCTAATACACAGTTCACATCCTAAGTGAAGTTAAACGGGGAAAGGGAACAGAAAAAAGCAGAGAAAGAATTTAAAACTCTCAATAAACTACTCAAAATGAATTTGTTTCTTTTTTTCTAATGAATAGGTAGGTTTTTAAATGACAGCTGCTGAAAATATCTAGAGACTTAGCTCCCTGTACTAACACAAAGAACCTGTTATTAGATGGACAGACTTGGCCAGGAGGGTTTCCTTCTGCAACTGTTTGTGTAGGGAAGCATGTTGAGGTGTCATCCCCTGGGTTCAGGGAGAGGTTTTGATTTTATTCAAATGATTCATGACATTACAGTACTATGTTCTCTTTGGATGTTTGATGTTTACGGTGGTGTAATTTTTCATGTTTTGAAGTGTTGTGCCTTTTGCTTTTCCTTCTACCTGCCTGTTTTTGAGGTTGTCATCAGACTAGGCAAACATTCTTCTAAAGGAGTACTCTGAGTTCTCATAAAAAGATGCTCTAATTGTCCAGGCACTTGCTCAGCCCAGCCCTGTTTATAATAACCTCAGGAGCAACCTCTGTGCCAGAAATTGTTTACTTGGGAAACTGGAAGTGTTTAAGTCACTCTGTAACTTGCCCAAGGTCAATGTAAATGTTTCACCTGGGCAAACAAATGAGGGAGGACATGCCATTACAAACCTTGATCAAGGGACACAGGAGCAAAAGCTGAACCAACACAGAACAGTGTGTCAGACTCTAAAGATTTCTAAAACTAAATGTTCAGGAACAAACCCTAGATTCAAGACAACGAGATTCGACTGACTGAACACATCTTCTTTTTTATATCCGTTCTGATGCTCCAGCTTTGTATTGCTCTTACTCGCCACACAGCCCCACTGTCTTCTGCAGCAGGACCTGTGGTGCCAGGCTCAGCTCTTTGGGACAAGTGTGAGCCAGGGCTGTGACAGAGAAGTCCAAGTGCACAGGAGAAGCTGCAGTGCAAGCTGCAATGAAACCACGGGAACAGATCACCTAGAGGATGTATTTCCTGTTCTCACAGCTTCTCCCCATCTTGACAGCTCATACTTTGGCCTCACCAGCATGTTTCATGCTCTCAGAGAAATCAGGATTTCAGCATTGACTGGTCCAGTTCAAATATCCATACTACTGAAATCAGCACATTAATCCAAAACAATCCTCCAATTCCATGGAAGCACTGATTGAAAACAATCCTCTTCATCCCTTTTCACAAATCACATTTGCATCAAAAAGCCTATTATCAGTTTGAAATTTGAAACACGTGGGTAAGCTGGTTCTAACGTTGGCTCTGATTAAAAAAAAAAAACTTTGCTTTCAGATCTCTTTAGATTAGGAGAAGCAAAGTTTCTTTCTCTTACTTTACATATCTAATTCTTTGCATCTTTCTTTAACTTTGACAGTGCCCATATTGCTTTGTGATGCTGTTTTGGCAGTGGTGAAATGGCATATGCTAACAAAAATATTCATTCATAATTTATTCCTAAGTATTCCAACCAACCTTTTGTCTTCAGCCAAGATAAGCAAATGGACGAACATATTCAGACTTCAGTTTTCAAGTACTTTATTTACTGCACTTAAAATTAGCTGTGCTTCACTTTTTTTTGAGAACATTCATGCCCTCTCTTTCTGGTAGATGCTTCCTTTTTGATCACTGTAGTAGAACATTAGATATAATTCAAGAATATCCTCAGAAAATTCAATGACATTTCCTCCCTCCATGACCTCTTCTAGTTCATCTCCACCTTTGCAGATCTTTTCCCAGTGTATAGGGAGGAAAAAGAAAAGTTAATTCTTCTAGAAATGGCTGCATCTACTTAGCATTGTGGGTTGGCCACTCATATGCATAGATTTAGTACTCAGGATCTGTAGAAAGTTCTAAAAACAGAGCCAAATACATTGTCAAAGAAGTTATTTACACATCAGCCCAACTCTTCTGCACAATCAGCTTTTGCCAGTTGCGTGTGCCTCTTTTTACAAGCATGTCACATGCTTCCTACGGTGAAAGTAAGAGAGTGATGTTGGACCCCTAGGCTTCAAAAGTAATGTGTGCTTTGTGTCCAAGTATTGTCTATCTAACAATGGAGCTATTGCACGGAAGCAGCAGAGCAGCTGCTTCTTTCCCCCCAGTCTTTGTAGAACAAAGCACCAGGCTCCTCAGGAGTCGACTTTGTTGTTCTGCTGTTGTATAACTGAGCTGTCATCCGGCCACAGGCGCCAGTGGCTACAGCCCCCCTTACAGGAGCAAACAGTTCAAAAGCAGGGCTGGGTTTATGCAGTTTAATTTGATGTGTCAAGCATCTTTATTACAAGCATTCCTGCAATGTTTGCTGTTAACACTCAGAAAAGAACTTGTATCCAATCTAGCCAGGACATTCGGAGGGACAGAGGATGACTCGGGCAGCAATTCTAACTTGCTCTGACAGAAAATGCAATTTTCAGTCCCAGCATGCAAACTTAGCAAGAAAATACTTTTGCATGCTGTAATATCAATCTTCCCTGAAATTCAGATAGGATTTAAAAGCAATAGTGTTTGCCGCTGGCAATCTAGTCTTTGCCACTTCCCTATATCCTTGACAGTCACTTCTAAGGAGAGAAAAAAAAATATCTCTTTGCAGACAAGAAATTTGTGGCCAAATTAGTCAGGTTGGATGTGATTTAAATAGTACGACATACCATCCCACTTAGTAAATGCTCAGTAGAAATCCTTCTGCAAGAGATATATCATGCCACAATGGTAAATATTACTGTTCTCACTGATCTCAGCATAGGAAGAGACACTCCTCATCAACATATTTTTCAAGGATTCACAACAAAATGAAATAATGTGGAACCACAACTATGACCAGCTGACAGACCAAACTCTTCTGGTAACTTGTCAAGTGTTTTCTTCTGCCATGTCTATTGCACAGGCACCACAGCAATAAGAGATCCAGAAATATTTCTGATTAAATCCAAGGAAGATGACATACTTCATAATAATGATATGCAGATGGACAGAATTATTTGAAGAGTAGTCTGTTCATTCCTGTTTCTCACAATACCTGCATGCATTTTGATCCACAGTTTAAACCTCCTGTCTCCAATTAATCCTTTCAGAAATAAAATTGACATACCGGGCAATAATAGACTTCACATAAATAGAAAAGCTTTTCTTTGCTGTGAACCCAAAGACTTGTTCATCTCTCATGTCTCTGCTCCAAACACATTTCTTACAGCAAACGCTCTGCCACTAACATTTGTGCATGATCTGTCTATCATAACTACTGACAAGAAAGAAATGAAAGCAAGCTCATTGTTTGTACAGGAGCAAGAATGGTCTTGTGATTATGATACTTTGCGTGTGTCCGAAGACATACGGATTCTCATCTTTATGCAGAGCCATGATTTCTGTGTGAGCTTGTACTATTTACCTTTCCTCTTGCCTTGTTTCTCCTCCTAAAGAGACCATTATGACACCAGGGCTTTCGAACCACCCTGGGACAATGTCAGTATTTACTTCATTTTGATAGTGAAAAGGACATTCATCAGGTTTAGTTGCAGATATGAGTAATCTACAGTAACTTTCTTAACCAAACTTTCCCTAAAGTCTGTATCTGTGCTAAAGGTGTTGGGCAAGCAAACAGCAGCTGAGCAAAAAGACCAAGCCTTGTTATGGTAAGTAGATAGGCACCACCCAAGGAAGGTAGCCCAAGGGCATGGGCAACTGGATAGAAAACAAAGAACATTCCTATTTCATAAATGAGCTCCTCCCCAGCAGCACACAAACACGCCTAAACTGGCTCTCTGCACTTCAAAAAAGCCCCACTCCGACCTTCCAGATTTTTCTATCTGGCAACAGGGCCCTTTACAGGAATTGCTTGCTCTGGTCCAAGCTTATATGTCGCTGAGCTGTGTGGTAGTTTCCTCACTTTCCTTCAAAAGTGTAAGGCAAAAATTTCTAGTGAGCATTTTAAAGGGTAAGCCTTTTACATTGGTATGCCTCCTTCTAATAGCACATTGTTACCAGAGAATTCACTAATCAATTGCTTAATAAAAGATGTTGTTCCCAGTACCAAGTGGAAAACAAGCATGCTCTTCAGTTAGAAAGCTGCTGGAATCCTTTCCAGCAAATATGCTTTGCCCAACCTGATGATGATCCACAAAATGGTGCAACTGTGAGAAAATGGTGTCTGTCCGTGGTAAAAGAGAAGGAAAGGTGGTTCGAATTCTTTACCCCCAGTTCTCACACACTTTATTTCAAGCAGCGCCATTTCCCTCTCTGCTCCATGCACTCCCCTGGCCATTACCCCTGTGCACAATTGGGAGCACTTAACCTGACCCCACATTATTCATTAAAAGGTAAGGAAAGCACTCTTCAGAGAGCTGCTCAGTCTGCTTATCATAGCACCAATCTCACCCACCATATTTTTAATCACTCTGATGTCTGCACCCATGTGCTGCATGCCCTTGGGCTCGCAAACCTTATCCCAATGTCAATCTGGATAGAGCCATGCACACTGTCTATAAATAACAGAAGTAATTATTACTAGTAAATAATATATACTAGCTCATTTAAAATGAATCATGTTCTCCAGTCACCCTGGAAAATGAATAAAATAGGCAAAGCTACAAGGCATCACTTTAAAATGCTTCTTATATAATTATTATGAAATTGCATTAGGTGATGACTCATTCCTGCAAATGCAGAGTTCATTGAGGGTAATTAATATAAGTCACTATCTCTTCAAGTTAGTGACTCAGAGGCTGCTGCCCATAGTGGAGTGAAGTCAGAGAGAAGCTCCTCTGCTCCCACCAATAAAGCAATTGCAGCTTATTAATGCGGTGAGTAGGCTCAGTCTGCTCTTCCCTTTAGTCCACTTAGCCACTAGGTTTGGACTTTTTCCATATCCAAGGTAAACCAACTACATATTAACTGTTTCACTAGGGCTATAGAAAAAAAGAGGCTCCTAAATACAATTGTGATATACACAAATGCCTTCTCCCTAATTAATTATTTGTATGATTTTTAAAAAATGGTGTTATCCGTGTATAATGTGTAACAACATAGCAGTCATCTGATCAAACTAAGAGCTTGATAAGAGGAAGCAGCCATATTTAGTAGGTATATATAGACCATTTCAGGACAGAAGTCAAGCTGCAGCTGAGATCATCAGCTGTGGGAGGAATTACAGCAAGACAAGTGGTGTCGGCCACTGCACCCTTGTATATCTGCACAATAGCTGACAAGAGTTTACATTATCAAACCTTTTTAAAACATGCATGCCTTAGATGAGTCACATCAGAATAATTAATACAGTTTAGGAATTTGGCCACCAAAATATAAAGCTACTGAATAAAAATGAGTATAAAAACCAGGAGAATTTAGCTGCACTTCTCTCCCACACTCCAGCACTAATGACAGCTCATAAGTAGCTCTTTGTTTATCTCTCTCGTGGTTTTCCATGCTCTACAGTTGGTGCTCTGTATTTTCTAATATGTTTTGCTTTGCTAAATGCATTTTATTTTTCATAAGTATATCCTTTTCATGAGCTTTTTGTTCTTTTGATGTGGGAAAAGCCAAACATCAAATACATTTCTCACTGATATTCTTAACAGTATGTCCTATCAGCAGACTGCTGTCCACATGATCAGAATTAACTTAGCAAAAATAGTATGCTTTCAATATTTAAATGAAATCAACATATAAATCTAAAATCTACCCGTGCTGAGAAATTTATTTCTTGAGAATACATGATTAAACCAATAGCAGGTTGAAGAATGTTTTCTCATTATAAAACTCTTTGCAATAACACGGATCATAATTGTAGTAATCCATGACAGTTCAATATTAATTAACCAGCTTCTTTTGCCTAAAGCTTACCAGCCCTTCTAAAGCTTGAAAAAGTGTTGTGCAATATCACTAATGGAACACATGCAGAGTTTAACCTGTTTATGAGCCTAAGCAGAATGAATTTGTTAATGAAGCTGTCAGATGCACTGAAGGAGGTGGAGGGTTCATGCTGTCCAAGTCAGGTTAAGTGTAAACACTACTTTAAAAATTTACCTTCTCTTTCAGGCCTCACAGGAACATTCCAAGAATTGAGTGGTTGCTTCATCACTTTTTCTGTACCAAAGGGGACATTAACATACCACCTTGACAAGACCCATTTGAATATAAAATGTGATATTGTCCATTGGCCCCAGGGCATCAGAGTCAGGATGGAATGCATTCATTTAGCAAACTAGTTTTCAAAGAAATTCAACTGCCGGGAGGTTGTTTTTTTGTGGTTTGGTTTTTTTTTGTTGGTTTTTTTTTTTTTTGGTTGTTGGTTAGTTGGTTGGTATTTTTTCTTTTTGTTTTTCTTCTTTTTTTTTTTGGTGATTGGAAACAGAGATTGTAACTGTTAAAAACAATCTGATTTGAATTCGTATACAGGTTTGCAAATAACCATGTTACATCATTGGGTATAAGCCCACTTGTGTAAAATAGGTATACATTTACATTTTTGTGATTGTACCGGATCTGGGTGGGATGAAGTTAGCTTTCCTTGTGTAGAGCTGTGCCTTGCATTTTTGGTTAGAGAGATGTTGATAGCACCCTGGTGTTTTGGCTGCTGCTCAGCAGTACTTGCAGAGCATCAAGGCTGTCACTCCAGCCTTTCCCACCAAAGGCAAGTAGGCTGGAGGCAGGCAAAAGGTTGGGAAGGGAAACAGTCAGGACAGCTGACCCCAAGTGACCAAAGGGATAATCCATAACATGTAGTGCCATGCTCGGGAATAGAAGTTGAGACAATGGGTATGAAACTGGGGGAGTGGAGATTTAAGGCATTTGTCTTCCAAAGCAACCACTACATGTGCTGAGTTCCTGCTATGCAGGAAGTAGCTGGACATTGCCTGCTGATGGGAAATAGAGAATACGTCTCCTCATTTTGCTTTGCTTTTGTGTACAGCTCTTGCTTTTCCCATTAAACTGCCTTTATGCCAACTCACGAGCTTGTCCATCTTATTTTCTCTCCCTGACTTCTTAAGAAGAGGAAGTGAGAAAGCAAATTGTGGGGGGAGAGGTGTTTGGCATCCAGACAAGGCCAAGTCACCACACCCCAATAATATTCACCGAATTTAACATCCTATGCCTTGATATGACTGATCTTTCAGTTCAGGTAGGAAGAACTAGGAGGTGTTTTGTGGCTCATCATTCAATCTGTCTGTTCTTCAGGCCTCATCTGTATATCCTCTTGTCCTTATGATTCAGGACTTCATGTGATAAAAGCAAATAAGCTCACCCCATTAATTAGGTGTTGCACCAATCTGTTATACAGAAACACCATGTTCTTTTTTTGCCAGATCACTTTGCACTGTGACTTTCTTGTATATAATGAATTTCTCTTGTACAAAATGAATGTTTCATTCCAAAGCAGTGAGTTCTGGATGCGGAGCAGCATTCTAAAATAATCAGTATGACAAATAATTAGCCCCAGTGAATAAAATCCTGTGGACCCTTTAGGCAGAGAAGTGGTAATTTTGCGACACAGAAGTACAGTAGATCACACTAAAATCCTTAATTGACACATTGTGTTGATTGTAATGATATTAATCAGTGTTCTGGCAACTGTATCACATTTTTCCTTCATATAAAGTTAGTCCCTCTCTTTGTTCCTCAGAAATCTTTGAAAAACTTAACTGGGCAGAGCAAGGAAGCTTACTAAAATATTGTTATGTCCCCCTTTTTGCAGGCATGTTCTCAAGCACTCTTGAAAAAAAATTACTATTTTTCAATAAAATTACTTCTTAATAAAAAAAATAAAAATCCATACTAAGTTACATCAGTCACCTCATGTACAAGAAACCCTTGAACTCTACTCTGTATTTCTAAAAGAAATAGTTTAAATTCCAAATTCTTTGCCTTTCTGAAATATGCTGGACTTTGCTCCTCTTATTAGTGTCCACCCTGTAAAGCATTCATTGCTTCATCTCATCAGTGCAATTTCATTAGTATGAGAGAAGAACCACCAAAGAAATTATTTCAGGACCTGGAAAAAGTGCATATGAATTATGTATGCTTATGCACTAAAGAACTATGTGAGATTGTTTTTATTATAACCATTGTCTTGTCTTTCCCACTCCTTCTTTCCTATTTATGTTTTTGATTTGTCTCATATAAACTCCTAAAGTTATAGACCGTGTCCCTGTAATATCTGTGGCACTAATGGGTGGCACTGAAACATCAATAACTACAATGATATTGCTTATAATGCTCATCCAGAAGACTTTAAAGCAAACCACCAGAGGTACAAAATTAGTTAGGGTAGGCATACACAAAAAGCAATTTCCTTTTATCAATACATCACTTTTATTGAACAAAACTGGGCATTCAGCTATCTGAATTGTGTCTAATGACTGCATTTAGTGATGTTCTTCATGCTAAGCAGTGCTACAGTGAATACCAGGGCAATGTTGGTCAGTCTTCATATGTCATCTTCCAAGACAAGACTTTTTGCTTTCACTTGCAAAAGAACACTCACAGCCAGATCCTGACCAAATCACTACAGATGCAGTTTATGGAAGAGCATATCCTTTGAATTGCTTGTTTTAGCTCTCCAGGATAAACTGAAACCAAAAACTAAAGTTATTCTTGGTTACATATGCTTTATTTAATCCAATGAATGTAATCCAATGAGTTAAAGGAAGAAAACCTGTTCCCCCTGTGAGTTTGTATCCATTAAGATAGCTTTTGATAGATTCTTATTTTCATTCCTCCCAGCTGTGTTCATAAAGCATGGACAATGTTTTAATTTGCATCATTTTGAAAAGTTGATTTGATTTTCAGTGTAGAATCCCAGACATTGCCATGCTTCTGATGCTTTGGAAGGCATTCACAAACTCAGTGGCCCATTTATTTAAAAGTTGAGCTTTAAATTGCTTCTGTGCCACAGAAAACATTTGCAGCTGTATTTTCAAATAGTGCAAGGAATGTCTGAAAGACTGGCACTGAGACATGTAATTAAGTTTGTCACTGAGGAACACATGCCCAGGCCCATGTGAGGCTGAGATTGTTTACCGTTTCCCTCTTTTTTCTGTCACTCTTTGTGTCACTTTTTTTTTTCTTAATAATTAGAAAGACTAAGGGTGATCAACAAGTATTTTCTAAGATAGGTAATTGGTTTGGCACAAGAATGTCTGAGTAGGTTGGGATACTTCAGCTTGGGGAAGAGAGAACTCATGACAACAAACAACAATGACAACATGACAATATTACAAGTGCCTTGGAGAGAGTGAAGAAGCATCAGGTTTTTAGCCACTCAGTAAAAATCAAAGGCCCATCAAATGAAGATTATGGGAGCAAGGTAAAACAGGGTAAACTGAGACCTGGCTCTTTGTGCAGCAGGTGCTAGAATGATGAAATTTACTGCTCAAAGAAGTCTGGCTAGAGTTCAGCTGAGTTATGCTGGAAACTGGGTGTGTACATAGAAAAGATACCTTTTATTCTGGAGGCTCTATCAAATATGTTTGTATTGTTATTGCTGTTGCTGAAGTACTTACTTATGTCCAGTGTTGCAGAAAAGATAAAGGACTAGTTGGATCCTTTGTCTTCTCTCTCTGTAACAGTTTTAATGGTTTTATGCCATATATTCTTGGGGCTGGACTTTCTAGGAATTGAGAAAAATATTCCAGTGAGAAAAATGTTCCAGTGCCATTAGCCAACTGTGAGAGTCCTTACAAATGTTTTTGAAGCTGTTGACCAGCTTTAGTCAAGGCTGACAGCTGCAGCAACATTTCTGAAATAGTAATGGGGTAGAAGTTTCTGGGAAATCATTGGCAAGAAGAATTAACACTTCCAGATTATTCATGGAATTACAGAATGGCTGGGATTGGAAGGGAATTCTGAAAGTCATCTGAAAGTCACCTGAAGCTCCAACCGTCACTCAGGCAGGGCCACTTATAGCCAGTTGACCAGACACTAGGAAAAGACTTAAGCATTCATCTAAAACACCAGAGAAAGTGTACAGAAGAAACACCGGGGGAAATGTTTGCTAGATTTTATATCTCATAGATCTCAGTTCTTACTGCAGAAATTTTACTCTGAAATATTTGGTGGGACAGAGGTGATAGGAATCATACCTTCAAAATCTGAATTTGACTTTATCATGCTGGTTAGTACTTAATCTTCCTATTTAACTCATTTCCTTGGCATAATTGCACTATGCCTTATGACTAAGATGTTATAAATAAATTTCATCTAAAATTGACTCATAGTTCTCCAATATAATACATAACATCAAATTATGAAAGTAATACATATACAATGCATTAATATTTCATCAGAATCCAAATAATTGCTGTGTATTGAATTGAATATATCGAAAAATACACAGATCTGTCCATATCTTCCACTCCTATTGTAATAGTGCAGAATAGCATGACGAACTTCAAAGAAATTGTATTCTCAGGTCCATGAGGAGCTTTCAAACAGATCTCCCTTGGCCCACAAATGCTCCTTTTGTAAAGAAAGCAAAAGCCATTCTCTCTGTTGCTATGTCCAGGATGCTGCTAGTTACCTAATATCCACTCCGCTTTCCTTCATATAATTTAGAATTTTAGTTCAAAAATACGCCTTGGGGTAGTTCAAGTATGAGAGGAACAATTTAAATCCCATTTTTATTTTCTCTTGTGCCAAGGGGCAAATGTAATAGCCTTACACAATGTTGCACCACGTTGAGTAGGCTGATGGGATATTACATAACATTGTCTAGGTACTGAGGGAAACAAATGTTTCCAACATGCGCACAAAAAGCCCTAAAAGCAGGGGTCCTTTCAGTGCTGTGAAGGAACACAATACAGACACTGTGAGGAGCAAGTCTGGCTTTCAGCCCAACTCATTCACATAACCTGTAAGACCAGTGCTCCTACTGCGCTCACTTTGGCCAGGAATGAACCAGGAAATGTTCTGTTTAATCTCCCTGCAAAAGGATCCTGCGCTGTAAATTGGTGTTCCTCTTTTCACTTAAAATTGATAAGTGTGTTGATAAGTTTGGTGATTATTTGTGATTATTTGTGATTATTTGTGATCATATGTGTGTCTTCTATTTGTGTTTCAGTCACAAAACCAAGGTCAAAATTGAAATCTACATTCCTGTGGAAACATAGGGGATGTTTAAGAAGCCAGCATGACAAACTGATATAATACAGCAAAGAAAGCAAATAGATGCAGTACATCTTTAGCAAATAGAACATTACATATTTATGAGCAAAGCTGAAGAAAAATACATTAATATTCATCTAATTAGCCATTCAAATGCATGTCCATTTTCTAAGTTAATGTGTTCAGTTTTCCTTCTCAAGGTCTTGAAGAAGCTTTTCCCATTATAATTTCAAGTGTGATATTTACAGCAATAATGAGGAACCACTCCTGTAATATTGAATCATGAAGGATTGCTGGAGAACGAAGGCAAAAAGCAGGCTAGTCTAGAAAAACTGCTAAAGAAGTTATGAGATCTTCCCTAGAGATACTTCTTCTCTTACACTCTGTGAAACAAACTCTTATTTGTGCAGTGCAGGATTTTAAAAATCTTTCCATAAAGACAGATGATCTGATGATGACAGCCAAAAGACCTCCTGAAAGTGATATGGCACTGCAGTCCTAAAGGGTGTTAAAATAAGTGCGTTATAAATAAGTGGCTGTCTCAGTTTAGGAAGGGTACTGCCATTAGTGCCCCCACTGAGACTCCCCAAACCATGGGCTGCTCTCTTGCTCCCCTGCTTTCCCCTGCCACTCTCCTCTGCAGTGGAATGGAGAGGAGAATGGGGGGGCACAAAAGGCAAAGATCATGGGCTGAGATAACAACAATTTACTGGAAAAAAAAAGGAGAAAAGACAATGAACAGCAACAGCAACCATACCAATGACAAAGGGTACAAAAAATAAATGGTACACATGGAACTCCCCCAACCCCAACAACGGACAAAACCAGACAAGTCCTTCTGCCACGTTTGCTTGACTGGACTAGAACCCTTCCTCCCTAGAAGAGAGTCCCTTTTCCCTACTCCAGGCAATGATGTCAGGTGGTATGGAATGACCTCTGGGTCCTGGTCACCACAAAAAAATTAACTCTGTCCAGGCCAGAACCAGGACAGTGGTTAAATAAAAACTCAGCTCAAGTTTGTCAAAGTTCATGCACTTCAATGAAGTCAGATAAGTGTCTGCCACATATTTTAGCTCAGTTAATGGCTCCACTTGTAAACTATTAAAAATCTTCTTTTACACTATTTTATATTTAAACTAAGCCAAGCCAGCAGTGCCACAACAAAGTGTACCTGAGAGTGATGGACTCAGTTTGATGGATGCCTCAAAGCCACCCCAGTTTGCATGTAAGGTACAACTGCAAGATTTAGCTGCTGATCCATGACAGCTGTCTCTTTCGTGCCCCAATCTGGGAATTTATCTTCAATTCTAAGTCCCAGAACAGAGGAGGGAAAGGCAGATTCAACTAACAGAAAAAGAATTTGGAAGGAAGCTGAACATATCACTGATTGTTCTGGCTTCCTAGGGCAGGGCAGGCATCTGGTACATGAGGTGCTTCCTCAGAGCCTTTCCCTAGGGTATTCTCAGGGACCTCCTGGCACATGCAGCCATTCCCCAGTACATTGCAACACTTTGTTATCATTTTGAAGAAAAAGAAAAAAAAAGGAAAAAATGTAAAATGCCTGAGTCCCCATAAAGAACAGTTGCTTTTTTTATAGTTTCATATATTCTCACTGCCTGAGGATAAATCACACTAACACAGACTAAATTGTCACAAAATCACAGCCTAAACTAGAAAACATAATATTTTCTTTCCAAAGAAAACAAAAATGTTAGATCTGGAGGTGTTTCTGGCATATAGGCAAAAGTTGTTTCATGGGTAACCATGAGTCTGTTGTAGAAAAGAAAAGCAATTTCTGTAATAGTTATGGGTCTCTTGTCCAGAGCCAAAGGCCATGTTAAAGGGGTTCTGAGTCAGAGAAATGCTTATGCCCAAGAAGGAAGCTCCACACAGTCTTTTTCTTCTCAAAAAGATGAAAGAAGCTAGGGCTGATCTAAGAAGAGACCCTACTCTGAAGAAGGGGAGGTTATCCTTAACAAATAGCAAAATACTGGAAGAACAATACAGAAGAATTATTGTGAAGTGGTGAGGATGACTGTAACATGGGACAGGAAAGTACCACCTGGGATATGGCAGATCTAATTTCTCACTAACAGGGCCAACCACTTCGTACAAATGGAGTATGAATATACTGTGTTCCCTCTTTGCTTCCCTGATTATCTTTAGCTATAGGCTGCATGAATTATGCAGGCCCCCAGCTAGGCTGTGCATTTATAGTTGCAAAATAAAAGACGAGTCAAATATCTTGCTACCATTTTTGGCTTGTGATTTTCATCTCACTTTCCATTTATTCTAATAAAAGTGGTGATATCTGAATCTTATACAAAATAGGGCTGAAAAAATCCCCAAACACCAAGATATGCCCTGGTGCAACAAGGCAGTTACTTATGGGCCTGACACTGAGTGCACAGATAGTTTCACTGAACCTGAAGAGATTGCTTGAATTTTGTTACTGCCTATTCTTAGGGTCTTCATGGGATGTGAGATGTGTCTTTGCAGCTACTAAGGGACACACAGTAAATCATACACCATGTTATCCATATTCAGGATGTAATATTTTAGTGTACTGCAAATAGTCCGAGCACAAACCCTGCTTGCTTACAAAGTGACTGCTTGTCACTGAAGGTATCATAGGCCCACTAAACCAAGGTTACTCTCATGCAACTTAGTGATGAATAGCTTTCATTTCAGTCACATCCCATTTTGTGTCTTCCATAGCAAGAGCTGTTCCACTGCTCCGAATGAGAAAGGAACTACAGACACAACAGCAATTAAAGATTTATAGTACAGTAAATAATTAACACTCCACCTTTCCACTGAACAAAAAGTCATGCTTAGATGAATACAAAAACAGCAGTAAACTCATACCAGGCAGTTGAAACCAATTTATCTATGATACATCTCAGAAGTCTCACATTGTCTCTCAAAAGAACATTTTCTGTTAGTCAGGCTATATTGGATATAAAGTTATATATAGCATATTTACTTGATTTTGCAAAACAATGAAGATGTTCCTTATTTCAGAATTCCTTCATAAAACCCGTCTGGTTTGTGTTTAGACTCAGCACAGTAATGTGCTGAGCTCTTCATATGCTGGAGACTGCAGCATCCTTTCATCCTGACACCAGCAATCTTATTGCCATCTGGAAACTTCATGATAAGAGAATTTTTTCCCCTTTGCAATTTAGGTGCTGCTCTACTAGGTACAACTGGGTTTTTCAAATAATTTTTCCACTGTAAAAATCATAAACTCTTGAGCACTACTTAACACAAATGCAGGCCTTAATTTAGAGGCATGCATTGTTTTGTCTCTACTTTTGTCTCCCATTTTCTTTGTGTCATAATGGGATGGCTTAAAATTCATTTAGATTATAAAATGTGCTTTCAAAGAAATGTTCAAAAATCAAAAAGTATGCCCAAATTAAAATGTTGAAGTTGCAAAGACCAGCAATCGGAAAGGATGAAGCAATGCCAGAAGTACTGACAACATGGTAAATTCAATATAGATCCATCTCTCGCATGCATCATGGTAATGTCATTAGCTGCTTGGTCACCTGCTCTTTACTTACAAGTTTTTTTCTTTTAGTCACTGCACATAACAAAGTTCTTCTGGTATGAATGAAATGTGCGATGACAAAAGTTATTCTCTGCAGTTTCTCTGCCTCAGTTGCTGCAGAAGCTGAAGCATGAACAGCAAAGTTGAATAAGTTCAAAATTTCTGTCTCCTGGGAATTCTACTGTTCTCTTTCAGGTGCTTGAATTTATAATTAAAAGGAATAACAATACTTCCTGCAAGATGGAAATTATGATGAGATTTTGTTCTGTAAAACTAAAAAGTCAGGTAATTTGTTTCAGAAATATGTTCAGAGCTTGCAAGGTTCTGATTTCTTAAGGGGCAGACTGTTACCAGATTGCATAGTAGTCAAGAGGAAAGATGACTTCATGTATCTGCATTTCTGTGGGGCCAGAGAAAAGGAAAAGGCCCTATCCTAAGGGTCAAGGGGAGCCCATTTGCCCAGGAAACCACGAAGACATTGCTGATAAACAGTTGTGTGGAGGCAGTGCCTGCCCCAGGCTGGCACTTCTTTCATGGAAGGCTTTGGATGTTCTTGTACCTGGGCCAGGATTTCTGTGCCAAAGAACATCTAATGAATAACCCTCTGGGCCTTCCTTCTAAACCAGTTTCATTCCACAATAATTTTTTACAGACAGGGAAACAATATTTTTGTGACAGTCTACTTGTAATATGTCTTTTTTTCCTTTGTCTCCTTCTCCTTCTTCTTTTCACAGTGGTGCGATGTGACCCTTGGCTGCTGGCAGCCACATGCCTGGCAGTGCCCGCAGGGCCTTTCATGTTCAGAACAGCTCTCCAAGTACACAGGGGTCATATTCATTTCTCTTGAGAGTTTCTTAAAGACATTTGATTCCTGTGACATGAGACTGGTTACTAATTAACAGAGATTCAAAGATTAGTGTTACCAACTCTCCTTCTCCCAAGGCCAGGCAGCAATGGGGGAGTAGGAAGGCCATTATGTGAGCTGCAGAGGACACTGAGCCTGCAAGTGCCAATGAAAAGATTCATTATTTATCAGCTTTTCAAGCTGAAAAGTTAAACTCAGCTGTTTTTTGTGACCAGTACTGGTTCTCTACATTACATCACCAACACCTGCACAAGGTATAACATTGCCTTGCTATCACAATTTCACTTAGGCTTGTCAATGGAGAAAAGAGCCTAGATATTAATTTGCTGTAACATGACTTTGCAGTGCTTTGTTGGTGGAAGAGATGGAAATTAAATGATTGTTGAGGAGAGGTTTTCCTTGTTTCATAGAAACATAGAATTATTAAGGGTGGAAAAGACCTCCAATATCATCAAGTCTGACCTTCAGCCAAATACCATCATGCCCACTGAACCATATGTCAATGAATATGATTCCCTGAGACAAGAAGGAGTGTATACTGAGAAGAGACTGAGAGACAGCAAAGATTAGGTTCAGTGACTGTGTATACATACTGCATAGTTTCTTGTACTGGGAATGGTGGAAATATTTGCAATCTAAATAACACTCATAGAGCAGACTGGATATGGGTCAGCTCAGCTTTTTTGAGGGTTCTGCTTTGAATACAGACTCACAGACAGCCTGTTGGTGAGTGGACCCAAGGAGTTCCCATTCCTAAATACACACAATCTAAAACATATGAAACATCTAAAAAGACAGAAAAAGTTTCTCTTTTTTCAATCAGTAAATAAAAAAATAAATTAAAAAAACCCAACCAAACAAAAACAAAAATCACAAACAAAAAACCAACCAACCAACCAAAAAAAAAACAAAAACAAAAACCACCAGTGAAGGAAGCAAGTGTACGTTTTCATCTCCCTGAGACAGTAATGGTCTTCACTTCTATTTAAGAAAACTCTAAAGAAGTCTGTGGATTTTTTAAAGCTTTTCATTGCATTAAAATGCACTCAGATTATGGCATATTCTCAATATTATTCTTCTGCAAATATTCAGATATTCACATAATAAGGAAAAATGGCTGTAAGTATGTTTTATCTATCTGCAGTTATCTGCTCAGGGGTTTAAGAGGCTTGTTTTTCAGACAACTATTCACTGAATCTCTGCCTTTGAGCACAGAAGATTATGCTAGCATTTCTTGAAAGCATTGCAAAAAGCTTTATGAATGTATAGACTCATCACAGAATTTTCCCCTAGAGTCAGAGGATGGGCACTAAGACCATTTAGAAGCACAAAGTACCTAAGGTTTTGCACTTTAGGCTTGTAGAGCACATATGAAAAAGCTGCTGTGCCAAGGAGTCTGGGAAACACACTCCCAGGGTTTTGCAGAGGTTCCTTGGATTCAGCTGGTGCTTTCTGCCAGCCTGCAGTACTCTGAACCAGCTTTGACCAGGCAGAGCCCCAACAAAGAGCAGGAGTGAGTGCACAGCTGATTGCTTTTTACCTGCCAACTTACATCCACATCTCAGAAAGCTGATCTCTCACAGTGTACTGCTGCCTCTTTATCCTGCTCTTGGGACAGCAAAGAAACAGCTTTGAAAGGGTCTGAAAAGAGGATTGTGACTAGGACCTTATTGTTCTTGTACATATGCTTCATCTCAGCCACCATATTCATTCCAAAACATAGGAAAGCTTGTTGGAGAAAAGTATGTGCTGCATAGGGGTGTGATTTTCCCCAGAGCTTACAAATTCATTTAGCATCTATCTGAAGGAGGCAGGGAGGAAAAAGAGTAAATTTTAATTTTAATTTTAATACATATATTGAATAAAAGAATCATGTTGAAAACCCAGAACACATTAAAAATCCCATCTCTATCTGTCAATACCAAAAATGAAAATTTTTTACCTTCCTAGCAATTCCTAAACACAATTAGGAGTATTAGAAATTATCAAAGAAGTCTGTTGATGATTCTGAGGATAATCATGCATGTTGAGAATGTCTGAATAACTTGAATAACTTTGTTTTCTCAACGTAGTTGCACATCCTATTAACTAAAGCCAAGCCTTGGATTTATTCTTGTATTTGACACCGAGAACAATACCTCTAAGGTGGTCAAATTCACTTTCAGAGAAACCCAATTAGCTAAAAAAGAATAATGCATTATTCTAGAGAGGTACTTTGTCTTCTCTTTTTCTGAAAGCTGGACAAAAAATATAAATTAAAGCAATAAAGAAATTTAAATGAGATGGTAAAGACTTGAAATACTTCCATATGAATTAGGGCTATCTGTAGTGCCAAGAATTCCCTCAAAAGAGCCAAATAGGTCAGCAGGAGAGCATCTGAAGAACGGCACAGAGGACTCCCATCCACTCTGGCCAGAGAGTCAACCTCATTGGGGGCTAAATTTAAATGTATTTATGCAAAAGCAAGCAGCATGGAGAATAAACAGGAAGAAATAGAGACATACACACACCTGCAGGGCTAGAAATTACTGGCATCGTGGAGATGTAGTCGGACAGCTCCTACGACTGGAGTGCTGGAATGAAGGGATACAGGCTCTTTAGGAACGACAGGGAGGGGAGATGAAGAGGTAGGGTTGCCCTCTACACCAACATGGAGCTCCACCTGGGGAGAGATGAGGATCTGACTGAGAGTT
Source organism: Lanius collurio (assembly GCA_020086605.1). Classification (NCBI taxonomy): domain Eukaryota; kingdom Metazoa; phylum Chordata; class Aves; order Passeriformes; family Laniidae; genus Lanius; species Lanius collurio. Next base: position 2,835,681 of record JACBWW010000002.1, read on the forward strand.
TATGGGTCAGGATTAAAGGGAGGGCAGGGACAGGTGACATATGGGGTCTACTGCATGTCACCTGACCAGAAAGACCAAGCAAATGCAGCCCTCTAGAGACACACAGGAGTTGCCTCACATTCCCACGCCCTCGTGCTCATGGGGGACTTCAACCACCCCAATATCTGTTGTAGGGACAGCACAACAGGGCATAAGCAGTCCAGGACTTCCTGCATCGATGATGACTTCCTTCTTCAAGTGGCAGAACAACCAGTGAGGGGAGGTGCTATACTGGATCGTGTACTCACTAACAAGAAGAGACTGGTGGGGAATGTGAAGTTGAAGAGCAGCCTTGGCTGCAGTGACCATGAATTGGTGGAGTTCAAAATCCTTAGGACAGTGAGGAGGTTGCACAGCAAGCTCCCAACCCTGGCCTTCAGGAGAGCAGACTTTTTCTTGGTGAAGCTCTGGAACAGGTTTCATAGAGAAATGTGGATGCCCCATTCCTAGATGTGTGCCTATGGCCAAGCTGGATTGCACTCTGTGCAGCCCAGTCTAGTGGAAGATGTACCTGTCTATGGCAAGGGGTATGGAACTAGATGACCTTAAAGGAAGACCCCTTTCAACCCAAAACATTCTTTGATTCTATGATTTTATGCAAAATGCTGATGACAAGGACTGAGAGCTATCATGCTGGTTGGAGGAAGTTTTAAATTGTCTCCCATGAGCAGTTAAAGTCTCCACCATCAGTTTTCTCTGTCTCAGTGACCAGGAAAAAAAAAACTGACTAGCTCTTCCCCTAATGAAGGATAAGGATTTCATCCTGCAGACACCAACCATCCTCTTTTTTCACTATTATTCATTGTGCATATTTATTGATTTATTAGCAGAAGAGACATAGTCAAGCAGACGTCCTGAATCACCACCGTGTTGTTTAACCCTTACTATTGCATGATACTTCAGAATTATTTCAAAGAACAGAAAGAAGTTGTTCAAAGAGTTTATCACAGAGGCATGCATGACTGACAGCTCCTTCCTGTCTCACTTCATGCATTTTTGGTTTGAGAGCACTTTCATCCCATGATCCCTTTTGGTTCTCAGTTAAGGACATGACATTGGTGCAACTATCCAGAGACTTATTTGCCCATCTCTTGTTCCTTCTTCATTTTCCTGGCAGTTTGAAAGGTTCTTCAGACATGAAGCAAGGAAATGCCCCTTCATTTCCTTATGATCAAATTATCATTCCTGTTCCACCTTCAAACTTGATGTCTCTTTTCTATTTCATATCACATCAGTGAGTCGGAATCTGGCTTTCCACTAAAAGCTGCCATTGCGTCCACAAAAGAACACTTCACACACCTCAACATCCCCTTCTTTCCTGTCTTTAATTTCCAACCCTGTGCATGAGTTACCCAAGCATATTTCCTTTGCTAAAATTAATTGCTATCACAGAGTATTTATCTTCTGGAAGGTACGAGGCATTGCTCAGGGTGAATTTCACCCAACTTCAATGCTTTGCTTTGCATGTAGCAACAATTACACAAGAAAAGTTAGTGCTGTCTTATCTTTGCTACTGAGACCAAAGCAGAGATTTGCTTTATTTAAAATGCAAGACAAGCCTTTTATGTTCAAGCTTCTGCTGTTGATCCTTGGAGCCATACCACTTGCACTGTTTCTAATTTGGAGAATAGCAGGCATAGGGTATTATTGGGTGCAGCCACATGGTCTACATTTTCGCTCTTGATACCTTTTCCTTGAGACCCTAGCCCCCTCCCAAGAGCCAGAATAAGATGCTTCCATTAGATAACACAGAAAAAATCTTCCAATTTTAGTAGCCTGCATATTTCTCTCCCATGAAATAAAGACCATACCTTGAATTTGATACAAGAGCAATTAGGTCATTAACTAACCTGGCAATCTACCTAAAGGGCACAGTGGCATCTATATGGGAAAACTCTTATGTAAACATTTCATTCCAGTAGGAGACAGCTATAATTGGTCCTTCAATATGCACTTTGCATAATCATCATCCAATGCCCAGTCTTCTCTCCTATTCATTCTTTTTTCAAACACTCCTTCTCACCTATATGTGTGCATTGCCATGCTACATTATGTTATGTAACCACTAGCCAGATTACCCAATTTTGCAAACTGAGCTTCACTGTAAGCTAACAGGTGTCTGATAAATAAAGTTTGTAAAAAAGCCATGTCCACTGCAGGTGACATTGGATTTTACGTGTTGATGAGTGGTAGCTTACTTCACAAATACTTTGATTTTTTCATTTTTTTGCAGTGCCAAAACACTCAGAATAACAGCTTTCATGCATCAAATGTATTATAGTGTTGGGACAACCTAACCTCCACTTTATTATTTTAATTAGTTTTCTGCTTTGAATTTTTGGCTGTGTTTTATTCTCTGTAGCACAAGATTCTAGTAGGTTCTTATGATGAGAGGTCAAACTGAATAAAAATGGCCCTGCTGGTTCTGTCAAATAAATTCAAACATTACTGTGAAGCTTTATAACAATAATACCTTTCATGCTACTATATTCTGTAAGCAATTCAAGTGGAATCCCTGTTCTGTGTGGTTTATTATAACTCAACCATAAAAATGTGCTTTGGGCTGAAAGTGGATTTATAAGATTTCTGCCCAGGAGCATACACTTTGTAAAATTTAATTTAAATCAGCTTAGCTGGTTTTTTTTCTTTAAAGACTGAAGAATAAAAACAAAGATAGATCGGTGCTTTTTTCTTAGCAGAAAAAGACCCTCACTTTTCTTTTTATAACAAGTAGTCATTTTTCTTGCCCTTCATGAATATGTGTAATTCCATCATCTTTGGGGAAGACATGTGGAGAACCATGAAAGGAAAAGTCATTTTCCTTATTTAAATGAAATATAGAGGCTGTCTGTGGACTAGGATTTTCTATGGGTACAGGGAACAATATAAATAGTGATATTTTTATTGGAAAGATAAAAAGAGGCCACCACACAAACTACTTTTCACAACAGTCAAAACAGAGTTTTATGAAATGGCACTGGGAAAAAAATCTCATTAAATGCAGTATAGCTCAGCTACACACCCACTATGCTAGAGATTATTGGACCTAACTTTGCAAACATCTGCTCTGATGGTTTATGCTGAATTTTAGGTGGGTTTATCTGTTTGTTTGCTTGCTTTCACATTTCCTCTGGAGATATTGAAACTCATGCTGAAAGTATTGCTTAGAAAGATCTGCAGCCCTGGATATATTTCACTTCAAATTCTGGTTACATGAAGACCCCCTTGATAACTTGCCAGAGGTCATATGAGCATCAAGCAGATCAGATTGAACAGAGCAGCTCATCAGACAGGGCTGTGCCATTTCATCTGAGTCAGCAGACAAATTGCTCAGCAACTAACAAAGAGTTTGAAAATGTAGCAGTGGTTCCACTCATGGAAACCAGGAAAAAAAACCCTGTCTGATGGCCTACTACATGGTCTAATTCAGAGGCATCTTCAGTACAGCCTTCCCTTCCCTTCCCTTCCCTTCCCTTCCCTTCCCTTCCCTTCCCTTCCCTTCCCTTCCCTTCCCTTCCCTTCCCTT
>JACBWW010000002.1:2839643-2858787 GCA_020086605.1 Lanius collurio
TCTGCCATGTGGTCCAGATTGCTTTCTAAGGGATAGTCTTTCAGTCTATCCACAGTTAACACCTTTCTCTGAGTTCTCACATCTCAGTAGTTCTCACATCCCACATTAGAATCCTTAGTTCTGCCATGGACAGGTATTTCTTGTTCCACTCATTTTTATTCATACAGTTTGCTCCCCTATGACCTGTGTTCGTCTGAGATATGTTTCATCATTCTTCTTTTCCTCTAATATAGAAATAAGGACAGGTTCTTTTATCTTTGTAGCATTTCACAGACCATCACACCTCTTCTCAGACTCTGCTCAGCATTATAAAGTGATAGGAAAAGAGGCAATGGAAACAAAATTAAATACCAGAAAGTTCATTCAAACATTAGAAAACCCTTTCTTATTCTGCATCTGGAACAGGCTGCCTAGAGAAGTTGTGGAGGCTGTGTTCCTGGAGATAGTAAAAACCCACCTGGACACCATCCTGAGCAAACCACTCTCGCTGACTCTTCCTTGAACAGGGGTTTTAGACTAGATGACCTCAAGAGGACACTTCCCACTTCAGTGATTCTGAGATACAGTGTTCTTATGGACCACCTCTCATTAATTATTGATTTGATGACTCTTCCTTTCAAAAACTATATCTAGCAGGTTATGACACCTAGGAGATATATTTCTAAACTTGTTCCCACATATTGGAAATCTCTCTACAAACTTCTGCAAAGCTTTCCTCTTCAGGATTCTCCTGAAAACTCTGTGTTGCAATCTATACAGCCTATAAAAGGAATTTGTCAAGATGTAGATAGTTGCTGTGTCTACTTGTTTCTCCAACTGTACTTCTATGACTTCTCCAACTGTATTTCTATGCCTGCTCCTCTCTTTATACTTCGGATGTAAAAGGCCTGTGACTATGCCTGGGTTTTGTACTGCACCTACCACCACTGTTTATTGTACATACATAGGACTGCTGGACACTCATCAGAAATGAAAAATAGGTGGGTAGCTCCAGAATAATCAAAGTATGTTCCAGATTGGGTCAAAATTAAAATAAAGGCCTTAACTACTGTTTTCAGTTTTAAGGGATTGTTTTGCTTTTACAAACACACAGAAACTGTAAAGCATCTGAAATCCAAAGGATTTCTTTGTTTTCTCTGTTTTGTTTCCTTTAAGTTTTACCAGTTCCATGGAATTCAGTCTGAACTTTACTGGTTACTATGGTGACTAACTGTAATAAATGAAGTGACAAAGATGCCTCAGAGTTTATTTAGTGGGGAATAAGGAGCAGCTAGAAACAGAAACCTCTACTTTTCACAGACGAGTCGTTCAGTCAGCCACTCGCATAGCTGTTAATATACAGATGGGTTTTGAATCATTTGCCTCCTGTATTAATAGGTCTGCTTCCCCCCTTCTTTAATGGTGGTGTGCTGAGTGCAATGAGGCAGGCAGTCTCAGTGCAGATAAAGTTCTGAAGCTGCTCCCACCAAGTGGGGGGCATTAGGTCCTAGATAGATACATTTCCTCCAGCTTAGCCCATTCACTGCAGTGTGAGCCTAATGCCTGAGCAGAAATTGTTTTCCAGTGTGTTTCTAGCTCTCACTGGCAGCAGAGATGATGTTGTGTTGACTGTAACTAGAAATAGACACCCCACTGTCTTGTTTCTTTGATTCAACAAGGGTAGGAGGGAACACCTTAAGCAGAACTGCTGCAGCAGGTGGCCAATTATCTAGCAAAGGTCTGAGAAAGATGTTTTTGCTGTTTATACTTTCTTACTAACTGTGCAGAAAACAATTAATACTTTGCCCCTCTCTTTCATTTTTGATACCTGTATAAACAGCAAAAAGGATGCTGCAAGCAGCAGAAGAAATTCAGACTAACTCCTGTGATGAGAGTGGTCAACTCAGTCCTGGGGAAACAAAACCTGCAAAGTTTTGCTTTGTCTCATACTGATTCCATTGAAACAAGGTAGAAGCTGGAACATTTATCATGTTGTAATAATGACAAAAACAATGCTGTAGCAGCTTTTAAAGTACAAATCTGTATCTTGAATAGAATAATAAAATGTCCTCTTAGGATTTCAGATGTGCAGAAGATTTTGCTTGCTTTTGGCTAGATATCAGAGTGACATTATACCTGTGGTGTCATGTAATATGATGTTTTGTTAAGTTTTGTAGGATCTGCTTGAATGTAAATACATATATGTGTAAAATTCACTGTGTGTCTGGAATTCTGACCCATATGACACCAGAATTAACTTCCCTGCCTATGTTTGTGTCTTTTCAATATTCCATACAGAAGTCTATACTATATTGTGGAATACTACATTGCTCAAAGAACCCAGCATTGACTCAAACCTGCTGCATGGACAGAAGGAAAAGCCAAACCAACCACTTTCCTATTGCATTACACCCATTTTCCTCAGAAACACCTCCTTGACCCAAAGATAGAAATGCTCATTGCCTCCCACCAACCCACTTTGCTTTGGAAGTGGAGAGTTGCAACCTGGACAGATCAAAGTGGGAGAAGCTCTGGCACAGGCAAACTACTGAGACTTGCATGCAGAGAGTAAGCCATATAAGTTTAAAATATAATCTATGGCTTGCAAAATACGTGATTAGTACCCAGAGATGTGGTTTGAAAAATAAAACAGCTCAAGTTCCCTGTCAGCTTGGGTGACATAACCTGGGGCAGAGTTATAGGCAATAAAAAGCTCAACTAAACACACCTTGTGGCAGTGCCTTCCTCTAAGAAACAAAATTATGTGGCACTGGCATTATCTGCATTTCATGAACAAACCAGATTTTGTCCTGTAAGCCTTTGTTTGTTTGTAAGCCTTTGACTCTGCTGGTTTACCATCCTGTTAAACTGGTATCTGACATTTCAACTGGGAAGAAGTAGCACCATTTTTGCTTTTGAGGAATTCAGTGCACCCCTAGAGATGAGACTGACAGGTGACTGTGTCACACTCCTCTTCTACTCTCTTCTAGAGTGCAGTCCAGCTAGTGGTTTCAAATCACAGACTGCTTTAAAACAGTGTTTGAAGTCTGTGTTTGATTTAGCCATGGTTTACAGTACTTGATTTTACTCCACGTCTACAGGAGTTGGGAAGACACCACTCCCATTTGGCCTGGGACAGCTCCCAAAGGACCTTTGAATGATTTGTATTTTTCTCTAAGGCCCCAAATAAACATATAACTTTCTAACACACACACCTTGGGGGGTAAGAAATTATTCATGATACAACAAGAAAAATACAAAAAATATGTCACTACAAATTCTTAAATAAGCTGTTTTCACTTTTTGATCTCTAAGTATTTTCTTTGTTTGATCTGTTATAAATATTTCTCTTCGCTCTTTTAAAAGCATTGGCTTTTTGACATTTGGGGGAAGAAGATTTATTGCAGTACTAGAGCAAAATAAATCCACTTTTAAATGTGAGCTAAGTTTTGCAAAAGAGAATGGAGGCTTTAATACAAGATCCAAATGCCAGTATCTCAGGACTGGTTGCACAACTCTGAAGGACAAAAGTTAAAATTACAAACAGCACAACGTAATTGTTGCGAATTACTCACGGAGATTTATTTTCCTTATCACTAAGACCATTATTTTTATTTACATCTAACCACAAAAAAAGTTATGCTGGGCCTATATTTTTTTCACAGGTCCAGTGAAAGCTGGAGATTATCGATTATGTGAATAGCTATATAATCTCCCCCTGATTTCTAAAAAACTCAGCTACCATTCAACACTAGCTCACAGTGGACCTAACATCTTCTTGCACTTTTCATTATGTTGATCTTTAAACTTTGTGCAACATTTTTCAGGGCCTGGAGGAAAGAAAGAAAAAGAGGACATTTAAAATGCATTGAAATTATGCTTTGACTTGATTAAACACATATCTGTGTCATCCAGCAACCCTGTGATAATAACTGATAAACAAGTACAATGGGAGAAAAAGTATGTATAAAACAAAGACTTGAATCGCAATTTCTCATTTATACATCAGAATTCTTTTTTAAAATGCCACTTTTTAATCATGCCTACATTATTATTTATGTCACAACTACAGAACCCAGCAAGATCTTGCATTTCCTAGGTCTGGCCTTGTCTTGCAGGAGCTTTCCCATACCATGATCTGTCTGAGACACTGAGGCTTTGTTCATGTTCAGCACCCTCAGCTCCAGGCAGCCCCAGAGGTCACTGCATCCTCTCCAGAGCTACCAGAGCAGTGTCCAGCGGCAATCTCCTCTCCTAGCTCTCTGGTGGCCATCATCCCTGGCAGACAGCTTGCTGTCAGCAGCCCTGGATCTGCCAGGCGTCCTCACCCGCCTGAAGATGAGCTTTTCCAAACCCGTTTCCCATCTGTTTAAGCCAGAGTTGAAGAGTGTCACTAAGTTCCTAAATGGCCCTGGGTGCCCAGGTCTTTGCTGCAGCCCATATTTATAGTAAAGTGCTTGGTAGGCACTGCAGATACGCCTTCAGCATTCACTGCCCTACATCTGTGCTGCCTGGAGCCAGCATTTGTTCCTCTCTCCCCTCCCTCCCAGCATTGGATGCTTGACTGGGTTCATTAACAATGGGGGTTCCTAACTATGAATTATGACATGCAGAATATCTACATTTAAAGGACCTGTTATTTCTGCTGTAACAAATGCTTTTTCTTGAGGAAAAAATGAATTTGAGTTTCTGACACCTTTATAATTACATAAAATACATACAAATATTTACCTTTCGGTCTCTAAAGTTGTACATTGAAGTCTGTAGGAAACATACCACATTGTGATCAAGGGTGATACAATTCCCTTAAAGTCTGTTCTCAGAACTAATGTTCCCACTCTCAAAGCTCAGTGGGCTGTGCAGAAAAATAAACTCTCTTACACCATCTACCAGCATGCATTCATAGAATCCAGGTTGCTCTGCTGTCTTTTGGCAGCCCATTAAAACCCAGGAAATGGTTCCTCTTTACTTTTCCTGAAGAAATGTCTGTTCTGCTGTGACTGCCAGAGCTTCTCAGCCTCTGAAGGCTAGGGAGAGAGATAGCAATGTGGGTCATTTCATTGAAAAAAAATAAAATAACATCAAGTAGGAAAATTCTTTACTTCCTCTGTGTTTTGGCAATGTGCAAGAATTGGGCAAGCTGATCTGCAGTGGCATTTCCAGCTAGGACTTCATTCACATTTGAAGCCATCAGATAAGCTTACATATTAACTCTGCTGATTTACGTTAACACTTAGCCATGGTGACAAGTACTCTTTGCACTCACTGCACACTGACACTTTGTCTTTCTGCTTGCAAGGAATTCAAGTAGAGATTAGTGACGTTAATGAGAAAGAATAAGAGTGTATGTAAGCAAAGGCTGAGATGTTGGCAGGTACCAAGTCTGCAAAGGCAGCAAGCAGAAAATACTGATTAACACAACATAGTTTGCAGTTTCATCAAAAGATTTGTTCTGGTTTTGCATTTATTCTTTAAAATATTTATAAGATTTTTTTTGTGTGTGAAAGGAATGATAGTTTTTTTAATTTTGTTACAAATATTGGAATTTTTTTTAACTTGTTTTTTTTTTTCCAGCATAAAGGTTATAAAATTTAAGCCCAGAAATCACTGTTAAATAGTAGAAGTCTCATAATTCAGTTACAAATGCTCCCTCGGGAGATCCACAGAATGTGTTTTTCTCCGAGGCAGAAAAGATATAGTTGACATCGCTACTCAGAAACACAGAAAATCAGTTTACTCTGTCTTTACACTGCACAGAATTTCATTATTGAAAGCAGAAATGCCTACCTGTCTAGCTGTGTCAATCAAATCAGCAGCTGCAATTCCTTTGCCTGTTTGCTTCTCCAAAACATGTGCACAAGTTCTGCCACAGCTGCGCATGACATGTCTCCTAAGTGAAAGCAGAATCAACTCTCTCATATCTATGGCAAGTGTTTCTACCAGGACAATTAGTGCCAAGTAGCCACAGCACTATAAGCTCACACTCAAGCTGACACATACTTTGGCTGTAGCAGTGACCAACATCAAAAACAGAGCACAAATGCCATGTTCTGTTCTTCAAGAGGTCCAGACTGGGCTGTGGCAAAACAATAAGTTCAAGGGACAGAGTGGCTCTGAGTTGTCAGGCAACATTGGGTATAGAAGGAGGAAGGGAGTGCCAAAAAGGCAATGAGAGGGAGACAAAGGACATTCCAAGGCTGGTGGTCCTGAAGGGCATGTGGAGGAAGAGGCCTGCATTTAACAAAAAAAGTGGAAATCCTTGTCGCGGCGCTGTCATACTGACCTTACCCTACTTAACCCTACAACTGTATCTCCAGAAGAAAGGTCAAAAGTGAGGAGAAGAGATGACTCTTATCAAACTGTCTTGTCACGGGTCACTTAGGAGGTAGCCACTGATCCATTTTCCTGAACCCGGGGACCAAATCCATGGCTCCTAAAGTGTTCCTTTAACATTTTCTGCAGAGGCAGCCTTGGCTGTGTAGCAGGTAGTTTGTAGTTTACTCTAAAGAGCGCACTGCTGCTAGAACTAACATTTACATAGCTGCAGGTGGATGCCAGTGACGTTAATGGAGATGGATAGGAGGGGAGATGGAAGCCAAACCTAAGATAGCAGCAGAGATTAGACAGGCATATGAAGGTAGCAAACAGAAGATATTGATTGGTGCTTAGTATAGAACTGTACTCCCAAGCAAGAGCACTCAGCTGACTCAAGAGGCTGTATTTTTCCTCTCACAATTTCATTAAGTCATTTCAGCAATTTTACCCTGTTACCTTCTTCCTCTCTGGCAAGCAAAAATAATTGCCTTCCTCATAATACACCTTTACCAAGCCAGATAAGTAATCATGGCCCTTCAATCTTTTGTTGTTCTAGTTTCACACAGTTTTGTCTCATTCTAGTTTAATATATCAATGATTCTGCTGAAGTCCTCTGAGCTCTCTGACAGTTGTTGTGTTTAAAAGAGCAATGTCTGTGCTAATGCCAGTAATCTCATCCACACCTCTTTCATACATTATAGGATGGATCAACTGGGCAACGTGCAGCTCCTGCTGGAATAATGTATACCCTGATGTACGTGTGCTAATGGCACATTTTTAACTCAAAAAAGCACATGCCCTAAATTCCATGACAGCTGCTCTCCCCCAACAGCAATGCCCATATTTCCCAAGCCTTTGGAGCACTGTCCCTTTGGAGTCAATGAGGGAGAAGGGACAAAGAATTCACAGGATTTCTGACCAACCATTAAATCATGGCTGGCAAGGCAATGAGATTCAGGGAACAAGAAGGCAGGTAGGAGTCTGGTGACCAGTCAGTAACAAATACTGACTGTCCAAAAAACTAGCAACATAGCTAAAAGGATGTTTTATGCTCAACCTCCTTTGCCGCAGCAATGTTGCCATTAAAAAAGAACTTTCTAACATCAGAGCAGAAAAAGTAGGAAAGCTGTTTCTAATTTATCAGATTGGAAGCACGATGACTTCTGCAGCTTATTTAAGAGTTTACATCTTAGAACACCCTTTGGGGCCTGCTCTTCCAAACACCAGAATGAATGCAGAGGCCTTATTTTATTCTTCATATATAGTTTATTGGGGTCATAGCTACAATGTATGGCAAAGAAGGTTGCTGTTTACCTTTTGACTCCCTGGAGTCATTTACTGCAATTAATTTTTAGCTCTTTTTGCAAGGACCCTCATCCTAGAAGAATATACACTCAGATCCTCTAATGTATAAGGATTTCATTTACATTACAAAGACAACATTTTTCCTATGAAAGACCATCGCAGACAATCTGGGAGCGTCTGCTCATCTAACATCTGGGTCATCTCTCAGACTGGACATCAGGAAGAATCACTGGAAGAGTAGTTAAGCATTGGAACAGCCTGTCCAGAGAGCTGATGGAGTCACCACCCTGGGCGTGTTCAAGAAATGAGTGGACATGGCGTTCATTGCTATGCTTTAGTTGGCATAGTGGTATTTGGTATTTGGCTGGACCCAGTAATCTTGAAGGTCTTTTCCAACCTTAACATTTCTATGATTCTATGCAACCAACCAAAAAAATAAGTGAATGTTTGGAAGAAGGAAGAAGCATAGACAAAGAATGCCCTGTGCTGCAACTGAGGGGAAAGAGTACCTTGCTTTCTTTCATTGTAAAACCGTGTCAATGTGAACTCCAGTGTCATGAAGTCAGCATCTATGTTCTCACACCAAAATATGGAAAACATGAGGTCAAGAGCAAGCAGTAGGCATGCATGCATTGAGAAGAAGGATCTGGACTGAAGAGCAATTCATAAGAGAAAAAAAATGCGCCCTTGAGCTGTCTTCTCTCTGCCTTTGGAATCAAGAGCCCTTATCCTACAGTCAGATGCAACAATGGGGTACCCGTGGGAAGCCATGAACAAAACTTTCCAACATAGGGAGAATAAAACACATTAAGAAAATGTACGAGTGAAACAATATTTCAAAGTAAATTATTTTTGTTTCTACAATTCCCCTCCTATGTCCATGTTACCATTAGCAGTCAGGACAAGGCGCTTTTTTATTTCTTGCCATTTGTAACTGTGTAGTAGATATAGCTCAGAGACTTGAGCAATACCATCTCATAGTTTGTTCAGACCTAGAATAGGACCTCAGTATTGTGACTTAAGGAGAAGGATAAAAAGTTTTTTACTCCTTTTTAAAATCTGACATTGAACACACACTCCCATGTCAAAAGAAGTTAATCATATAGCTGCAAAACCTTCCCAGTTATGCCAGGACTTTATTACTTGCTCATCCCCCACACACAAACACTACCAGCAGAAACAAAAATTTAAGCCTACAACATACTGAGTAGGAGATGGAAAACATCTTTATCCCTACAGAGGTACAGAGAACCTGAACCAGGAGATCCTCAGAACATTAAAGGAAGAAAACTAACCTTGGGAGATGCCTTAAAAAAGACAATGTGCAGCTGATGGGCCCTGGTTTCCAATACCAAAAGAAACAAACAGGGTGAAACTTCACTACAAAAATAAATACTTGGATCTCCATTGTACCTCTGAATGATACATTAAGCATCACTTCTTTTCACTTGAGCGACAGCATTTTTTTAGATTTCTCAAAGGACTTGGATTCTCTATTGTGGCCAGTCTGTGATCTGGCTTCACTTCCCACAAATCAGTATCAAATGCAGAGAAGCAACCTGCTACACAGGCATTTTTCAGACAAAAATAGTACAGAGCCTAATCAGGAATCTCGTGGCAGGAAACAGGCCTTCCTACAACAGGAAGCATAGGAAAGGCTACTGGAGACAGCCATCCAAAAGCAGCCGCCTTGCCAAAAAAGACAAAATGGCTGTATACTGGCAACTCCTGCAGCAGGAAATCGCTGAATTAAGTACTCAATCTACTGAGCAATTTAGTGTGTCATCTGCTTCCTGGCAACAGATATTTGGAATCATTTTTGCATTGCATTTCAGCTGTATCTCATAACTGGGTTGAGTACAGTGTCCTCTCCAGTAAGCAAAGAGGTCAAGGTCACAGGTTTCTCTGACTCCTACCCAAAATAAATATTTTTAACCCTTTTCCTTTCTTCATTTTCATCATTTTATCATTTCTAATTTAGGAGCCTGACATTCCTGTTTCTAGTCTGATTTGGGGCCAGGGCAGACTGAGTCACTGATACAATGTCTGCCAAAGTTAACTGTGGTCTCCATGGGACAGTACAACAGTCTGATAGGAGATAAGTATCAGGTCACAGTGAAACAGGGAAAAGAGGGCCAGTGGATTCTCCCTGTGATTTGTTTGATGGAGTGTCAGGAAACTTTTCAGGAAGTTTCTTCTCAATATATGTAAAAAGATAGAGAGAGAAGGAGAGTGAGACGAGAAGAAGGTAGAGCTGGAGTGAGATAGAAGAGGAAAGGAAAGGAAAGGAAAGGAAAGGAAAGGAAAGGAAAGGAAAGGAAAGGAAAATGTCTTTTTTAACTTGATACCTATGTATTGATGCAGACAGTTGAGAAATATAGGATTTTTTTCAATCCTTACCTCATATATGCTTGCACATCTCACTGAAGACACAAAATACAGTTTCTATTCCTTCTTTGGTTCCTTAAGCCTTACTGAAGGCAGAAACACAGAATGGTTGAAGTTGGAAAAGACCTCTGGAGGTCATCTAGTACAAACCCCTGCTCAAGCCATGTCATCTAGAGTCAATTACACCATGCCCAAATGGCTTTTGAATGTCTTCAAGGATGGAGACTTCACAATCTCTCTGACCAATATGTGCCAGTGCTCAGTCATATTCAGAATAGAAAGATGTTTCCTGATCTTCAGATGACATCTCCAGTATTTCAGATTCTGCCCATTGCTTCTTGTTCTGTCACTGGTCACCACCAAAAAGAGCCTGGCTCCATCCTCTTTACATTCTCCTTTAGGTATTAAAATACTTTGACCTATACTAAGGACCCCTTGGACTTGCTCTTCTCTAGGCTGAACAGTCTCAGCTCTCATAACATTTCCTCATAGGAGAGATGCTCTCATTCCTCAATTATCTTCGTAGCCCTTCACTGGACTCTCTCAGGTGTGTCAATGTCTTTTCTGTACTGGGGACCCCAGAGTTAGACTCAGCACTCCAAGTAAGGACACACCAGTGGTGAGTAGAGGGGCAGGATCACCTCTCTCACTGTGCTGGCATCACTTCTCCAAATGCAGCTCAGGATACCATCGGCCTTCTTTGCCGCAAGACATGTCTAACGCAGTCATTGTGGTTTTGTCTTTGGCTTTTGAAAATAAACAATAAACTGTGTATAAAAACTACTGCACATGAGAGAAAAAAGCCAGACAACAGATAATCACAATGACAGAGGATAATTTTCTGCTGTCACACAGCAAAACATGCGCCCCATATTTTAAAAAAATCATGTCATTGTGGCCAAAGGAGAGAAAATATTGCAGCCAATTAGTTGTGAATTTTTTAGCACAGTTATATAAAGTAACTGAGTTTGCATAAAGTGACTGATGTCAGTTAGATTTTCTGAAGTCAGTGATGTCCCTCTACTACTTTGGTCACTCCAGAAAATATCCTATTTCAGGAGATTTGGAAGTTGTGAAGTGACATGTGCTAGAGATTTTTAGATGACTTTCTTGTTTGTTGAGTCAGGAGGCACAAAATCTATGGTGAAATGAGACTAAGAGCAATTATAATCACCTCAATTCAACTTCAACTGTTCTGAGAAAGAAACCCATCTGGTTTCTTATTCTGTCATAATAGTTTCAACATACATTATAAGAGCATTATGGCTTAGGAGACTGGTTAACTATTTATAGCAAGCAATGGAAAATAGGTTTTCGAGGAAATCTTACTCTTACAAAATGAGGTGTGCCAAGTTTATAATATACATGAGCCAGGTAGGTCATGAACACTTCACACTTTGATAGAAAGAAATAGCAAGCAAATTTTGAGCTATGGTTTTGTTAACACAGAGAGTAAAGTTTGAACCAAAACTTCACAGAACAGTCCCCAGATCCTAAATTATTATTTTGCTTCTTTCATTTTTTTTCTTTTTTTTCCTGTCACATTCTTTGGTTTATTTTTTGTCATGTTTTAAAATGCTTCCTGTGACAGAAACAACCTCCTATGGCTTTGAGCATTAAACACTTGACCACGTTTCAGTGTCAGAATAAGGAACTGCACTTAAGTTAATGTTTTGCAGTTAAGAGTTTTTTGACAATTAAACATTACTGGGCAATTCTGCAGAAAGAGCTGGTGTGTGACAGGACTTGATGGATTACTATGTATACAGGTTGCTGTTCTATCTTACTCCATACAGCTTGGGCTCTGCTAGGTAAAATATATGGGAGAGGATCAGGATGAAAGCTGAGGGATTAAAGGATGGAATAAACACTTCTGAAATCTAGGCCTTGTGTCAAAACAAAATTTATTCATTTGTTGCAGTTTCCATTGTTTCTGTTCTCTCATATTCTTCTGCTTTGCCTCAAAAATAGGAGGATGTGCAGTTTAGTGAGATGGTTTTTCTGTGTTAACTGAGAAGAGATGAAGTATGTGACTTTTCTTTCACCTTGCATTGACAATACAAAAGGACCTGTCTGTTGTCATGTCTCCTCAAGACCCCAACCCTGGGCTTGGAGACATCTGAGTCCCCAATGTTTCTTCCAGGTACTTTTCAAAGGGAACCAACAAGGACCTTGTCCTCATCCAAAACTCCCTGCCAGTAGCTGAGGTCCCTGATCCATCTGAGCAGTACTTAAATTTAGGGTCTTTGCTCAGCCTGAATATACCAGAGACAACACGTGTCCAGTGAACTGTCTAAACACCCCTAGAAGGGCAACTCTGCCTGAAGAAATTCCAACTTGCATAGACCAGTTGAATAATTATTAGACCAGAAAGAGAGAGAAAACAAATCTACAACCTAGGAGCTGGGACAGCTTCTGACAGTGCAAGAAAGGTAAAATGCATGTTCACAGTAGGCAGAGGAAAGAAACAGAGGCCAGACCCTGCTGCCACACATGCAGCCAGGCTTGCTATGACCACTGATGTAAATGTGCCACTGCTGTCACCTCTGCCTAGCTCCTCTGCTACACATTTAAGTGAGGCCCTGACACCAGAAAACATTCAATCAGAATTAAAGACTCCCCTATGGTCCAGAATAAAACATTTTTTTCTTTCCCTAGGCAGGAAGCCTTGGCCAGCTCTGCACCAGGAATCTCACCTGGCTGCTAGGCCTTGATCTGCTGCCAAACACATATTTTTGAACATCTTCTCTGGACACCTGATTGTAAAAACAGGCCATGCTGTAAGTGCCATAAAAGTTCATAATGCAGCCTGGTGCTTATTTCCCACAAGATGCCCTGCTGATGCAAGTTCAGTTTTGGCCTCCCTTAGCATTAGGGTGATTTCCAATAGAGAAAATGAATGAAGGAAAAGGAGAGAAACTGAAAGGAGAAGACAAAGAGAAAGGGAAGCTTGGACTGAGAAGTGAAAATGAAAGACCTTTGAAAGAGGGTAACATAGATAAGGTGTGCAAAGTCTGGTGTTCAACAGCGTTGCCCTAGTTCTGCCAAGACACAAGTAGGAGATGAGAGGACACAGAAATATGGCAAGTGTTCCTGGAAGGACTAACCTCTATCCGGCATCAGGCATGCCTCTAATGCTTCATCAGTGTTAATGACTGTGCTGAGCTTGCAGGGCACGCAGAGCACAACTGCCCAAGGTCCTACTCCATTCAAATTATTATCAGTTCCCTTTCTGGCCCTTTCCTTCCCAGGAGACACAAAATTACACCAAAATCCCAGTAACTAATGTCCCTGAACCACAACAAAGTTTTGATGATCAACCTCTTACTTCAATGTACAATGATCCTTGAATTATACACATGTGGTGGAGTCCGGATGTCGACCCAAATCAGGATTTTGCAAGTTGGAAACAGTTGAAATTCAAAAAAAAGTTGGAAACTACAAAAACAACTCAAGTCTCCCTGCATATTGTGGGACAGACATCAATTAGCACAATTTCACATGGAAACTAGGCGGGTGGGTAGAACGACTGAGTTCAAATGCAAGGGTGGATGATGAGAGGTGAATAGGGAGCTGAGGGTGGAATGTTAGCAGCACCACCCTTGATTTCCTTTTAACCTACTATAGTCAGGCGTGTATGCACCAGGCAGCGCAGCACGTAACCACTGACTCCACCATCTGAGAAAAACAGAAGAAAAATCTTTAATTAATTTTCAGTGCATTTTCTTTGCTCTTTCTCTTTTCTCATACTTTTAACGTTCTAAGACAGCTTAAGGCAAAAAACGCAATGACAGCGAGGGAATTTAAGTAAGTTCTAAGTACAGTGCAGATGCCACAGCTTACATCTGCATTGCAATGACATTGTTCCATTCAATAGCAGAGCAACAGAAATTACTTTAATGCCAGTGATCAGCCCAGTGCCCCAAAAACATGCTTGTTCAAGTAAGAAACTTAGAAACATGGCAGAGCCATTCAAAAATGCTCAGCACAGGTGAGCTCCTCAGAAGAGGACTTGGTCAATACTGAGTTGGGTCAAGAAGTCCCAAAATCCACAAGCAGGGACTTGCTGCACCACTCTGAAAAGTTCCAGCACTTCACAGCAGGGGAATACCTGCCCGTTGGTGTCTTTGATAAACTTACAGGTTGTGTAAACATTTCTGCAAGCTGTGTTTGGTTAGTAGGGAATGCTGCTGCTTGTGAGAGTGGTCTCCCACTTCCCAGCCTAAACCTTGACCCCAAGAATGTCATAAGGAATATAGCACTTGAGCACAAACACAAACAAGGTTTACACAACCATGACTGCATTGCAGAGCATGGAACTGCTAATAGGACAGGGCAAAACACTGCCCTTCAGTCAGAGAGAAGACAGTGATAAAGGAAAAACATTAACTTAATATTAATTTTTTGTGTATAAACACCTCCTATAGAGATCGAACAGTCAAAGTCTCACTTCTTCCTAGCCTGATCCTGAAACCATGAAAGAAAGAATTGGCAGGCTGAGGACATTCACAGGATGGAGAAGCACATCGCTCCAGAGGTTCTGACATTTCCTCTCTGAACCTTAGTAAAGAAACTCGGCTGTGGATGTTGCACAGTGCAGAAAGCACAGCATGCCCTGCTGTGAAGGAAATGAGTCTGACAGTCAAGTTGGAAATTACAGTGTCACCCTGAATGAAACTGAAGTTGTTATGCAATATCTATTAGGGCAGGTGACTTGAGGGCATAAAAAGCTTTACTTCTCCTCAACTTTTAGAGATAAACTTCATTTGTTCTTTATGTATTCATGCCTGCACACAATACTAGAAACTATTAAACACAGGTTTTTGTGTTGCATGTATAAACAATAATACTCGTTAGTTTTTTAGAAAGGCTATTATGAAAGCAGTTTGAGTGTTACAAATGAACACGGCAAGTTAAAATCTACAAGCATAGTAGCCCATAGCAGGACCTCAGAGGTCACAGAACTGTTATCAAGTAAAAAAGTGCCAGCAGGCATCTTATTCCAAGTAACTGTTTGTTTTTAAAATACAATTCTTCTTTTCTAGCACAAATAATTCCACTAAGAAACAAATGACCACTTCCACAATCTTTTAAGTATATGTACTTTGTCAGCATTGTATCACCACTTCAAGTTCAGCAGAAAAAAAATTTGTAATAAAAATATCTCTACCTATTATTGTTTGAAACCTTCTCAACTACCACAACTGGCACAAAAAGGCACTGAACTGAATCTTGTAGTTCAGTAAAAGCTGAAGGTGAAAATCCTTAACTACCTAAGTAATGGGTAGAAAGACAATACTCATCTGCCTCTTGAAGTGGTTGCGTACATTTCTCATCCACATTTCCTCTGGCAGAATAATGTATGGGGAATGACATTCTCACTTGCCTTCTGATTAATATCCCCAAACCTTGAGAACACAGTTAAAAGCTCAAGAAAATATTGTTATGCTTTCCTTACCCTTTGGTTTCCAAAGCATTATTACTAATCTAATAAAACTCTGTTTCATACCCAAACACAAAACTAGTGCTGACTGGGTCTCTTAGACAATTGACTGAAAAGTCTGGCAGCTTCCCAACTTTTTTTTAGCCACTTCATCTTTATAGAAGAACACAATGTTATTATTTGATTTATGTGGATTTTCTCCTCCCTCTATAGAAAGCCCAGTTGAAGCATGATCAGTAATACTAAATATGTGAGGAGAAAAAAAAGCACACAACTTAAATAAAAAATAGTGAGTTTATGTAGTCCATTCTACATGGAGTCTTTATGTCACAGCTAAATCTTTTATGTCCCATCATGCTTTTGTAGCTATTTATAGCCATGTACATCCATTCTTTGCATCCTATAGTTTGGGGTTTCTTTTCCAGATATAAACAGAGCTTCCTCCCTCCCTTTGTTTATGTGTCTGCCTGTCAGCGTAGCGCCAGCGACTGTCTCTGCACTTTGCTGCTGCTGCTCCCTCATCCTGTTTATAGGTCAGCGACGGCTGCCATTGCCTCCCTGCTGCGGAGCAGAACTTCCCATAGCACTTCAGGATGTTTTAGTCACTTTAACCTGTGCCGCCTGTCTGGAGCCAAATGTCTCCTCTTTGAGCTAGTGATGCAGGCAGCATCTGCCTCAAGCAAACTCAGCTTTTGTTTCCTGGGAGGCTCAAACCTTTCCAGTTGTTTCTTGCATGGAAATGTCGCTGGGTTCTACTTGTTGTCCCATACCTTGCAAAGCCCATAGACAGACACACAGCTGAAGAGTGAAAAATTTCTTGTACCTTTTCAGTTCCAAGTACGTGAAGCCTCCCTGGGGACAGCATCTTTGCCAGGTGCTGAACATGGAGAAAAAAAAATTTGTACCTCTTATTTGGATACCAGTATTTATTTTTCTGATCTAGCAATGTCAAAAGTCCTTAATACAACAATTCTTTAGGAGTTTACTTCAACAGGAGACACAGCAAGAAAAACAAGTCAGTAACATCATGTGATGAACATGCACAAGATATAACACTGGAGGAAGAAGAAAATCAGCTGTTGAGCACAAAGCCAGTTGCTGGAATGGAGCCAGAAAGCCAAGTGTCTATATCCTCACAGCACTGAGAGAAGATTTTCCCTCCAAGCAAGCCAGAAGAAGATTAATAAATTCAGGACCTCTGATGAACATTAGGACTTTATGCTTCATAAAATCCATGGGAATAGAAGTGTAGAATTTGCACAGATCACTTTCTCCAGTTACAAAAACATAGTAGCAGAGAATTAATAGTAAATTTAGAATCTTTTGGTAGGAGGTTGTTGAAAGATGATAATGTCTGTCTCCATGGCCCACAGCCTCTTCCGGATTACTGCATTATAAGTCAAGGTCCATCTGCATCTGTCAGGCAGGAGCATGCAGACATCTCCTTCGACAGCAAGTTCACACAATCAATTTTACAACACATCATGCCAACAATTGTTGCTGGGGTTGTGATGTGCTTCACAATCACTCACGTGCTACCTTGCTGCATTATGCTATGTTTAAAGGTACCCAAAGAACATACACTGCTTAAACCCCTCTTTAGGCTGGAAAATAGGATGACACAAATCAAAATAACAATGAATGAAGGTGATCTGATATCTGCTAGAAACTACCGCATGCTTTATAGTGTCTGCAGAATTCCCAAAAAACCGAAATGGTAGTTGCACACTCACTTTTCACAAGTTTCACATTGATAGTGAGGTTTTCAGCTATCACTTGTGCCTTTTTAAAAATTTTCTTCCTGGTCTTCACAATAATGTCCAAAAATGTGATGCATGAGAAAAATCAACATCTCAAGTTAGAAGTATATTTTATGGACAACTGAGCAAAATTATTATATCATCAAAGCATTGTTGGAATGTGGATTAAGTTAAGCACAATAGCACAAATACATATTCTTAGAAAAAAAGGCTGACCTAATCATTATGTTTCTTTAGATTCTACTGTAAACTTTTAAAAACCTTTTACTATAATAAAAATTTGATGATTCAGACATCCAGGAGCTTCCTCTGCACTCAACAGCCACTGATTTGTGCTGTGACAGATCTCAACTTCACATGACCCAGTGTGACCAAGCTTTGCAAATGCTGTTATGAATCCCATGATATACTTTTGCTGTGATAACACTAGCTCCTGGAGTCATATGAACAAGTACGAATCTGTTTGGGTTTCCTACTCCATAAAGAAGCATATCTTCATCCTAGATTTTGAGAAGATGAAGTTGAAAGATCTGAAAACATTAGAAAATACACAAAATCCTGATATTTAATTTTTTTTTGTTTCACCCCCAGGTATGCTTATATTTCATTACATGTTGTACTCCATAGCTTTGTTACAGTGCAAGAAATTATACCTCTGTTTATCATTTCCTCCCTTTGTGACACTGAAAAAATTTTGCAGTACGAGAAAAATGCCTCACTTCAGTAGTGCTGAAGGAGAGAGGTCTATTTTGATTTGGTTTAATTTCTATCAGAAGGCTAGTGTAAGAGCTAATTGTGATACTTTTCATTAGCATAATCACAACACTGTCTTTCTGTGGTAGATTCTTTTGTTTTGTTCTTTCGTATTGTTCCCCTCCTCATTTATGTAGATCTGTATTCATTTCACAAGCAGCTTCTCTCTGAACCTATTGTTCAACTGCTTATTGTCTTATTCTCCACTTTCTTTATAAGGGTTCCAAATACATGTGAAAAGATTTGATGGTCCAAAGAGATGCATATACTTGATATGTTCCAAGATGCTCATCTGTGCATTACATTCTCCGTTTCCTAAACAGTAAGGACAACAAACCAGAAAGGATCAGTGTACCTGAGCATGCCCCTGTTATTATCAAGCACCAGTTTCGTAATACTAAACTTGCCTAATGTCTCTGACGAGAAAACATAATGACAAACTACGGAAAGGCAGAATGACACTTAACTCATTTTCCATTACTTCCCTGCCAGCTTCTGATGTTGTGCGATGATATGGCTCACCAGTGTGTGGAATGACTCTTCTGTTTATAGCTGCTCTCAGTGCCAAGTCCCACAGATGTTCAGATTTTTCCCCATGTGGATGAGATATGAGATACAATCTTACCTTCATATCTAGTCCTGAGAGAAACCAGAGGTGAAGCCTACAAAGCAAAATGGGACCCTCCTTTCTGAAGAGCTAGGAATAAGGGATTAATGATGGGGGAAGGACCAGAGGGAAGAGTCTGACTCAGGCCTAGAACTCCCTCAGAAGTTATGACCCTGTAATGAAATTATTTTCCACTGATCTTTTTATGCCATTTATGCACATAAAAGGATGCTTGTCTTTCTCCTCTGGACACTCTTGGTGATTTAGGAGAAAAATATCTAGGAAACTAATAAGTTTCAAAATATGTCTAGTTAGCTCAGGGCATTGTAAGGACAAGGAACATCTCAGTGAGAGAGGGAAAAACTGGAGTCCAAGAAGTGTTACACAGCAAAGAGTTAAAATTGATTAAAATAAGAATAGTAAAAGAAAGTGAGCTAGATCTGCATTAAAGAAAAGCATGGGAAAGAGGAGAGGAAGAGAAGAGGAAGAGGAAGAGGAAGAGGAAGAGGAAGAGGAAGAGGAAGAGGAAGAGGAAGAGGAAGAGGAAGAGGAAGAGGAGAGGAGAGGAGAGGAGAGGAGAGGAGAGGAGAGGCT
>JACBWW010000002.1:2858853-3039512 GCA_020086605.1 Lanius collurio
GAAGAGAGAAGAGAGAAGAGAGAAGAGGAAGAGATTTTGGTGTTCTTATTCAGCCTCTAACTACATCTTCCTTTGGTGTGATCTAGCTCATGGATATGTTCTGCTCTCCAGACATATTCACAGTGTGCCCCAGGAGACCAGGAGGCAGAGTGGGAGGTGCTTTATCACCTACTTCTCCAGCCCACATAAGTTAAGACCCAATCAAGATTTATCACAAGTCAAAACTGGTTCTAACCCACTTTTAATTTTTCTACTGCTCTCAACATGAGTGTAAGGCAGAGTTTCTTTTCAGTGTGTACAGAGATATACATATACATACATATGTACATGTGTATCTGCACACACATCTGTACACGTGCATGCACATATGCACGAACACTGACACCTACATATTACATTGCATTCTTTTATGCTTATCAAAACAATTTCAGACAATTCAAACCAGTGCAAGGGAGTCAGTTTGAACAGCTGAAAACATATCAATAAGCATAGATTGATTGGCAGGATTTCATACATAGGCAAGACATCATGGGTTAGAGCTACTCACCAGCTTTTTACAATGGTATTTCTCAATGGACTTTTTCTTTTCCTAAATACAAATAACTTTATTTACCTTTGCAGAAAGATATTTACCTTCGCAGAAATACAGATTAATGTGTTTGCTAATTTTTTATTAGCTCTGCCTCATGTCCTGGGACAGGACCATTGGCTGCTTTACTCGGCCAAACCCGACAGTTCGGACGCCGTGTTGCTCCAGGACCAGCTTTTGCCAGCCGCAGACGGCAGTGTAAGAGCGCCTTCTATGCTTAGGCAAAAGAAATGCAAGGCAGAAAAGCCGTGGAAAACTCGAGTCTACCGAATAGCCCCTGTCTCTTGGGTGCAAATTGTTCTATTCTTAAATCCCAAGAAAGAAGGGTACGAGAGCTTTCTCTGTGTTAAAGGAAATGGGTCAGACTCATCCTCAGGGTAGAAGGATATATCTGTCATCTTTGGAGTATGATTACTAATACTTCTTGTGCAGCATAGGTACAGTTCTCTGAGGAGTCTCAGTTCTATTGCCAATTAAATTTTAAAATAAATTTTTTAAATCTTTATCATTTTCTCTGTGGATTTTGAGGACCTATATGGGCATTAATATGGTGGCTTGACAAGGAAAAACGCCAAATATTGGTGTGAAGGAGCTCTCATTACAGAGCACCATTTTTTCTCCTGGATCACTTCAGTGATTCAATTTGTCACACAGTTTTACAAACAGCTGTAGCTGCACAACAAAAGGAGCAGCAAGCTGCGGTGGAAAGATACAAAACCCAAATGCACAAGTAGGCAGAAGGACAGGATGGGAGCTACCTAAGCCAACAAAATGCCATTGCATATAAAACTAAGCAGAACTAAGACACCCAATAGCCACCTGCTGGGTGAGAGTTTAATTCCTAAGATGGAAAATCATGGGTTTTTTCGGTGGACAGACCACCTAGTAAAGTTGTGGCTTGGCAAAGCCTTAGGAATATGTTCAGCTTAAGCTACACAAATGCTCCATGTCAATGGGACGACTTAAATCCTTAAAGCTGAGTGTCTTTGCAGCTGGACTTGCTGTAACCCATATCCAAAGGGTGCAGAGGTAAATCCATTGAAATTGACTGCACAGCAGTCTTGAATTTCCACGCAACAGTTCTACCTAGATTTCAAACTCCCTATAATCCTCCATTTTACTCTTTCTGTACATGTTGATTTTGAAATAGACTCTCTTAATCCATACATGGTCTCCATATGAACAGAAGTAACTAGTCAGAGTGAATTACTTTTCTACTTCCGTCTTTCCATCCTTCTAGTACATTCAATACCTTCAGTCCTTACCCATTAGTAAATTCTTTTAAGATGCAGCTTTCGTGGAGCCAGAGGCAGCACCACAGCACTGCAGCAATACCACTTTGCAACCCTAACTGCTGTCTATATACTTTTAGCCAAGAGTACAGAGCCCACACGACTGTCCTTACATACCCTAGAGGAGATTTACTAGCCAAACTGTCCTGGAAAACTCTCTTAGTAGAAATGAGACATATACCAGCAAAGTATTTCCCCTACCTAGAGTTTATAAAAAAGCTTTCCACATCAGTTCCAGGTCTTGGCCAGGCAGTTCCTTTATTCCATTATCTGCCTTGTAACACAGGTGTGGTCTACTTTTGCCAGAATATTGTTCTTGTTTGGAAGCAGAATAGGTGAGGTGTTAGACCAGCAAAAGCTGTATTATAAATATCACTGGATATAATCTGAAATGCCCTCTCACTGATTGCAAAAAAAAAAGGTTTAGTATAACCACTAAAGGATGTTTTCATGGCATTTATTAATCTCAAACACATACACATATGAAAGGATAGGATATAAAACTCAGAGTTACGGCAAGGCATAGATTTTTTAACTTAAGATAGCCCTTTCAAAATACATCTGTCTCAAAGGTGAAGAAAGATGTGACTGGCTGAACAGTATAAAATCTAAATCATATAATGCTTCATGTATTTTGGCCAGTCCAGTCTTCATCTACGACACCACCTTTCCTATAGACATTCTCTTGTGGAAGACAGGTAGAATTGAGAAGCTGCCACATGATCAAAACAAACAAATAAAATAAAAAACCCAAACAACACAGTGTTTTCTCAATGTTTTTTGAGATAAATATGGTTTAAATAATTGCTTCCATCAAAGAGATCTCAATATTTAATCTTAAGAAATGAGAGAATTACCCTAAATGCTATGTGCTACAGTTTCAATTACCTAATTAAACAGCTAGTGTATTCAGGAATGCACAGGTAAAATTTTCAGCTTGCTACACTGTTCAATAAATCTTAGGAAGCTATATAAAAGGAATAGAGCCAAAGGTTAATATTTCGAAGACTAATGAGGTTTTTGATACTGAGGAGCTTTACTTTGGGCCATGAATACTTTGCACTGATCTCAAGCATGTTAAAAACCTGTCTCATATTGAGAGAAAATAGCCTAATTTTCACAGCACTCACTTAAAACTTTGGAGATCCATAGTGAATTCATTATTCCGCCACTGGGTACCATTTTACCCACTTACTGAGAAAATTTATGCAGGGTAAATCACGAAAGTCTGCAGTTTTCAGAGACAGAGTTATCTATTTCTAACTATCTCAAGTTGTCTCTAGAGACATGAGTCTGCTCAATCCTGCATTCTATTCCTCACTTTTGAAGGGTTAGTTCATTTTTTTGTGCATAACAGATTGCAAACCCACATCTCCTGGCACCAAGACGAAAACCTCTCCAACTCTGTACAGAAGCCTTGCAACAATGAGACAAAAAAGTCAAGATTCAATGAGGCAGAAATGACAAAGGAAAAATTTGGAATTAGTATTCTTCCAGGTTCACCTGGGAAGAAGGAAATCTTTGTACCTATGAAAGCTTTTTACATTTTCTATTGGAAATTTATTGAATGAACAAGCAGAAATCTGACCACCCACTGATTTAAACCTCCCCATTCCTTTGAAGTCTCAGTCATAGGAAAATAAGTAAATTTTAAAAACTAAATAGAGGAATTAGTTAATTAAGCATTTCAACAATAAAGAGACCAGTGCCTGGGTCTCTTTGCAAACTATGGCCTACTGCATATGGGCCATGCCCTTAAACATACCCAGCTGCCTAAAACTGCCAGAAGACAATGCATGTTGTGTGTTTAATATTTCGGGGGTCTTTGGTCTCCCAATGGCAGCATTCCATCAACACAGTGTTGTTGGTAGCACCCAACAGAAAGACTGCAGTGTGCTTAGTTGTAAACAATATCAAACATAAATATGGATTCTGCTTTCCTCTTACAGCTTGGAATGACCACACCGATTATTTTTCACAGTCTCAATCTAATACTGCTGCAAACACCAAATATTAATGAAACCCATTAAAAATCACAGAGTTGGATCCCACTGCCACAGTTATAGCAAAACTTTCTTCAGACCCTCTATGTATTCCACAGCAGCATATACAAGCATGGCCACAGTGGTATTAATAACCAAATTCACTGAGACAAAAGCTGTCTTTGTGTCTCTTTGGTGTTCTGCAGAGTGCTTGCAGACATACCTTGCATTCCTGCCCTACCTAAGCCCCTGACTTAGATGTACTTTCTGTGCATGGGAAACACATGTGGCTGCACTGAGTGGGAACTTATCTCTTCATCCCTTTTTGTCAGTCCTTGAGAATGATACGAAAAGTATATCACAAGGTTTGGATGCAAGTGATGTTATCTTGTAAATTTTCTGCAAAAGCTGCCAAGGACAATAAAGATAAACTAGGACCTAACATTTCTAGTATAGGAAACCAAATAGAAAAGAGAAAATTCACAGAGAAGCTGTAGTTCTGCCATTCAATATCATAGTGAAGTACCCACACATGGTACATAAAGCTACACCATAGAAGATGTAACAGACACGCATAAGTACATTTATTTTAGTTTTGAAAATTACCTTTAAAAAGATCCTTATGAATTCCACTGTGTTAGCATGGAAGCATCTTAGAAACCCTTTAACTTTACCTGGATGAAAAATTGCATGATGGGAATTCTTGTTTGTTTGCATTTCTTTGAATCAGTAGCATGGAATGTACCAGAATATCAGACCACAAAACATTCCTGACATTTTTGAAAAGCATGTTTTTATACTGCTGCTGTCAAGCTTTCAGATGAACATATCAGCTCACACAAACACCCTCCAAACAATGTAGGGAAACCACACCTCAGTCGTTACAGGCTTTATGTACATCCACTACAGCACTGCAGGTAAGTTCCACATACATGTAGAAATGACCTACAGAACCCCACTGCCATGCTGAAAACTAATTTTATCTTGTACATTTTGTCAGGTACTTGATTCTCATCATTTTTTCCTCTTTGGCTGGAGCAAGTTTATTTCTATTTGCCAGTATATGTGTATCTACTCTATACATACAGACGTATATAGAAAGAAGTTGTGCAAGTCTTGAACAGGTTCTATGTTTTGGCAATGCACTTAAATGGAATCAGATGCAGAAATTTTCAGGCTCAGTTCTATGTTTGACATCATTAATCTGATTCTTCAGCTGTCCTTATAAGTAATATGCACCAAGAAACCCTTCTAAATCATGCAATCTTCGCTTCATTTTCCAAACAATTCTAGGAAAGTTGGGTATCTTTCCCATACAAAAACCCCAGAGCTGAGTTCCAGGACTGATGTGTTCAAGAAGCACTGCTTAATTGACCTCAGTATCCACTTGTTTCAGCTATCTGCAGAAATATAATTTCTTTTCAGTTTCTTTCTTGTCTTCTTACATTGTCATTATGATTAATTGCCTCCAATTCCATAAATCATTGCAGTTCTCACTATATTCATAAAAAGTAACTTAGCAAATAGTTTCAATAATACTTTTTTTTTTTGGTCACAGTTGATACAGCCTGCCTTAGAATTGGTCCTGCTGATTGCTTTCCTAGTTGTAGCCAGAAATTATAAGATATAGTACTAGTTGGTTGCTGGTTTACAAAGTATTTTTTACTCTAATGAATACAAACATGAATAAATAATAGCAGCTTTCTAAAACTTGAAATATCCTCATGAAGAACTGTGAATTCTTCAAGAAATATGTGCCAGGAGAGCTGGCTAACCACTCCCATAATGTAATCCATGTAAAATAAGATGGTAAAAATTCACACTTGCAACCAGGAGCAGCATAGGTACCTAGGACTCCATCTGCCATCACTATTCAAATTAGTATCTCAGGTGATATGAAATAATGAGTGAAGAATTCTCAAAATACATTATTAGATATGATCATTCCTGTTCCACTGCTGCCAGCTAGTGAGAAAAATTCACATACTCTATTCACATAGTGTAAGGCCTAAGGGGACTGCTAGGTTATTTGTTGTTCCCTCCAGTACATCACATGTGAATAAGTTTCATCCAGTTGTCCCTGTGCTAAACTCATGAACCTGACAAAAGAAAGGCATTGGATTTTGATATGAAGAATTTAAAGGGCAGCAAATCCACTTCCTAGCTTGTCCTGAAGGCTAATGCACTTCACTAATGAGTTGTTCCTCCTTGAAATTTGTACAGGATCAGCAGCGGGCATTCACTCTGCTGCCTTCCTCCCCTATGCCTTTTTATATCTGCATGTCCTTTGAAGACAGATTTCATCAACCATCTCCCAGACACTTCTATATCAACTCACAGGGTGTATTCTTCAGCCTTCAAATCACTTGCATCTATTTTGCTGTCTTCAATTCTCCATTCTTCTGTTCTCCAGACAGCCTGTGTGTTGACTACCAAAGCCCAGCAGCACTGTCACAGAAGGAGAAGCTGCCTTCCTGATCCTGCTGTTTTGAACAGCCCAGCACAGACTTAGCTGCCACTCTCTGCAGAGGGCTGCGGCTAAAATCTCTGCACAGGCACCCCTCTAGATCCAAAAACCATGTCCTGTAGTCATCTCCAGCTTTCTTTGATCCTGGATTATAAACTGTCATTGGAAAATGGCTGAACAGCCTTTCTTATCACATTGCTGAGATCCCTCAATTTAACAGTCTGCTGATTCCTGTATTATCTCCACATTTTCTCAGTAATGAACTTAGACTGTTGCTAAAAATAAGCACTAGTTTCAGTCTTGTGACCGTCTAAACAATATCTTGCTTAATCTATGAGAGCTCCTCATTTGCAAACAGTTGTAGAGTTTTTCATTTACCTTGATTTTGATCTGTAACATTGCTTTGATACAAAACAGTACTAATACATAAATCAGAACATAGCAGTGCTGACAAAGCAGCTCAACAGTCATGGATCACACTGATGTACATCAGTCATGTCTTCAGCCAACTTTGCCATGCTAGGTTAGTGTCTTGGTTTGAAAAGACAGATGTCTGTTAAGGAAGGCAGGAGCCTCCCTTGAAGTGAAGGATGCAACCCCCTTCTCTCTGAATTATTATAATTTTGAAATTAAGGGGCTTTCAGGCAAAGATATAAGGAATAGGAATAACAGTTCTTTACTAAAATACAGATATATAAACAGGCAAACAAACAACAATAACTACAGTGGTGACAACAAACAGAACCACAAACCCAGCGCAGCCTCTCTCGGCTGTCAGGCCCTTTCCCCTCTGGTGCAGTTCCAGTCACAGCCGGCAGGGGCGCTGGCGGCTCCTGGTGAGCAGGGCAGGTGCGATGGTTCCCCTGCAGGGGGCGCTCCGGAGCGAGCTCGGGGAGCACGCAGTGATGGCCGCCTGGGGTCCGGGAAGGGATGGAAGAAAGGCTTCACAAACCTCTCTGGGCAGCTGATCCTGGGGTCTGTCCGGGCTCTCCTGTCCAGGCAGGCTGGAGCAGCAGTAGGAGCACAAATTCCGGGTGGCAGGCGAGATGTATCGAGCTGCGGAGCTGTGGTAGGAAATCCCCAGAGGTCTCGGCAGGCAGGACAGGCAGGGCTGCAGAGCAGCGAAGGCTGAGGCAGCAGGGTCTGCAGCTCAGCTCCCAGCGAGGCAGGGAAGGACAGGTTTGGGATCCCGGGGTTTCTCCAGCAGGGAGGAAAAAACAGCAGGAAGCTTGCAGTGCTGACGAGAATGGTCTCTCCCCATCTCCACACCGAGCCCCGAGTCCCGGGGTCATCCAGGTGAAGACAGTAGCCCAAAATGGGCTCCTCCCCCGTGGCCAGTTCTTTTGTTTCTCCCAAGTACCCAGCAATTTGTTGCCTCGGTAACATATATGGGAGAAAATTCTTCAAGAGAAAGGGAACTCCCAAAACCCCGACAGTTAGTAAGAGTTAAAGCCTACTGACATTAAAAGACTTGCCTTAGAGTCTACCATCATCCTTCTCAGATAATAAAGGTCTGTAAGATTCTTCATCAGGTGGAAATGGATTCTTCTTTACAGGCACACAGTTATATTTACTGGTATTTTTCCCCTTTCCAAATGTCCACTTACTAATGTGTTACCTAATTTTCAAAATTTATTTCTCAGATATTTGTGCTCTTAATCCTTTGTTTTCATAGAACCTGTTTTTCTCTTTTTTTATTTTGTTTCCCTAATAATCTTTTTTGCTTTTACATAACCTGCCATTTATTTGATTATGTTATAGTTCTATAGATTTTAGTTTTATGTGCATATATATGTACACACACATAAATTTTTTTCCACTTCATCTTTGAGTCATGAAGTCTTTTTCCTTCTGAGTATTTGGCACACCACTATTTCACAGAGTTAGCAAGCTGTATAGCTGTACCAAGAGCAGACAAAGTAATAGTGTCTTAAACAAGGGACATGTTGTCACTGACATAATTTTAACAAAGTCTTACATCTGTTACAAAATTAAGAATATAAATGACTGCCTGAATTTCCAATTTCCTCTATGGAAATACAGGAATTCAGAATATGAGATACAGAGTTCCTTGGGGCTGCAATATGCTGGCCCATTCTCAATTACAAAAGACAGCAAGAGAGGAGGCTAAAAGCATTTCTTTTTCTTCTTGTCCCTCTAAAGGACACAGATGCCCTCTCCTTGCAGCCAGGCACATCCAAAGAACTTCTTACAAAGCAATGCTTGTCAAAGTTGAACAAAGTGTTTCAACACAGGAAGATACCTTAAAAGGAAAAAAAAAACAAACCAAAAACCTACCACAACCCCTTTAAGGTCTATAAATTGTGAAACTGAGGTGAAAATTATCAGGAAGAGCACAGAAGTCATTTCAGAGGCAGCGGAATAAAGCCTTTACTTATGTGCCAAAGGAAATCCAAAACCCAAGTTGAAACAACCCATTCCATGGCCAATATTGAGTTTATAGAGACAAATCACTTTCTTCCCTGTGCAGATAATGTGTCCAGTAAAGCAAGTTTTTAAGTATTGCAGTTTGTCAGGGGAGAGTGAATCCATCCAGTGAAGAAGCATGGAGTATTTCACAACTTTCAGCTTAGAAAAAAATAAAGGCATGGGGAGACAATTACAAAGGATACACTGTAAATATTGGAAACTATTATTAGGTCAATTATCAGCTTATCAGTGTCTGATACCCATTTATCTGTACAAAACAGAAGTTACTGATATAAATAATGAATACCTGACCCACTCTTCAGCTTCCTCTGCCAAACCTCTCCATTCAACTCAAATGTTTGTGAAGTTTTGACTCAGAAACAAATTTAATAATAGAAACAGTTTTAATAATATTTTTTTAAGCTTTTGGAAGAAAGCAGTGGATTAGTCATTTACGAAATGTCTTTATTCCATTTGGTGTTTGGCCCTGCCTTCATTATCAGGAAATGGAGTATTTAAAAAGGATGATGAATTTCTCCCCAGCCCTCTCTCTTAATCTCCCACGAGGATGAACCAGCTCCATATCCCAAACATAAAGATGTGACATTTAGGAGAGCAAGAGATAATTTAGAATCAAGGCCAGGTGCAACAGTGGCCCCTTGTTTACTTTTCTCCTCATTATTCATAAATAACCAGTACAGTGGTCCAAGGGGAGACCCTTCCAGCAGAGTTATCACAAGAGTCATCTGAGAACAGACTTTCTTTGTTCTTTTTTCTTCTCCTTTCCTAAAGATTGTGTGTATTTTTATACTTTCATTTTTGCAGGCTTTGAGAAAAGACGGTTCAGGGAAGTCAGAATGTAAAATGTCTTCAGTGTTAAAAGGGGAAAAAGTGATGAGATTTCACACCCCAAAGTGGCTTCACGGATGTGACTTTGCTGTTTATGTCTCAGCTCTAACCAGAATTATGTTGTTATAGCTCTGCCCAGAAGCTCTTCCCCAAAGCAGGTGCTTTGTAGATCCACAAGACAAATCCCTGATCTCTCAACGCCTGAGGAACAGTAAAAATCTCACCTGTACAGCAAATGAAGGTGTGTTACAAGTAAAGGTGGACATAATTCCAGTAGATCCAACCCCTCATTCTCAGTGAACAGTATCTGTTAAGATATGATAACAGGAATTTTGGAGTTGTATACTGTGCCAGAGATCCAGGAGATTAAGTCATTTTTTATCCATCCAGTAATTTTCAGCACTACCCACAGTTGCTAAATTAAAGCTGAAGGGGTCAGCTGGCCTTATTACCATCTGTCCTTTTATTCAACTTTCTAAAACAGCCTAGTCTGACCAGAGCATTGTGTAAACTCTCTATCTAAAAAGCTAGAGTCTTGTTTTGAAAGAAGGACTGACTGTTCTCCCTGCAACCCTGTGTTTTATTTAACATGCATTATGAATCATGCAATGCTCCTGTGTCACCATTTTGCATCAGTCATTCTCAAGGATTTACAGAGAGTGGGCACAGATGATGTGACTGGATGAAGTAACATGGCTTTGCAATTATCCCCTGGTATACACTTTCAGTCACTGGCATTAGGAAATGAGAGTTCATTGCACAGAGCTAAGCTGCTTTGGGAAAATAGTCAGGAAACATGTGGAAGAGATATTAGCAAAAGCATTTCAGCTACCCCTCATTGGTGCCAGATGCTGAGTAGCCAGCAGAAGCAAATTATTTTTAGGTTGTTGCTCATCATCTGTCCTCAGGTCAAGAGTTCATGCCCTTCAGAGAGGGAAGGCATGGCACACTGTGAGGCAGCACTCCTATAGACTGAGCTTCCTTCGCTTTCCTTTCAAGTATATGATAGTCTTCAATGAGAGTACTCTAGAAGAGAGAAGAGTTAGTGGATAGAAGCAAAGAAGAAGTCAGAGACTTGTGAACAGACAATTCACTCATTTCTCATGCCATTTTCTATTCTGTGTATCCAAAACTTTCTGCCATGTTCCTACACCACGTATTATATTAGATTTCAGGGCCCAGTTAACAAAAAATGTTCCTCCATATGGATAGATTCATCACAGCTCTGGTTAATTTGCCCCTAGATCCTACTCTGATGTTAATTAAAACCAAGATATTTTTTCAAGATGAAGTGAGTACCCCTCAAATACTGTAAAACCCCTGAAGACAAATTTTCTGGAGAGACAAGAGACTGTATAAGAAGCTCCAGTGAAAGGAACCACTTAAAATCCCTTGAGCTCTCATATTTAAATAATATTGATATAATGTTTTAATTGTATGCTATCAGATGTGCTTCATATATTAAACACATACATCTACACTTTCAGGAGGCCTGTTTTCACTGACATTTGGTGTGCAAAGGTTATTATTTGTAAAAGTGCTTACTCCTGTGCATAGCTTCACATTACACAAAGAGAGGAATGCAAGGATCCTAGGGTGAAAAGGAGAACCAGAACATTTTGTTCTCAGTTACTGACTCAGCTTAAGGTCAATAGCAATCAAAGTCGTTTCCAGATGAATGGAGTTCAATGGTTCATACAAAATAAATCATCACTCTTGGCAATAAGATCCACAAAGTAAATCAGTCATGTTCCTACAAAGCAACATGAAGAAAAGAGAATCCAGAAGCCTGTTCCTCAGCAGACATGTCCTGCAAATTCCCTTGCTGCTAGCCCCTGTCCTGAGCAGCACTGGCATGGTGGGGAGGAGGAGCCATGTATCCACTGAATTTCTTGAGCCTATTCCATGAATCAAGAGATTTCCATTTCCCAGCATATGAGATATAGGGAATGAGCAGAGAGGAACCTTTGATCCTGGCCCCCTGAACTGCACAACAGCATCACTGTGCAATGCAAGGCAACAATTGATGTGGACAGATTTTTAAAGGTACTTATCAAGAAGCTGAACAGACCTGATTTGGGACTCCTTCAGTCTGAGTCACTCAAAGGTATTGCTGCACATGGCAGCACTCCCAAATAATCTTTATTTTAGGGAGATCTGACTGGGATAAGCCCTAGTCTTAACAAAGTAAACTGAGACCAGTTATTAAGGCACCCAAACTCTGTAATTTCTGACAAAAATCAGAAGGCAAACTAGCTTAATATCCCAACCACTGGTCTTTTCCTCTAGAAGATAAAAGACAGACTCACACGCCTTGAGAATCTGAGAATATTATAGCAATAGGAGGAAGACAATGAGCATCTTTTGAAAACAATTTGTACATGTTTCCTGGTAGCTTCACACATTCAGTTGGCAAAGCTATAGATAACAAATTCATAACGGCCTTTCTGCCATAAAACTTTTCTAGGTGAGGTAATAATCCATATAGTTGTGCTTCAAAGCAATAACGCTGTCTGATCTTTCTGTCCCAAGTTTCTCCAAATTACCATTTTTATTGTTTTGTTCAGATACTCTAATTTATAGAGGAAGGAAGAAAAGTTACTGACAAACTGTTCAAGGTGCTGTACAGACAGTGTAATGAGATCCTGGTTACACTGCATGTCTCCCTGGGGAACAAATCAGCTCAGAGTGTCTTCTTGTGGCAGAGATCTGCAGGGGAGACTTTATCACAGGCTATCAAAAAGTACTGGGGCTGATTTCTTCTGTTTTTGTTTGATATTACAGCACTGCTTTTTAAAAGAATGATACACTCTGGCAGTGAGAGCTGTCAGAGGAGCAATTCAGAGAGAACAGCGCCAATTACTGAGCGCTTTTAGCTCATGCCGGGTTTAACAGACATAAGCTCAAAATCGAGAGAGAAGATATATCCACTAGTGAACATCAGATACTTCACAACCAGCCCAGCTTTGTGCTTGTTTGATTGACTTATGTAGGTCAGACCCAGTCAGTGCTGAGCAGTGAAAAGGGGATCCAGCAGCAGTTGCACAGCTTCCCTCACAGATAGGCTGGCAAGGCAATAGGTTGACAGTTTTGCACAATCAAGTATAAATGACTCAACACAAAACTTATAATTGCTTTGGCAATCCATTTCTATGGCAGCAGCTACTTTCCTGCACCTACTTCAGTGACAAGTAATATCAACTATTATTACCAGAAGACGCCTCTCCTCATGACTCAACTACCAGAAATATTGTATGCGCTAAGTGTTAAGAAATGTTACCTACACTCCTGAACAGAGTCCCTGTTGACATATGAATAATTTAAATATTTCTATGCTTTCGAACTTTTGTAATGAGTATCTGAAGGTCAAAGAAGAAGAATCATCTGAGATTTACACAAATAGTACTAGCTCAGCAGTTTCTATGGCATAGGAAAAATAACCGTAGTAATGGAAGGAAAAAAAAGGAGGCTCAAGGGGATACCTTATCACACTCTACAACTACCTGAAAGGAGGTTGTAGCCAGGTGGGGATTGGTCTCTTTTCCCAAGTAACACAAGAAAGGATAAGAGTAAATAGCTTCAAGTTGTTCCAGGAGAGGTTTATATTGGATTTTAGGAAAAATTTCTCCACCAAAAGAGTTGTCAAGCATTGGAACAGGCTGCCCAGACAAGAATTCACTGTCTCTGAAGACGTTTAAGCACATGTGATGCTTGGGGCATAGTTTACAGGTGGGTTTGGCAGAGCTGGGTTAACGGTGGGACTTCACAACTCTAAGGTCTTTTCCATCCTAAATGGTTCTGAGATTCTATGCTGGCTCAGAGAAAGTCATCTACTGGCTGCAGTGTGAGCAGGAAGAATACAGCAGGGGCAGCATTGAAAGAATCAGTCCTGAACACTAAGCACTCCTACCTGAGTGAAGCGCTGAGGACATGAAGAAGGCAAACAGGACCACATTAGTGTCATCCTCCTTGAACCAGGACCTGTGTTCTTATCAAATCTGCCAATTTCCCTGGTGTAGTTTCTGCCTGGTGCAGTATGGATGCTTTGAGAGCTGCTGCCAAAAGGTGCTGCTTTAGGACACATACACAGTAAAGGAGGGAAGGGTCTTCAGAGTCCTCCCTCTTTTCAGGCTGATGATGCAACCAACAAAATTACATCACTCAGCCAGTTATCCCTTACAACTCTCTTCTGATTCATTTCCCAAGAAAAACCACTTGTTTGTTTCTGGTACTGAAAGGTTCAGAACCTTGTTGGGACACGCTCTGATGACTAACAGTCTGCTGCCTTGTTCAGGTTTCTGGGTTTGGGAATGAGAACAGTCCAAGAACTCTCATCTCTAGAAAGGCATCTGCAGGAGATGTTCAACAAGATTGATGTTCAAAAAAACAAGCAAAATTTTTTTTGATTGAGAATAATTTTTAAAAATAATAAAAATCCTACAGTATTTATTCCAATTTCCTTCAAATGAAAGCAAGAAAAAATATATTC
Source organism: Lanius collurio (assembly GCA_020086605.1). Classification (NCBI taxonomy): domain Eukaryota; kingdom Metazoa; phylum Chordata; class Aves; order Passeriformes; family Laniidae; genus Lanius; species Lanius collurio. The sequence continues at coordinate 2,872,952 of JACBWW010000002.1, forward strand.
AGTGTTGAATCAAACCACAAAAAGTTGATTAATTTTTTCTATTTTGCTTTGCTTTTAATCACAGATGTTTCCTCTTTTTTTTTTAATCAGCACAATTTTATTCCAGGGAATTTAGACTAAATAACACTAAATCAATTTTAATTAAAAGCTTTAGCTATTTCCCTGCAGGTTTGTTTCAAAATCAGAAATAGTCATGGAAGTTACTGGCACTATGCAGCAAATAAATTTTTATTAAAAGTGTAGAAGACTTTGGGTTGGAGAGAATCCCTAGAGGTCATCTGGTCCAATCTCTCATTCAAAGCAAGAGTGAGTCTACTCAAGGTCTTCCCAAGCTATGTTTTCAAAATCTTCAAGGATGAGGAGTCTCTAACCTTTCCAGCAGTATGTTGCCTGTGTCAGATACATTTGCTCCATGAAGTAGCTTTTGTGGTGGTCCCCCACCACGGAATGTGACCTGCGCCGGTATCAGAGGTAAAGCTGTAATGGCTGCAAGTAGAACAAAGTTCATCTGTTTATTCCTCTGGATTAGAAGCAAACATGGACAGCTTTTAAGGAAGCTTCCACCTTCAGTGAGTTTTCCTGAGCTGCAAACTTGCACAAACTCTTCCTCAGGAAAGCAGAGATTAATGTCTTCATAAACAGCAACAGTTCATTAGCTTACCAAATCCCCACTCAACTTACTCTTAGCATTATAATTAAAGAATACTAATAGCTTTTATCTAGCACATCCCTGAAGTAAGATCTGAATCAGACTCTGGAGGCAGTTGATCAATCTCCCTTTTCTGTGGAAGGAGCTGCTAGTCAGTGAGTGGGCAACCTTGATTATTTGCCCAGATATGGTTAGGAGGAATTAAGGTCAACATGTATGTCTTTTAGGAAATATATGCCCTGTACTTGCATCCAGCAGCTAAAAAGAAACTGACCATTTGCCATTGTTTTCCTTCTTTTCAGCTGAAAGAACCAAGCTGCTGTAACCACAACAGCATAACAGGAAAATATAAAACCATTTAGATCTTTGGTCTTGTTGTGCATTTCCTGTTCACTTTTGGTGTGCTCATTTCCACACAGTTACCAAAAATTTCTCAAAGCTTCCAACAATACCGTCATAAAAATTTTAAAAGCAGGTTACATCTAGGTTTGTCAGCTGCCAGTACAGCCTCAACTGTTTTTCGTAAATCTCTAAAATTAAAGCCCACATCTCCCCACATACTGACATTGCACAATGGTCCCATGATAAGCAGCAACATATCAAAATTCTGATTTTTTTGTTCTGTAATCTGTTTGCCAACTCCTATTCGTCTGGGATATGTCCCCTTCTTCCCAGCTATATATCCCAACAAACTACTTTGCTGTGCTTTTCTCAGTAGTTTTGTCCTGTGTTTTTTAATTCTTTGTCCATAATTGCTGCTAACATTCTTTTGGGATGGGCACACTGTCACTCACTTTTGAGCACGCACTTCTCTGAAGATGTCCATAACCATGAAACCACAACTCTTCCCCTAAGAAACTGTGATTGACCTGGGAGTGAGACTGGAGTCAGCAGAGCAGAAGCAGCAAGTGTTCAATCCTCTCCTTTCTTTGAATATGGTGTGTGTGCCAGCAGGTTTCTAAGATAATAATCTCATAACTATTCTGTAAAATGCCTCATTAATAATAGTAATAATAACCATAGTCATCAGTTCTGTCCAGTTAATTACAATTTTCAGTCTTAAAATTTTCAGGGAGGTTTTTCCAGACTGAAAACTGGCAGCAGTGCACCGGGCAACAAAATCTTGATGCTTTACCACTCCTTTCTTCCTGTTTCTGGAACAGTCATCCTGCAGAGCATCTCATCCTAACAGCCTCATGCAAGAAGGGTCAGTGACTTTTGTACAGTTTTAATTGGCTGGAGAGCATTTTCCGATTCTCAAGTCTTTGAATTCCAGCTTTCCCAAACAAAGTAGTCCCAGCAGGGTCCCATTGGTTATTTCTTCATTGCTTCATATGAAAGGCTCATTCACTTGAGAATGAATTCTAACATGTGATAGTAATTAGCTGCAGAACTCTCATCAAATGCTAAATAAATTCCTTGTGATCAAAATCATATTAGGTAAATAAATACAAAAAAATTGATAAACAAAGACTTCTGCAGGAGTTCATTGTATGAAGAAAAGTTAATGAAAGTACTGTGTCCTCAAGAACTTCCCCAAAGAATGGGAAAGCAGCAGGGACAGAAAGGCTGCAATAACAGCAGGATTAATATGCCCTTAAAAAGAAACAGAAATTAAAATAAGAGAGAACTGAGGAGCTGGCCAGAGGATGTGAATGGCAGAAGGTTGAATCATTCAAAGACTCCTGGGCCTGGAGGTTACACGATCACTTCTCAGCCTTCAAACACACTGAGATGAAGTAGGCTGTATTATTTAGGGCAAAAAATACAGCCCTGCTGAGCTTAGTCTACCTCGATAGGGTAGTACTGTTTTACACTAGATGAGAACCTGTCCTACTCATTAGACTCATGCTTGACACCAGCAGGTTGTTTGCTGGCTTTACAGCAGAGAACATCACTTGCTCTTTTAATCCAGATTTTGAAATAAAATAATCTAAATCCATTTGAGGTTTTTTTAAATTTTCTTTACATTCTGTGCAGGAAGCTGGGAGGAGTGGGGGAAAGGGGAAGGGCAGGGGCAAGCCTTTTTGCAAAAAAAGATGAAAACCATTTGGATTTTCTGTATTTTGTTAAAAAGAAATTAATTATGAAATTTAGAGGAGTAAATTTTCTCAGTGAAAACCAAAATCCACTGGACCATAATACGGTTTCAAGTTATCCCTTTGGGGGTTCATAAATCTTCAGTTAATTTGAGCAAAGATACCCTCTAGGGGGATAATACTCCTAATGGAATTGACAAAACAAGTGGAAAATGTCTTTCCAGTCAGATTCACACTATTCCTTACTCAGGAGGAATGAAAACACAACAGAGAGCTCAAGGCAAGCAGCTCCCTTGAGGTTTCTTAAGAACTGGAAGCTGGAATAATCATCTTAGTCATCAAAAGATGAGTATTTAATTGGACCAACAATGTCCTGGATTTTAGAATCAGAGCATGCAGTGCTAACTGTAAGCCATGTTTATTGAAGACAACTTTGTCATTTGGGAGAATATAAATAGAACCTTCCCAAAGCAGAAGAATTTTCTGTCCAAAATGTCTTTCCTAATCTGAATGTGGAAAAAACAAATATGTATAAATGCAAACAACTGACCAGGAGCAGGTAAATGAAAGGCCTTTCAATTAAATATTTCTCCTCTCATTGCACAAAGGTTTTAACAATGGATGACCACACTTTCGATCTAAGAATATTTTCTCTGTGGAGTGTGCTATTCAGAAGACTTCAGCTCCATCTCTGAAGCAAGGTACCTAGATTTGTGTCATATACAGTAGAGCCAAATTTGTCGCTGTGATGATGGGTCAGTCCTACAACAAAGACCACACACAGACAAAGCAGTTTGGTATTATCCTGAATGGTACTTTCCCATATCATCTACCTCTGGGCAGCAGGGAGGAGAAACATTGAAATTTTTAACAGGGAAAAAGAGCATTGCTCTAAAATGCAGAGGTGAAGAACTCAGTCCATGTCAGGGTCAGATAAACTCAGCAGCTGGAATGGACTGTGCTCTTTGCTGCCTCTGTGATCTTCACCAGGTGAATCAATATGAAAACATGATCAAAATCTTGATATTTGGCAACGAGCTGATTGTATTTGCTAATAAATCAGTCAGTGCATTTATAAAGATCTTTGTGATGATCTTCAGGATTCAAGAATAAAATTAAAACTTCCTTGAATTGCGTCTTCAAACCAAACAGACCAAATACATTTTTGATTACCTTTTTTCAAAGCACAACTGTGGGTTGTCAGCATGTTACAAACTTTTCCTCTTACTGGAATATGATATTCAAAGCTACAAAGCACTTTCAAACAATATTATGTTTAAATCCCAAATCTCAGAGCATCAAGGACATACTCAGAGTTAATATAGTCAAAGCATTCCTGACACCACTTCATTTTTCCCAGTTGGTGTGCACACTGTCTGCATACCAATAAATCTTGCACAGCAAAGTGTGCCTGGAATAAGTCTTTAGGAGGCTCTCAGAGCTGCTGGAATGATCAGGCAGGAAGGTTTTACTTCTAGGTCACTAATTAAACACTAGCCTCAGGATAATAATGACTAATCTCTTTTAGCTAGTGTTTTAATATCATGTGCAAAGCAGGGCAGTGGTTTCAGCCCTGTTTCTGGCAGCCAAAAGCCACAACACAGAATGCACTTGCACACCAGGAAATTTGTTTGTTGCATTGAAAGCCTCCAAAGACAGAAGGACATCAAGGACATGAAAAAGAAACTCATCAGACTTAACTGTGACATTTGCTAATGATGCAAAATGTTAGAATAGTGGCATGGGTGAGCTCCAGGACTATCTATAGGCCTAATTAATTGTCCCACTCACTATTATGTCAGGGTGAGAACCTGTATTCTAATTTTCTTATACCAGGGCCCAAGAAAATTAGGCTTTTCTTCTATTGACATTTAAGGAGGGTCAGGACCTATCTTCTCTCTCTCCCATTCCACTGTCCTGCAGCAACACATGCTAAGCCCTTTTCTTGAAGGATGTCCTCTCTCATCTCTTGCCTAAAATCCACCTTCTCCACACCTCCAACCCAGCCCCATTCCTTCTACTTTAGGAAAGCAACAGCTTTGCTTTGATTTGGAGAAGCCCTTACATGGGGGTAGGAGACCCGACCTGCTCCTGTCCCAGTCAAATGGAGAGCTCACCCACCCCATGCTGTGAATCTGTCACCCCACCCACCCACCAGAAGCTGGCTGTCAGGCACCACCTCCTGATGTCTGGCCGTGGGATGTCCTCTGTCAGTCCCTCTACAAAGTTTTCGCTGTAAAAGTTCATAAAATAATTATTCTAGGATAATAGCTTTTCACTGCCAATTGTAACATTAAATCCCACGACTATGTACAACTGCAAAGGAAACTTCTGATCGTGACAGTAAATGTATCTCTAAAATCAATTTTAAATCCCTTTGGTATTTGTTCTGGTATGCTGCCTTTTTTTTTTTTTTTTTTTTTTTTTTAATAAAGATTAAATTGATAGAAAATTTGCTTCTGAAGACTTGAGTTTGGAAACAAATTCAAACCCTTCCATGTCAGACTGTGCAGTGGAACCAGTTACTTCCTCTTGCTAACTCCAGCATTTCTCAGAAGACTGCAATTGAAGATAAAGGCAGCTGGTGACAAGGAGCAACCAGACAAACATGTACACTTAAGATACTTTCTGTCTAGAGGATTTCAGCTTTTTTCCAACATTCCTTTGATGAAAATGTGGAAATGTCATATTTCCAAAGCAGTCTGGACTTTCTTCTGTACTTCTTAAGAGAAAAAGGCACTCAAACCTGGTTAGGGAATGACCTTTAAAAAACCCTCAAGCTGTACTCCGCAAAAACTTACCTGCTTCAAAACCCCTGTTTACATAAAAAAAAGAGACAGAACATGAATTGTTTTTCAATATCAACCCTCTTAAATGACATCTTACAAGCACTTCATAAAAGAAATCCACTTGACTATACAACAGCTGTAGAAATTTACTTGCATGGATGCATTAAGGCACACTGAAAGCCGTGCTCAGCATTCCTCCCCAGTCACATGGAATCTGGCTGCTCCTGTGGTCACACACGTGAGGCAGGAGCACTTGGCTGCAGCCTGTGGAAAGCTCACCCATGACACGTGAGGGTGCCTCTCCCCCAACCCCAGACTTCCCCCCTGGCTTTTCCACGCTCCTGCAAATGTCGATTCTACAGTTATTAATTTCTTAAAATATTTTCATTTATTTATCACTGCTATTTTGAACTATATAACAAATGCTAAACCTGTCCCAGCATATACATGAAGGGTTTTTTTTCAAAGAAAATCTTGGAGGAGCCAGGGTGTCTGGAACAGCTATCTTAGTGCTGAGGGAGCCTTGCAGCACAAATCCTCACAGGCTGCTTCATTAATTAATAATCTGTAGGCATTTAATTGGTACCACTGGATATATTCAGAACATAAAAATGACAGTCTGAGAAAGGAGGCAGCAGGGGTAAAGCTCTTTCAGGAATGATTTTCCTGTGAATGTTCCTATAACTTTTATCCTGACTCTAACACAGCTCTCCCTTACACATCCAGGGTGTTTCTGTGGGATACATATATCCCATGTTTACTTCAAAAGATGTTGTCAGTATTCTTGGGGCTAAGGAGCAAGAAGAGTGGCCCACCCCTGGGCCTTTCCCAGAAGTCACAGAGGGGAATGGAAAAGTTCCTGTTAACTTTGGACACAGCTTTTCCTTAGCATACATTCAAGATGGATGAAAAACTTTCTGCATAAGGGCTTAAGGGTCTGCTCCAGCAAAGGGTTTTGGTGTCAGTAAAATCTTACCCAGTTAAAGGCCATGACAGTGCCCTTAAAAGGTCTTTTATTACCTGCAGGCAAGCATTAGACTTGTTGAGGATGGTTTCTAAAGCATCAAGGGAGAAGGCTGAGCCCTATTAGACACAAGGGCATCACTTCCCACCCTTCCTCTTGCTAAATATGTGCATGACCTAAAAGGAAGTACATACCTTCCTTTCTAACAAATAGAAGTGACCAGTACAAATTAAGGCTGCTGTGAGGGATTGGAAAGTGTCTCAGTAAATTTACAACTTCAAGTAAATGTGTAAAATGTTCATTGATTTAAAATCTTTTGTAAAGTACTGCTTTGCTTCCTCTACAAAAGAAACAATGTCCCTGCATTGAGGCAAACTCCCAAAGGACAGAATGTAGGAGTGTGAGCATAGCTGCACCTTCCCAGCTGGACTGGCAGATGTGCCAGTGCTGGAGAGGCAGCTCAAACCTCAGAGCTGCCACTGGGCCAGCATGGAAGGTGCCGTGGTGCCCACCACTAGACCAGACAGACCTCTGACACTGGACACAAAGGTGTGAGGTGGAAGGGAAGATACCTGCTGCTTGAGACCTCTTCTCAGCTCCTTGTCTCAGAACAAGTCCCGCTGCACACAGCAGGAACAGGACTCCTTCCTCCTCCCACATCTCCAGGAAGACCCACAAGGACTCAGAGTTTTGCCCTGTGGAAATTTGTTGAATCCAAAACCTTTTAAACAACACGCTGTAGTTTCAGAGACAAGACATGTTTTGGTTAAAGTGCTTTGCCAGAAGGTTTCTAGCTAACTTCAATTTCAGCAAGAGCTTTCAAAACTGAACAGCCCCCAGTCTGAAATCTTCTCTGCAGGTTCCTTCTTTCCCTGTGACCAGTGTGACCAAATTTAAGCTCTGTGCCCACATTATCCAGGTTGTTCCTGACTACAAGTCTCCCTGTGCTGTCCAATCTATTGACTTTGGCTTTCAGCTACCCACTCACCATCTCACACGGAGCTTTACACTCACAGCTAAGAGAGTGACTCAGCTTCTGGGTGATGTGAAATGGTTTCTATTTCACTTTGCATCACATGCAGCCTGAGAGGGGAACTGGAGTCCCACTCCCTGCTCTGTGAGCAGAGCATCAGGCATGGTGCAGGCCCTGGACAGGAAGGGTGTGAGGGTATCCAGGTGGGGCAAGCGTGGGGCTGCTGATCCTGTCTGTCAGTGTGCTCAAGGCACATATGGTGGGCATGCACTTCCAGGTAACTTATCCCACATAACTTAGTTTGCCATATCCAAACCTCCTCCTCTATTTGTGGCTTCATTTTTCAGCTTGGCATTTTGCAATATCAGCATTTCCCTGCCTCAAGTGTGACTCATGACAATATTGAGGTGAGCACAAAATGCCTGGCTTCTCAGAGCAGGACACTTGTCCTCACATGTCTGGGTTGAGACACTCACTCAGGGAGGGAGCTGCACTCTTCTAAAGAAAGATGACCAAATTCAAGGTTGAGTTGGAGGTCAGAATTGCTTAAGCTGTCTTTTCAGCTAAGTTCCAGCTAATTCCTGCCTTAAGTACATAAGGCAACAGTCTTATGTATCAGTCTCTATGCTTATTTAGAATTTGTATGCATAGTTTGCATTAGGAAATCTGATTCATTTGTCTGCCAGAAAGTATCTGGCAAATATAAAGTTAATGTAAAGACATAGACATTCCTCTGAATGCTCTCCAGAAGTGGTTAAGGAATTTACACGATTTGTTTCAGAGGCCTAATTACCTAATACCTGCTGAGTTATGACAAAAATGTATAATAGCAAGGGCATTCTGAAAAACAATAACTCCTACTGAGGAAAACAATATTTGCTCCTAAGATAAATCAGCAGAGTATGTTCTGACTGTCTGGCAACAAGACCTTGTAAGTGTATATAATAAATGCCAAAGGCATAACATCCAGAAAGCAGTGATGTGTTCTCAAAGGGTCACATATTTCTAAATTTTCTGTGATTTTGCCATGGTTATCCTTAAATACCTACGATTATATTGAACATAGTGATAAATACTATTTGTGGACAGAAACACTTAAGTCAATTTCTAACTGCATTTTAGAGCAATTTACTAAGGCTTTATCTCTGTTCATCTTTGTGTTACATACTTCACATGCCACCACCTCTCAACACCTGCTTAACTGTGTGGTGACAGATTGCAGGTGCCTTCAGACTTGCTCAAATTCTAAATGCAAGGGAGGGGTGAATTTAGAAACTGCAAGTGGACACATCAAAAAATACAGCCAACAAAAAAATCTGTGCAGTTTGTTGCTGAAAAAACTTTTTCAGAAACGTCTCTTCTTCGCCTTGCTCATGGCATTTGTTACACTGATAGCTCATTTCCAATAACAGCAGCTGCAGAGTTTGTCATACATGATTGAGTCACACGTGCATAGCTTCCCCAGCCTGTGTAATTCCCTGAGTTTATCGCTTCTCCTAGCCTAGATAACTTTTTTTTTCATTGACCCAATTTTTTTTTTTAATTCAGGAAGTTCTGCATGCTTTCATTCATCTGAGGACTTACATCAATCCTTTATTTGAGCTCAGGCTCAACTCTGTTCTGGGGATACAGCTCTTTGTACCCAGCTCTGCTCCCGGATGCACAGACTAGCCTAGTCCATAAAGACTTCATTCAACTGAAAGTCCTTTAAAAGAATCAGCTCCCTAATACCAAGGCTGTCTTCTTTTTCCTAGAGATGCAAAGCTGAGAAGTTGCCTGAGACTTTCATTTCTGGAGATTTAACTACGAATTTTAATTTCAGATGTATCTGAATTCTGATGCCTTCAACAGGAAGGTTTCTGAGGGAGCTTGAACGCACACTTTGAATTTGACAGCATTACCTGTCTCAGCTGAAGTATCAGCTCTATAGATGCAGCCTCTTGTCTTGGTGGTCAATGCCACTGACTCTGGGGACTTACTTCTTAGACACAGGAGGTTGTAGACACCCTGTCTGAAGCTGGGCCCAAACTTTTTCAGCTGTTGGTCCTGTGCAGTGGCATAGGATGGCACTTCTTTTGAAACAGAATATCTGGATTGTCTGCTCTCTTAATTATGTTCTGACAGTACAAAGTTGATATTCATAGTTCAGGGAAGTACCTAGAGGGTAATTCTAAGGAGCAGATACATGGTAGTGTTAACTTATCAATAACCAGTGCTTTACTGCATTAAAGAACAAGCAAGTTCACAGTAACCATAGGTTCTATTCAGGGTCTGTCAATAGAACTGTTTAGTTTATTACTGCTGAACTTCCTGAGATATATACTTCATGAAAAAATGAATTATTCTGATCTCTGGATATTATTTGTTATGCTCCAGTACTTGTAATTGAGCCAAACTCTTGGACAATGTTATGTCTAACATAGTCTTACATTTCCTAAAAGTTTTGCTATGGGGCCCACCATTTGTTACAGAGATTTTCCAGAGGGTCCTGGAGCAGAGTTCATCTATCAATAGTTACTGCAATTCTTTGAGCCTCTGCTGTAAGGAATTATGCTATTATCTTTTGAGCAACTCTTTAAAACCAGATTTTAAATTGTTCAGCTAACATTATTAATTACTTTCCTAAGATCTGAGTCACCAGTGTTGTACATCTGGTGCTGTCATTCACCTTCCAAAATAGTGATAGATTATGAAATTTCACTGTTCTGATTGGTAACAAGCCAAGAGACTCATTATATTATTCATCCTGTTAAGATGCAATCCTCTCTCTAAAAAATAAAAAGCAAGATTACTTCAGCTGGCATAACATTCACTTGCCCTAAAATTCCTCTGATCACTTCTGCTGGTCCATATATTACAGACAGTAAATAACACTTTGGCAATTTGGTGCAGGGAAGTTTAAACTTTAAAATAAGGAGATGAGACTTTCACTGAAGTATAGTGAATGGTAAAAATTTTCTATACCAAAGCTGATCACAGATTTTGAAGAGCACTTGTGAATATCTCCTACCTTAGCCAATTAAAACAGTGCTATGCCTACACTGCAGTCAGTAACCTCGCTTCTCGAACAGCAGATTAGAGAGCTCTGTGCTGCTTCACCTGCTCATTCCCCAACACCCACCCAAGCCAGGTGGTGACAGGAAGCACAGCCTTGACTGACAAACTACTCCAATGAACTAAGCAGCACTGCTGGAGGCCAACCAGTGTGGTGGCATGAAAACTTCATTTTTCCACAGAACACCTTTTATTTCCATGCTGGCTTAACAGTTGGTTTAAATTGTGCTGAGTAATTGTGATGTTCCTTTAATCCAGGCCTAGATGTTCCCTTGCTCGGGTCCTGTAACCCCTCCCTCACATATTTCAAGCTCTTCATTCTGAGCCAGCTTCACATCTCACCCTCATGCTCAGCAGTTGCTGTCAGCACTGTCATTCCCTGATGCCAGCTTTGAGCCTGCTTAGTGGGTCTAGGTGACATTGCAGCAGATGTCACCCCTTAATAAAGGAGATTATATTCTATTTCTAGAATATTCTAGAAGAAAGGATGGCCAAATGTATATGCAAATAGCATGGAAGCACATTTCATAAATAACAAATTATTGCAGTGCCTTGAGAAACAGAATTCAATTAAGAAACATTTATATCACCGTTCTGTGCTCTGATCCTCCTGTGTTACAGTTCTCCTTGGAAGTCTGCCTTCCTAGCAGAGAACTGCACTTGTGTAAGCACTATGTAAAAGCACTTTGCAGAGACTTTCACTTCTAACTTGATATTTGGGCTATTGTAAAGCAGTTTTCATGAAAGAGTGTTAATTCAAAGGAAAAATCAGAAAAGCTTCTGCTCTCTTCTTTTAAAAACAAAGAATTTTTAATGGTGGGAAGCAGACACATATGCCTAAGGGAAACCATCAATTCCACTGTGTGCAGTCAGTGGAATATATGAAACCAAGAGCAGCTATAAGAAACATGTAAGAGGGCCACTGATGCCTAGGTTTGCATGAAACATAACAGCTGGTTTTGCATAAATGCTTCTTTTTGTGTTTCATTGCTACCTGATTCCTCAGTGGTCTGTTTTCTACCAGACAAACACCAGATAATCCACTGTTTCTCTGGTGTTATATGCAATCATCTCTGGAATTAAAATTATTATGTTGCTTACTGTAATCACCCATCCCTTGGTTAATGACTACAGTTATAGATGGACAAAAAGCCTTTCATGTACTTACACAATCTGCCAGACACAGGGCAGTATAAGGCAGGGTTCAGAGTCCAATTGATTCTAATTCCACACACTAATAATTTTCACAGTAGCTGTCCTCTGAGGATCTTGATGATCCTTCCTATATGTTCATGAGGGTATGACAGTGACATGAATCCACCAGATATGATAGCAGAGAGTGTCTTACCACCCATACAGTACTCCTTGCCTAAGCAGGGCACGTTCTCTGAAGAACATCATGACCATTCTGACTATTGCTTTTCCCACCACACTGGCAGCCCCCAGAACTTCCGGGGAATTACAAAATAGTTTTTTGAGAGAATATTCCCAATAATGAGAGAAAAAGACTTGATCCACATCATTTCCAGTGAGAAGAGACATATCCAAAAATAGATGGTTAACCAAAATATGAATCAGATGTTGAAAACTTTGAGAGAACTTCCCAGACTCTGGGTGCAGAATTGAATTTCAGTTCCCAAATGCTGGCAGTGCTCATAAGACTCCAGATAACCTTCCTAAAACCACATCTACAGCACAGTCTTCTGCCACAGTGTTAAACTGCACACAGATTAGTCTTGGCTACTGCTGGCTTTGTCTAAGTTAGAATGGAGGTTCCTCTGTTTTTCTTATACCCAGGCCTGTCAGCCAGACCAATGAATGAATGCGTGTTTGCACGCATTCTAATTTAATCCATGTCAGAATGTACTCTAGGTATAATTTATCATGAATATTGAAGTAAATAATACAGTTCAGACAAAAGCTTTTATGGGCAATCTATGTAGGATGCATGAGATGAATGAACACTTCCCAGGATGGGACCATGTGCTCTCCCCAGTTATATCCTCACTCAGTATTGAAAGGATACATGGTTGTGACCCTGCTCCCTGACACCTCAGAGTACCTCTGCATGGCAGAAGGGAGCCAGAGCATATCCAGGGCTTCTTTAGTTGTTGAAATACACCTGTACAGCAAATGTAATTGTGAAATGCCTGGGTCTTTTCCTGCCCGCTATCATCTCTCTACAGCTTCTGTAAAGTCATCTGGCATCAGAAAAACTCTGCAGCTCTCAGTGTTTAGCCTTTGCATTAGGGGTGATCAGTCTTCAGCCTTTGAGGAGGCATGATCCACCAACACTGTGGCAGAGAACCTTAAAAATGAGCATATGCCTTATCAGAGGGGTAGAGATGTAAGTACAGATGCCGGTTTTCTTATGGATCTACTACATCATTTTGTCACAAATGTCAGCTATGACAAACAATAGGATTTTCATATTCCTCCTGATATAAGCAGCAAACTTGTGATAATACAGACAACAGAAAGTCTTTATGTCATGGAACACCTCTCTTAGTGAGATTGTAAGACAAAGGTGTACGATAAAGTGTAACCCTGCAGCATTTCTTTACCATTGCCACTTGCCGAGCACACCCTGTGAGGAGAAATCTGCTCTCTGGGCTGCTTCTGATTCTCATTTTTAAGTTATTATTGCAAGTGTAATCCCCAGCAATGAGGTAACAGAGATATTTTCATTTCTCTGTGGGAGGCCTCTATGTATCAGGCTTGTGATTGTGGGGATCTTCCAGAGCATTGTACCTTCCCTGCCTGACAAGTATACTGCATCAGAGGCGTGCTGGAGGGGTGGAGAAAGCAAAATGATGCTCACACAGCAATGTCACCCACAGCATCTCTCTGCTCTGGTGACATGGATTGGAACGCCTGCAACCAAACTGAGAGGATCTGAATTTCTATCAAAAAGCACAGCATCAGAGCAGGAGCCTTGCAAAGGGAATCCTATTTCTTATATATACGCATATATTTTTATAACTGCATATGTATATATGCGTGTGGATATGCATTTCTTTAGGGGATGCCATATGGGATGCTGTGCCTCTGGCTGGCAGCTGGCAGGCAGGGGCTGTTGGAACCTGGTTCCACCTCCCAGGAGCGAGAAAGCTGCCAGCTTCCAGGGCAGGACTGACTTTCACAGAAGCTTGTCCTTGAAAGAGATAAGGAAGCATAAGGATAGTTAACCTGACCACAAGCAGGTCACCAAACTGTGTTATGATTGATCAGGTATTATAGAAATGTTTTTCCTATAGTTAAAATTCCAATCTCATGGGATCAATTGAAATTTCATGGATTCCTTTTTTATATGAAATGTTTGGCTCCAAGAGGACTGGAAAGAAAATCAGTTCTGCTTCAAACTCATAAGCTTTCTAGAGTTTCCTATGATAAAATATTCTTACTGATGCACACTGTTTCAAGGAAACTTGTTTTTCTGGAAGCGCCTGGGAGTTTAGAAATTATCAAGCATAAGACAAAAAATCAAAATGACCATTAGGTTCACCAATCAAGCTAAGTAAGAAAAGAAGCTTTTGAAATCCTCCAAGCCACAGTTACAGAAAAAAGCCAGTCATCAGAGATATGACTGACAGTTTTGTCTTTTGATCCCAAAACCTGATTTTGCAAATTTTAAATTTTTATGCAATTAACTATGGTCAGAGAAGGTTGTTTGGGAGGGTAACCTGATTAAACTATCAGTAAGATATATATGCCTTTAACGTCCAATATAGAGTAATTAAACTAAACCATTTGGTTATTAATTGGGTTATAAAGGTGAGTGCCTGTTTTGACTATTAACAGTATTTAGCTTTGTGTCATTATTTTTTCCTTGAGAAATAATCAAAGCCATTTGCAGATGTGAATGAGTGAAGCCTTGCCATGCTCCTGTAGTCATGAGTCCCACTTCCCTGCTGAAGTGCTCTGTACACCAGCACAGAGGGATAACAGGACCTTGCAACAGCAGCAGAGACTCATTGCCAGGCTAGAAACACGACCAGGGTAACCAGAGCCCTTGGCATACATGTTACAAGCACAGGTTCAATCTGAGTCTTCCCTTCCCACCTAACATTAGTAGAAATAAAATGAAATATGCCACAAGACTTCAGACTATGCCCTATACTAAGAAACCGCTCTCTCAAATGGCAATACTCTCCTTCCTTTGGGCCATTCAAACTGGTCTGGCTTCTCCCTCAGCAAGTGGAAACAAACAGCAAAGCTTAGCTGTGGCTGGCTGGTGGCAGCAGGAGCACACCAGGCACAGAGTCAAGCCATCACTGAGTACAGCCTGGCTGCCTTGTGGCTCATGAAGGGGATATGCAGGATCCTCATGGCAATTTAAGCAATCCGGCCTGTGGCCAGCACATTCTTTTCACCAGCAGGAGCTTAGAGATGGTTTCCACAGTCATACAGTTCAGCCCCTGGCATAATGGTTATTATGAAATGCAACCTGAAATCAGTAACATTTAATAGAGGAAAGTGTGAAAGTATGTAAAAGGGCTGGCAGTGAAATTTTGAGGTTAATTTCCAAATTTTCTAGTTTCAGGTACAAGCATAGGGACTTGAGAAAGATATTTATTGTTATTTCATCTACCATCTCTACATTTCTAAACACAATTCTGCATTTCTCAAGGCTTTTCCCAAAAGAAGAATGAAGATCAGCTTTATGGGACAAGAAATTTCCATCTGGAAAAGAGGGGCCATTTTATACTATGACAGAGTAGAGATGTGTAACTTCATATACTTATTTAGAGCAGGGAATATGGTGAAGAAAACAAGAAAACCTAAAGCACAGACACAGTTATCAGTATGAAATCTTCTCATTTATTTCCCACTGTGTAATTTATTGATGTCATAGCATAAGGGTACATCAAAAGTAACAAGGACAAATGTGTTTTATCAGAATTCAATCCATGCTGTCGAAAAAGAAAAAGCCAGCTTTATCCTCTAGGCAATCCTTAATTGTGAACACAGTCCAATGTTTTTATAAGGATAACCACTGCAACTTCTAAAAAATAATTAGTGTGGATGATGTTCACAATTATCAATTTTAAAAGGCCAGAGGAACTGAGACGTCAGTGTGAGTCCCAGCTTCCTGCTGCACAGCCTCGGAACAGCAGCAGACCAAGCCAGCCTGTTCACCTCATTATGCTGCTGATGGGGAGTCATGTGCTCCACATCCCCCTCCCGCTCTCACAATGAGGGGGAAACAGGTATGTAATAAGGATGGTCTCTCTTTGTTGAATATTTTATGGGAGTGTAGGGATCCAATCACTCTATTTCCTTCCTCTGCCTCCAGTGAAATGAAAAGGAATTTCAGGGCAGCAGAGTGTAATGCCCAAAGAATTTGATTCCTCAATTTTTTGTGCCTTTTAAAAGTTTTTAAAACCCCACTGCAGAAGGATAATGGCATTTTCTACCAAAAGTGCATTGCTGCTGACAATGGCAAAGCATTGAGTATTCAACCCCTGCTTTTATCCGATTCCCCCCTGTAATCTCCCAGATAAGAGCAAGCAAAGCGTTTTACTTGTAGACCTTTCATATACCTCCTGGGAAATTAAAGTTGCAAAAATCCACCGTGGGATACTGGGAAGTTTAAGGGAGAAATAATGAATGCTTGTTAGTGAGAAAGGAAGAAAAGTCTGAGGAACCTGAGGACAGAACTGTAAGGAAAGTCAGCAATGACTGAATGGCTCTGGAGAGTAGGATATTAGCCAAAAGCAGTGAACAGATCACTATGAATATGGCCTTGAGGGACTCCACCCAGAGGAGATAGCAGGGAAAGTTTCTGCAATACAGCAGGGAGACATAAAGTTTCTCATTCCTTTCTTTCAGATTCAGGAGGAAAAAGGAGCATCACACTCCAAGGATGGCTCCATGCTGAAGGACAGCAGTAACGCATCTGGCCTGCAAAAATGTTGGGGAGGAGGACCAGGCTTTTCAACTGAATTTCATTTCAAGTAAAGAATTTACTTTGAAGATCCACACAAATTTGGCATCCCTTCATTTTTATTGTTGCAAGTTATTTGCAGCGGAAATAAAGAACAATGACAAAGAGGATATACTCAGTTTTTGGAGGAATTTGTTATTATTTATAGCTAAGGAATGAACACCAACCTGTTTTACATTTCCCATTTGCAGATGTCATTTGATGCCCTGTGTTAACAGTCCAGGTTGCCCCCTGCAGCCTGTGACCCTGGGCTGCTGCATAATGCATTTCCCAAGAGTTTAGGGCACTCACATGGACTGGGGAAGCAAGTGCTCCCAGCAGAGGTGAGCTCCATCAGCCCACTTCACAATGCCTAGCACTGTATGAGACTGATGGAGTAGAAAAAGCAGAGGGAATATGTATAAGGGAGGCTGAAAGTCTGGGAAAAAAGACATCGGGAGATGAGGGGCAAAATGAGCTGAAGAATATCAGCTGAGAAACATCACCTGATGTGGTACCATATTCCTTACTTTTACCATTACTGGTTGTTCCTTGTCCTCTAAAACGCACCCACCCAGATCCATTTCAGGTGGGTCTCAAACTGTGAGTTATTAGTGTTGGACAACATCCTGATGTACAGGGTTCAGGCAGGGTCCTGTGTGCTAAGACAGGCCAAAAGGAGAAGTCCCACCTTTATGTCTGGCTATAATGAAATTAATCTGAAAATGCAGAGTATGTTATTGAATAGCATGCAGCCATTAGTGAAACATGAGTCTTTTTCTAAAACCTTAGCTGACAATTTCTATTGCTCCTATTGACCTTATTATAGCAATAAGGATATAACGAGCATTGAATCCAGAGAGTAACAATTTCCTGAGTACAACATATGGATAAACAGGTCATTTCCCCCTGAACCACTTACCCTTGCTCCATAAGCAGGAATCATGACTGAATTAAAGGAAATCAGAGAAAGTTCCAATCAGTGTTCACACTTCTTCTTTTCAAATAGCTAATTTGAGGAAAATCAAACATAAGCTGACTGATGATGATGAAATACTTCCAGTTACTTTGCAACCAAGTAGGAAGAATTTTATAGAATTTTAATCGGAGAGAAATGGATGAGTAGATTGAGATAATGCATACCAAGGAGTGCCAAAAGTGATGTATGAGGTGTTAGCTGTTGAGAAGTTTTCAGTTATGAGTGAAAATTTCAGAAGTATGTCAGTGTTTTATTTTTTTACTAAAAGAGAAAGTGAGGCAATTCATTTAACTATAGCTGACATCAATTTCAGGCAGAATTATGGCAAACTACGCCAGGAGTTTATGACTAACAAGATTGGAGCGCAATGGAAAAACAAGTGTGATCCCACATTCCAGTGATATTTCACTTCTGTTTGATAAAGTTACCAGCACTGGTGTACAAGATACTGGCAAAATCAAGAGAACTTGTGAGGGGGGAAATGCACCTGTAGCCCTCCAGCTCCACAGGCAACAGCATGGCGGTCAGAGAGGAAATGGCATAGATGTGGTTTTACAGGCCCTGTGGAACTGGGCAGCAGGCAAATTCAGTTTGGAGACTAAGGACCAGAATGGCAGCCTGCCACTCTTCATGGTATGGATGTGATGTTTCGTATGGTTATAAAATCAAGAGTACCATGGAGTACGGAAATGGACTTTGCCGCCAAAGTTCATATTGACACAAGAAGCTCTGGTAACAGCATAAGAGAGAAAAAAGGAGGAGGAAAATATGCTGAAAATTATAAATTAACAGTTGTTCATAGGAATGGTTGGGCTGATAAGAAATGAACTGTGGTTGATAGGAAATTAACTGTGTGGAAGATATATACTTTGTCAGATTCTATCAGATTTGTAAACCCTCCCCTTTTGACTAAAAATCTTAGCTAATAAGCAAAAGTCTTAGAGGCGTATGTGCAGTTGGGAAATGAGCTTTTCAATGCACTAGTGGTCCAAATCCCAGAGGGAAACAGCCCCATGTGGGACTGAGACAGGGAAGCAAGAGGACATGTGGGACCTTATGGTGCTCCCTGCAGATGGGAATCTGAAAAACCCAAGCCAGAAGAGATCTGCAGCTGCCAGCTGAGTCTGAAAGAGACTTTCCACAGATAAGACTTGAAGTACTCCCACTTTAGAAGGGCAGAGACGCTTGACCTGGCTGCAGGCTCAGAGGGAGCTTATAAGACCTGTGAAGCTGAGTTCATCTCTAGATTTAGACATGCTGGTCATGCAGCAGTAATGGAGTTTTTCTGCATATCAAGGTGAAGAATTTATTCTGATGCTGAAATTTATTATTTAAAAAATTAACTAATGCTATTTCACCTTTACAGACAACTATACCAGGACATGATTTTCCCAGGCATTGATTTGTGAAATATGTAAGATAGACAGATATGAAATACATGTAGCCACTGATTATGGGATAAAAAAGTAACTTTCAGATTCCATTTGCAGTACAAATCTGCCACAGTAATCAATAAAGGCCTGTTAAATACTCATGAAGAGAGAACAAATGGTGAAGTAGCATATCAGAAAGACACCACTTACATTTCAATTGGCTGTCAAAACCCTTCTCTTTTTAACCTGGGCCTCTAGCAATTCAGCATTGTTTGGCATTGTTATTTCTCTCCTTTATTTACACACACTCTTTGAATGCCTGCAGAAATCTAATGGGAAACCTTAGTGGAAAAATAAATTTCTCAAAAGACTTTGTGTTTGGAAGAACCCAATTCAATAGAGCTATGAAGAAAATGTGATTCAAGAGGGCCACATACATGCTTACATTTTTATTTGTAATTGCAAAAGCAGAAGAACTAAAAGAAAAAAGTTTGGGGTTGGGTTTTTTTCCCCAAACAGAATTTTAGTGGAGAAGTGGGAAAAACTGACAGAAACTAGTTGAAAACAGTGTATCTGACCAGTATTGTCTTCTTGTGACCTCGGGTTCCCTCTTCTGAATATTCTTCTAGCTATTCCAGCTATTTAGCACATGCCCAGACTATGGAGCACAGTGTAATAGTGAATGCCTCCAGCTTTGAGCAAGCTTCCTCAGGCAGCCCAGCAAGCAGTCTGTGCTGCACTTCATGCTCCCACTCTGGAGAGGTCAGGCTCACCAGCAGTGGGTCACAATACCAGCAGCAAGATGGTTGCTCACAGACTGAAGCTGTCCACAGTGATGCCACAAGTCTGGCAGTCCCTAGGACCTGGGTACTGTCCCCACATAACACTAACAAAGCAGACATGCTGTGTTATAGTCCTCCCAAAATTCAAGATCTTTTGAAGAATTTGACCAACCTTATAAAATGCCTCTCAGACAAGTCCTCTGTTTTAGAGGGGAGAGCAATTTTTCAAGAGGGAATAGTCTCCATGCAGTGGGTCTCTGTGATATAATCAGCCATTAACATGATGAGGAGATGAAGCCCCTGAGGATGGTGCAGCCACCTACCATTGCTCATTAACTACCAACAGCAATGGGAACCAAAGCCTCACTGGCAGGTTTTTTTAATCTGAATAATTTGACATTTAACAGCTAGGAAATGTACCTTCAGGAAAAAGATTAGCAAGTCAGAGTGGTCACCAGGGATCAGGATATTAAAAAAGAAAAACAAGCAGTGATTCATAAGCTGCTGTAGTGCCACTGAATGTAGGAGAGCTCTATTGGTCCATGTAAGCTCAGGCTCTGTCCGACAGGACCAGATCCTGTCAGGTCTCTACAATAAATAAGTGGGTCTCACTACCCCCATGCTAATTCCTCATGCTGTCCCACAGATTTCCCCAATCTATCCACCCCTGCACAGTCCTTTGACAGCATGGTTTTGCAGCACAGATATTCACATTAAATATTTCTCACTGCTGATAAAGGATCCCACCGGCATTTTCACCCAGGAGAGGTGCCAGGGAACTACCGTTCAGTCTAAGCGGGGAAGTAAGATATGCTTCTAGGAAAGAAATCATAAGCAGTAAAACACACTGAAAGTCTCCTTGAATAGTCATTTGCAAGCCCTTGTGCTTATCCAATGCTTACTACACAATGAAAAGCTCATTTGATTAGGAAAAAAGGCTGACAAATCCATGTGACTAAGAAAAACATGTCCTGAGGAGGCTGTCCCTGCTACAGTACAAGAAAGCACACTGTGAAACCACCGTGGTGTGGGTGGGAGAAGCAAATTCCAGAGCTGCAGATGGTATGTGGCAGCATATTGATCACTCCCTGACAGGACAGTCCCAGCTCTGCACAGGCTGTTTGCTTGAAGGAGATGGAAAACAGAGAAGCAAATACTCCTGCAACACAGGAACTATTCCAAAGAGTCAGTTCATCATCTGCATGAAATTGTCCACCATGGTTAGAGTCATTTAGTTTCTTCAAAAAGTCTTCATATTCCTAGGCTTTGGGCTTTAAGTCTACAGAGACAGTGAGAAGGACTTTCTAAATCATCTGTTAAACAGCAATGTACTTTAGCTTGTTATATAAAAGTACAGGTTCTGTTTTTATAATATTGTAGATTCCTTTGTTTTTCTAAAGCCCTATGCAAACTCTTGGTTATGTAGCACTAAACTTTGAAAGACTCGACCTTGTTCTTCATAACAAAAACATGTGGTAGGGAACCTCTAAGATGAAAGGCTCGCATTTCAGCCAGTACATCATATTCAGCTGTAAAAACAGTCTTCACACTCCTCTTGAGAGCTATTGAGCAGGTTAGCAGTAGTGCCTCAAAAGGAATTGCATTCATGGCCTAGAGAGCCAACAGCCCTGTTTTAGATCGTACTGAGGGAGAAACCTGAAGTGAATGCAGCTAAAAGGCCATCACAGACTGCTGAGTGGAAATGGGAGCAGCTTCAATTACAGACATAAAGTTTTTTTTCCTCATGACTGATGAGCATGTGGACTTTTTGTCCACATTTCAGGCTTTGTTTGACTCAAATCTTCCCAAGTCATGCACCTGCAACTCACAGTCTGAGTTCAAACACTGAAGAGATAGCAGCATCCCCTGAGTCCAAGAAAGAAAATTACATCTGGAAATTATTGCCAAGACTTTAGGCAGACCTGTGGTAAATCCTGGACCTGCCTCTGATTCATACAGACTTCCTGAGCAAGCAGACTCGGGTCTGCAACATATCTCAGTACAGTTGATGGTCTGGATCTCCAGAGACTGGGATAGATTCAAGTTGTGCAGAGGTGGTGAATGGATCCAGTCCTTGGTCACACACCCAGAAGTTATCATAAACATGTTCTGCTTGTCCTGCCATGTCTTGTCTTACTTGCCTGCTTGGTGGTCTTCAGAGTTCCCTGAGGTAAAATAGCAGCATTTCCTATCACTTCATACACCTTTGCAGGTGAAATTTTCTTGTTAATGAACATTAGAAATAGGCCTTATTGAGTGAAACACGTGCCATGAACAGTGACAGAGAACTTCAGGATGAAGAAGTATCTCCAGCTCAAACTAGATCACGTCAATGCAGATTCAGGCTCTATCAGCCTTTACCCCAAGGTCTGTCCAATGACAGAAATACTATTCTGCTTCTAGCTGGATCAGGCAAACAGCCAGCCAATAAGCAAACATGCAAAGCTCAGTGATTTAATTTTGTAATAGACAGTTTTTCAGAACTATTCCACAGCAATAGGGATGATGTTTCATATCAATACATCAGCTATATACAAGCATCCTGACACATTTTTTGTAAGGATGAAAGACTAAGCTTTGTGGTAGTCTATTTCTGTCAGGCGATTGAACCAACAGTCAGAATTATCAGATGCCATTTAAGTTGGATGCCTCGCAACCTGAGTGCCAAAACTAGGACATATTGACACAGACTTTCAGGTTTCAGGCACCAGGTAATGGCAAGATGTTTTCAGACCAGTGGAAAATACAAGGTCTCCACACCTCAGAAAGAATACTGACCTCTTTAGGTTTTAAACCAGGTGATACAGCTAGGGACAAATGATCAGACAATCTTTCAGGTACACAAGCTTTTGTATGGAATTAAAGGAAACTCTCTCTATTTTCCTGATGCCGTGCACCTGCAGACTGAGTCATATCCCAGTGCAGATGTACTCTTTTACATCATGGCTCAAAAAATTGAAAAAGTTGTTTGTGTGTTTTACATGACAGCTACTGAAGTCCTATTGGGAAACAGAACCACTCTCTATTAAGCTCCTTTCTTTGCTTTAGTCACTGGATCGTGCTTTCTGTATTGGAACAGCTCAGTGAAGAGTGGGAGAGCTGAAACACAAACACCAAATGGTAGGACATTTCCTCCAATAGCACTTAAAAAAAGGAGAAAGTGATGGTGATTTGAGCCAGATGATAAAATAGAAATGCAAATGTGCTATATTGCTAGAACAGTGGGGATATAAATGAAGGCAATCAAGGATTATGCCTGCTCAAAATGTAGTCATGTCCAGATAAAAGTGCACTCATACAGGGCAAGGCGCACTTTTGCGTCTATCACAAGTATAAAACCTCCTGAGTATAGTACCTCACAGACAAGTATTAGCCCCTACTGAAACCACTTTAAGTACTTCTGATGATATGTACTGAAAATTTCTATGGTCCAACTTAATGATTAGGTGCTAGATAGCTTACATTTTTTAAATTCTAAATAAAGAAAAATCCTCCTAATTAATTCTAGTACCCACTAAATTCTTCCAGCACTAATTTAACACATTCCCAGCTAGGCTGAGCCATTCAGTATAGCTCACTGCAATATAGATCATCCTATTATCCTGTGCACCTACACTGTGAACTCTGCATGTTACCTCAAAAGTTTTCATTCAGGCAGTAAAAAACAGTTATAGATGGAACAACAGGTCCCAGGACTTATGGGCTTGGAGAGGGTAGAAAACTGCCAGACAGTGGTTTCCTCCCCAGCATGGCCGTACCCTGACTGCTAGGCAGGAAGAAATCCTGCTCAAAGGTGGAAATACACAAAAGTGAAAGCGTCTCTGTGTTGTTACTTATGGCTTTCACTGAAGAGCTGTGACCAGTAAATTGTACATTCTAGCCATTCTCCCTTCATTTTTAATGAACAAAAATGCTTTCTTGCAAAAATCAATGACTCAGGGAAAGGTTTGTTTACTCTCCAAGTGATTTGGGAAGGCAGAGGAGAATGTTGGGGAGTTCTTGGCACAAATTTACAGTGCAGAGACAACAGCCCGCAATGGAAGTTGGGAAATATTTAGAAAATCTGAAAACAGATTGTGTTATATTGTTCTTGTCTCAAGTGATGTGTGGATGGTGTTCACCTCCCAGCAGGAGGGAAGGGGGGGAATGGCTGAGGAGGGAGCCAGTGGAATTTGCACACTCTGGCTCCACAGGCCTTTGTTTTGTTTTGGTACAGGGGGAGGAGAGAGGGTGAGGAAAGGACACTGCTTTTCATCTGAAAAATAAAGAGGTATTTTACCTGTTAGGAATGTATTGTCTTGTATTAATAGTTTATGGGCAAGAGGCAGGAGGGAGAAAAAAGCTGGAGGTACTTTTTACCCCTGAACTAGGCAGCATAGGAAAGCTCACATGTAGAGACAGTCAAAAATCTTTACCATATTAAATTTTCCTAAAATTTTGCCCATTTTGCAAAACATAAGCTGTCGTTGTTTTGACAGGAAGGAAGGAAGAGGGTGGGGTAGGGGAAAAAAAGTAAAGAAGAGAGGAAGACAAAGCACATGAGAACAGACACATGTAGCACTTCCCAAACAGTTCAGAAAAATATGCATAGCATATGTAATTCTGAAGAATTACAATTCTTCAGAAAGTTTTGGGTTCAATTAGGATCACCTGGCAGTTTAACTAAAGCAGTCAGTCCATAGTGACCCCTAGTAAACCACCCAAGATTATTGCAGCATTACAAGAGGCCATTTTCAACGTGATTTTTTGCATTCCAATTACAGTCAGTGATGCCTTGCTTATGTAAGGTTACCCCTATTACATCAGGTGTAAAGAAGATCAAGGTCTTAGGAAAACCAAAGCTCAGCTGGCTCTGTTTCTAAGCAGAAATCTTATATTTCAAGATCATTGCAGTTCAGGCTGCTCAGTTCAGAACACAATGGGTTGACAGTGGTTGTTGAATGGAGCCGTGTTTTCATCTTCCCCGCCTGCCACTGGCTACAGCAGTCCCAGACACATGACAGGAAGAGAAGTGGAAGTGCCACATGTGGTTATAGAACAAAATATCTTTACATGGCTCTTAGCATCACTACAGGCTGTTGCTTAGGGGGAAAGACTGCTTGGCAATATCTAGGCATCAAAAATTTAAAGTCAAGAGGGAGTCAGATGTGTGCTCCTCAATGCCCTGTGCCACACAGCACTTCCACATAAGCCGTCCTCTCTCTTAGACTGAGAAGGCACAGGCACTTGCCTGTCTAGTGCACATGCAAGCACTAATCAGATCCTGCTCAACCAGAGGGACCAGTGCCAGATTTCAATACTCGCTACCTCCATCAGTCCATTTCACTTCACTTATGTCATCTATGGGAATCATTAGGGGAGGGTTTGCACAAGCTGCTCTGGAAAAGAAGGTCAGCCAATGCTAATCTGCTGAAAAACTGGCAGCCCTATGAGCTCATAGCACCAGAACCCATTTGCTTTCAAAAGCAGCAACATCAGATGCAAACAAAGTCAGGTCAATAACCTCCAGTTTGGTGCCACTCTATATCATGGTCAGACTAGAATGGACAGTCTTGCTAAACGTGATAAAGTGCTTTATCATATCTACTCTGGCATCTAATTTCCATGTTAACCCCTTGCTGAGTTTTGTATCCTCCATCCTTATCTATTGTAATGACGTTATTAAATATGGACAAAGTCAGACTTAACATAGCTGGGGAGATGGGAATGTTTCCATGGTGGAGTTACCAGTTCCAGGCATTTGTTCACTGCACACTAATTGTGTCCCTGAGTCACTGACACTCTAACACATGTGATGCACTGGCTGGTGTCTTTCCATGCATGGTAAACCTACAGTCACATTAGATATTGCTGTTATTATGGCCAGCAAGAGCTGTGCAGATGTTAGGGTGAAAAATCTGAGCTCGTCGTAAAAAAAGACAAGAGAAGTTCTCTACTGCTGTGTTCATGTATTTTTGTGCACTCTTACTGGAAGCAGTCAACCACCTATTTAACTAGGTTAAAGCACCTTCAGACAGGAATTTCATGCTTACAGATACAAGGGTTTTACATATTTACCTCACAAAGTACTCATGCCAGAGAGTTGGTTGCAAGTATACTCTCATACTTGAGTGCAAAGGAACAGTGTCTCTTATCCAATCCAAACTTCCAGTCCTGAGCTACAGAGTTTGCCTTTTGCTTTCTCAGTCTGAAAATACAAGGTCAACAAAAGCCAGGAACAAGTTTGTGAAATAATTTTGCTTGATGACGGTAAGTTTGTTCACAGTTCATTGCCTCACTGAGCAGTAAGAGGACTTTCTACGGTGATGAGTCAGTGTCTGTAGCTGGAACTAAATGCCTAACAGCAGGTTAATACAAAATCTAACACAAAGGGATCACCAAGGACTGAAAACCATGCTTAGCACCTTCAACAACAAAAACTGGCTGCAGGAAAGGGGCACAAATACCATTAAGAGTGCTCTTGTCACATATCCCACAAAAACATTTCTCCAGACTAGCACTGGATGGCTTTCCAAGGGACCTGCTGGCAATCAGGAATCGTAGATTTTATTTGGAGTTGTGATTACAGGGCTCAGCTCCAGTATTCTCTGAAGTGCTCTCTGAATGGGAGGACACTGAGAATGTCAGTAGCCTTGAACTCGTCCCATGCACACCAGCACATGAACATGGTGGTACTCTCTGAGATGCATGTGAAAGCAAAAAGTGATGCAAGCCTGCATCATAATGAGATACTAGATGGTTAGAGGTACATCAGGTTCTGTCAGGGGGTTACTAAACCCTTAAGGAACAAACAGTACGTTTATCTTGTACTTCCTGAAAAGATCAGGAAAGAAAAATGATCCAACTTATCTCCTTACACCTCTTACTTTCTAATGACACACATTTTTTGGCACAGTTGTCTTGGCAAAATTCAATGTTTTTAAATACTTAGTACAGATGCATAGCCACAACATTTCTCATCATACACACATTTGGATATAGATCTCTCTATTTTTCTCTTAAGAATGGATGGTAGGTGTTCTCTTTGTTTATCATTTAAAATTTCAAGAACAGTCAGGTGCAATACTTGTGTAGAGGGGCTCTCCATCTGAATTAACACACAGCTTTGAATGAAGCACTGTCACTTGTTTCACCTGCATATGCCTGCTCAGTTTTTCCATTCACATCATATAATAATAATATCCATTGCCTTAGTTAACTTCAGCCCAATTTAGCAAAAGATTTAGCAAGTAGAAACCTGCCTCTTTTACAGCAAAGGCTGAGAGATACACATTGGTTGGAGGATTTCAAGCATCCAGCTTGAGAATGTTTTCATCTGTCCTGGTTTTGAGCTGAGATAATCATATTTTATCGGCTCTACACCAGAGCAGTTCTCCCAATTGAAATATGATAGCTAGAACACTCATCTGCTGAAAAACTCTCCATCTGGAATGATGAATCATCAGCTCTTGTCTGCCAGTACCCACCCGTACAAAACGTATGTGTCAACCATACTTTGGGTTTACTGAAAGTGGCTTTACCACTCCAGTTTCTAAGGAATCCACTAAATTAAAACCCCATTCATTAAAGTACAGCCTTAATTCATTCCAGGCTCTTTCATGCCCTGTCATGTTATGGATATTCCTATTTCACAATCCAAGCAAGCAGAACAGAACAATCCATCCTTTGATTTGCCAAAACAGTCTCATGAGTTGATGACAAATATCCATCATGGAAGAAATAAGAGCTTTCACATGATGCCTAAAAAAGAAATGTTCAAATGGAGGAACTTCAGTAAACAATTTAAGTTATTTTGAACAAATATTTGTGCACATCAGGAAACAAAACATCCATTTTGTTTTTCAGCTGCTCATTATAAACAACAAAAAAATGAAGAACTTATGCGAATTGAAAAACTCCACCAACTCCCTTCTTTCCCCTGATGTTTGTAAATTGTCTGCAGCAATGTCCCACATACACTGAGCAAAACTGCTGATTGCTGTCAAAAATGAAACAAATAGCCCTACAGAGAAAAGCTTAGACTGAAGATGAGGTGATTGACCCTTCCATCATGCACTGTCTGAAAGAAGGCTGCTGCTGATTTGTGAAGAGGCAGAACAAAAGACCAGGTTTTCCTGATTGTTGGGCCAAAGGGCTTGCAGCACAGTTTGTATCTCTACCCTTCATTCAGAATAAAAGGCCAGAGTGTGCTGAGCATGTCACTCCTGGCTGCTGCTTGAGCCATGCAGCAGATTCACATCACGCCAGATATGTCACTCAAAAAAATTACAATAGTTACAGAATGCTGGTGAAAAAACAAGGGGATTATGGAGTCTTTTAAGTGTCTCCTCATTTTATATATCTTTTTTCCCTTTCTTAATTTCCAGATTGAATGTTCTCTGCTGGTAGCAGCTTTTGGTCTTGACTTTTTAAACCCTGCACAGGATGTTTTAAGCTCTCCTATCTAAGTGCACTAGATCCCTTACAGAGTTCAGCCCTGAGGACATTGACCCTCTATAAACAGCAGGGCAATGATCCAGCTGTTAAGAGGGAATTGTATTGCAAAACCATACACAACAAAACTTTGATTTCATGTACACTCCACTGCTGATCTCCTACCATTTTCTTTAAAAATCTTTTTTTCTTTCCTTTAGTTTGATCCACAGTTTTCTCCTTTGCATTCAAAGGCTGCTGAAAAGGAAATGAGAGAAGAATTGCAATAAACAAATACAAGAACAGCAAAAGTGTCTTGGTACATTTTTGGTCCTTATCTGGAAGAAGTTTTACCTTTAGAAGGCCAGCAAGAGAGTACATACTGATCACAATGGACATCATTACTTAAGAAAAACAACTAATCTTAAATTCATTTTTATTTTGACTCATCGTAATTAATATGGAAATGTTGAAATAGACTCCTCTTGCCTTGGCTCACACTTTAAATTGGCTGAAAACTCAGGGCAAGGGCCTGCTCTCCAACAAAGGGATACAAAAGTCAGATAAGTCAGTTCAGAGGCAGCAAAACTACCCCCTGTAATTTTCCCCTTAGAGGACATGCCTGCAATGCTCACCACCACAACTGTTTCTGTTGAACTGCTTGCAGAAGATGATGCAGAGGATGCCTCTCTGACACCCTCTGGCAAACACCTGTCTGTCTCACAACTTGACACTTCACTCACCAATACACTGAAAGTTACATTATGGGAAAGCTGCCCCACCATATGGGAAGAGAGACTTTGTGGTGTAAGTGGGAGGGAAGGAGCTCTCTAGCAGGCTTAAGCCCACTGGGAGAGGTAGTTTTGGTTTTTCAGCTCAGCCCACCAGGGATAAAAAGGGAAAATACTTCAGACACTTAGTTCTTCAAGATTTTATTTAACAACCTCAGGTGGGAACCATCAGGCCACAGGGAGTCTAAACCAGCTGAAGGATGTGGAAGTACACGAGTTACACAGATGGAATAAAGGATTTGAGTTAGATAGACAGAAAGAAGGATTTAGTGCAACAGCATCGCTCTTTATCTCTCACTTTCTCTGTTCTACTTCCACTCTTTCCTCACCAAGAAATGGAGGCAAAGCAAGGGCCACAGAGCTCCAGAGACCCAGACAGCTGCCAGCAAAGAGGTAAGAAAAATGCAGTTATGTAACTTTATGAACATTTTGCTTACACAGGAAATTTAATCAGCCAAGACATCATGTACTTTAGGACTTCCTAAATAGCAATGTTATCTATAAAAGGAATGAATGCTATTACATTAATTCCCCATCTGAAGGCAGAAGTATATTTCATCTCCTTTGCCTTCTTGGCATGCCTATAAACCCCAAAGTATTTACAGGTAATGCTCTCCAGGGCTACTGAGCAGTGAGTATTTGATTTGGGCAGTTCTTAACCTCTAAAGCTCTACTGAGTACTGTATGTGGAATGATTCAAGAGGTGAGTTTTAAAAACTCTAGGTTCTTTCATACTAGTGACTTCCAAATCACCTGTTGTTCTATAGATGTGGTAACACAACTCCTGCCTTGTGAGCTGTCTCTTGGAAATACCCTAAAATCCCTCCTCTTTCAGAGTTACACAATAAAAATCACATTTTAGGTGTGAAATAACAGAGCCTTGTGCTCTAAACTGCAGCAACTCCAAACATTTCCCAAGTCTCAAATTCCATTTGGTGAAAGGAAAGAGGAAGCAGAGCCGTGTCCACATGCTCCTTAGAAAGATACAGATTTAGTCAGGGTTTAAGGTCATGCTTCCTTGCCAATCTCTTATGGACCCAGAGGGGACACCAAGAGGGAAAAAGAAAAAAAGAAAAGCTGCAAGAAGCCGACCTATCCTGTGTTATATTCTTCTCTGAGGTTTTTTACATAGCTAGCATGCTGGAGAGTTCTTTAGGCAGCTCCATGTCTCTGCCATGCAGGAACTAAGGAGGTTTTTAACATGTCTTACAGGACTCTGCAAGTCCCAGGTGCTTTACTAAAAAAAAAAAAAGATATAATAATATAGTCTGTTTATATTATCTTTGTAATATTCCTTAAAATGACACTTCTTATTTCAGGCCTATACGGGAAGAAACCAGAAAGAAATAATCTACATACTAAATCCCTTGAATCTCTCTTTTTAACAGTTAGCTTATACTAACAGTACCTGTAATACTTGAACAGGGACCTGCCCTACCTACATATCCATACTATATATTTATATAATATCTCTATATAGGAGCTTGCAAGTCAAGCTTATTTCATGCATATAAATTCTTTTCAACTTTGTCAGAAAAAACATATCCTGTCCTTTCATTTAGCTTTACACCTGTACTGCCCTAAATTTCAGGGTTAGTCCTGCCTGCTTGCTTTCTGGTTTCTTTCCACCTGGCTCATGAAGGATGAGACAGGTGAGACTTGTTTATCCCCTCACATTATTAATGCACAGGATTTGTAACAATGACTGCAGCTGTTTCTCTGACTGGTACCCCAGCTGGGATTCATTTCCATGGGCTCCAGAGCTAGTCAGGAGAGAAAATGTCACTTCAGTTAGAAAGTAGGCTCTGCAAGGGGACTGTAGTGTTCCTCCACCTGTGTGATCCAGAGAGGACAAATAAAAGATCCTCTAACCCCAGTGTGTGACAGCAGAAATGGGGAATATGATGCTCTCACAGGATATGAGTTCAGCCAGTGACCAAACAGAGAAGTAGATTAATTCAAGGGCAAAACCTATTCTGTCTTCATGCAAAATCTGTGTAAAGAAAAACAAAAAGCAGTAGGAAGGACTGTGAAGATATCTAGGCAAAGTTGTTCAACAGGACTGCATTTGATGGAGTCAGCAAGTCTTCAATAAAAACATTGGCACTCTTCAGGCCATGTGTCCAGTGAATGGCAAAGTTCAATGTAGCCTTTTCTAGATGTTCACAGTCCTTTTATGCACTTGAGCAATGAGATATTTCTCATTCATATGCTATCATATCAATAATTCAGCATGGACATTATTATGCTTTCTGGGGATTTCCCCAACAAAATTAATTTTATTGGAGACTATTGACCAGTCAAAACCAAGAAATTTTAGGCAAATTGTAGTGAAAGACAGGATCTTGACCACAATTTGTCCTGCCAGTTTTCCTTTGGGGCATCTAGTGGTATCAAAGGTTCCAGCCTCTCAGCTCACCCACCAGGTCTCAAGCTTTCAGGCTCCTTGACTTGATTTTGGATCATAAAGAAGAGCCTCAACTATCTCTATCAATATTTCTTCCTCTGTCTGTTTCCCTTGCATAGTCCTATACAAAGCTTTCCCAGATGATCAGCTTCACTTATTTCACATTGCATTTCACTTTTTCAGGTCTGTGTTTTAGTTTTAGGAACACCCTATGTTGCTAACAGAGACACTGCAGCATGATTAAAGCAAGGAGCTTTCTACTTGTGAGCAAGTTACTTCCCAAGACATTGAAGAATAAAAATTGAGTACACTTCTCATTTTGCTTTATGCCGGTGTAATCTTTGTTGCAAATATCTGGGGAGACAATTTCTTCTTCTTGAGATGAACATTAAAACCTGATGGGCAATATGCTGGCCAAAATAAATCCACAGAGCCACGCTAAGCACTCTTAAGGCAAATTGAGCTCTGCTTGTTAGGCATGATGTTGAAAGAACCAGAATGAGAATTAGAAGTGTCTGAAGAGATCTCCTTGGGGCTAAAAAGAAGAAGTTGAATTGAATTTGACTTGTACCATGAAAAGTACACTACCTAGAGCCCTAGCAGCAGAGAGCCAGTAAATGAAAGCCATGCTATGCTTGGGCACTACAGGAGGAACAGAACAAATGTAGAGCACGTTAATTATGTCTCTGTAATGGACCATCAATCTGAAAAGAAAAAAGTTATGTTCATCATTCATCTACTACAACATATGACATTAGAATAAATCAACACTTTCCTGGGCTTGACAACTTTGGGGAAGAAAATATTGTGTTCTCAAAGAGAGAAAGCCTACAGATTCTAATCCAACCCATACTAGTGAGTGACAGAGGACAAACACAGGTGTTTGATGCCCTGAGAATGAGAATAAATCAAGGCTACAAGCAAAAAAACAAGTAGGGCATCAGCATTCTTAATTGTTTTTAGATGACAACAGGGAAAAAAAGAAGTTCAGATTTTGATCTTAAGGAAAAATTTACACCTTCACTCAATTATGTACTTTGCAGCACTATTATTATTATTATTATTTTAGTAGTAATTTAATTTCTGCTCTCAGGTGTTGATATAAAATTGAAAGAGAAGAGTAGGAAATCCAAGCTGTCATGCTGGAGTCAGAAAAGATTTTACCACATTTTACTGCACACACAAAAAATCAATTGTTTGTTAATAGCATCACTGTATAAAACAGTGTGGCTATAAGCCTCTTGTTAATTCTTCTGAGGATTGTAGTTCTCCTCATATAAGGTGTTAAGATATGAAGCTGAAAGACACAAGCCAAAGCTTTTAAGGTGGCTCCTACTAATTTGTCAGGTGGCATCAAATAAACAATCAACATTTCAAACGAATTCCCCATATTCTAAGGAAATATCAGTGTGGAAAAACTCAACATTGGAATTTTTTCTCAAATACTGGCCAGTTCAGACCTCTCTTTGTGTTTGTGTGTGTATGTCCCCAAAAATAGTGAAATTAAAGTTTAAAATCCTAGCCTTTAAACATAAGTTTGCTATTAAAAAAAAAAAAAAAAAGCTGTTTCAGCTAGACAGAAATGCTTCTTTTCCAAAAATAAAGCTGTTTTGATCATTTCTGTTAGGAAGAGGTAGATAGTCTTTTCAGGATAGTATCAATATTGCAGTAATTAAACAGGAGGAGAACTTTTGTTGTTCTGCTGATATATCAGTTTACTGATCCTAACTTCTTTCAGAGACCCCATCACACATCTCTCAGCACTGCAAAATCTTTTAATCCATTTATCCTTATGGCACCCCTAAGAGACAGGAAAGCACTGTTATCCCCATCTGCCAGGTGAGCTGATGTCCTTTGTGCACTCTCTGTGAGCAGATCAAAGTCCAAGGGCAGAGAAATATCCTTCCAGCCAAGGGACAGGAGACTTTATCCATGGTTGTGATACCTCATCAGGTGAGGAAGACCTTGAGTCTTTGCTCCCAGTTAAGCAAAGAACTGAATTTTTCTCTTTGTCATCTTGGATATTTTCGATGTACTCCAGCAGCTACTCATGCATAGCGTTTGATGCCACATTTGAGCAATGAGACCACTTCAGGAAAAAGTGTGAACAGATAGGAATTCTGTAAAGTGAGCATCCACTTCGGACAAAGCCCTCTATGCTGGTGCCAAAAACCTTCCAGTGTGTTTTGCTTATTGTTGCCTCTACACAGGAGGCTGATTCTCCTGGCATACAGCATAGGAAACCTGCACTTTCAACTCTTGGAGCAGCCCTGAAGGAGTTGGGTCTTGCAGCACTGAGAAGAAAACCTGAGTACAAGCACCTCTGAGTAGTCTGCCAACAGTAATAGGAAAAAGGTGGTTGAAGATGAAGCTGGAATATAAATTTAGGCATTCCTGAATTTACTTGTGAATTCTGATGTTTTAGCCCCTGTTGAGCCATATAGATGTTTGAAAGGAGATAAGAAGCATTCCTGCCCTGACCAATCAGGACTGCTTTTATCCAGGAATATATTAAGAATCTCTTCTCTCAACCATCTGTCCACAAGATGAGCACACACGGGGTGGGAATGTTAATCCATAATATTATCCTCCTTCACCTCCTCCAGCTGATACCTAGAGTATAAAGTTATGTGAGTCTGATCTATGCAGAAAGAATAAAATCATTAAATGTAGGTATTTGGCCAAAAAAATTCCTAAAACGCAGGTGGCTGTAGCATTTGGAAGGCATAAAAATTAAGTAAGGAAATTAACTGGCCATGTTAATCCAAAGGGGTGAAAATTGTTCTATATGATGATGGTTAAGTGTGGCAAGCTTGCCTCTTTACGTCTTGGAATATCTTAAACCATTTACAAACAGCCTAGATATCCCTTGACTGTGCAGCTCCACTTAAGCCAGTGTTTGTTGACAGCTACCACCAGAAGCAGAAGTTGAGAAGAGAAATATAGCTCATACCTCTTTTGATGTTAAGTCATTTATTCCCTCTGTCCTGGGGGGGACAGAGCACCGACCTGGGCAGAGTCAGTGAGGTGAGAGTGAGGGGCTTTCCATCCTGCTGGTTTTATCACAGACAGGGGGAAAGGGGGTACCAGGGGCGGAGCTGGGATAAACAACCAACCAGATCAGAGCCCGGGCTGCTTGAACATCAGACAGACCCGACTCAGTCACATGGCAGGGACCCGGCCGGGGGGGAGGCTCAGGGGGGTCCACCGCAACAGTTAAGTACTGTCAATTTTTATACTAGATTAATACAAAGACCAAAAATTGCAAAAAGCCCTGTTTTCACTGACAGTTCCCACTAAGATGTATTGCTAGAGTAAAATAATGTTGTCTGAGTTTCAGACTCAGGCTCACAAAGGGCATAAATAAAGGACAAGTGTATGGCAGAGACAAGGGCATTCTGTTCCTGGACAATATACACAAGGCCCAATACATTAAAGGCCCAAATTGCTGCCTGCATCTTTTCCACCCAAAGGCAACATGAGCTGCAATCATCCCTCTTTGCTACCTTGCCACATTTCACAGCTCAGTCAGCATAAACCCCAAAGGTTTTTGCATTTACATTGAAGCCAACATTTCATAAGAAAGCAGTAAATGCTTCTGTGTATACCACAGCACTATTACAGGTTTTCTTTCCCCCTTCTGCATTCTATTCTTTAATTTCTGTTGTATTTCACAGAATCACAGGATGATCAAGGTTGAATGGGAACTCTGGAGGTGAACTTGTTCAAACCCTCCCCCCCAGCTCAAGGAGGGTCATCTAGAGTTAGTTGCTTATGTCCAGATGGCTTTTGAATAAATATATTTATATAGTCTAAGATCTTTAACCAGCAGTACAGTCTAGAACAAATTAGTGGTAGCATATATTCCAGGAAGTAAAGTTTTTATGCTTCTAGGCATAGCGATCATTTAAATTACAGATGTCCTTAGAGAGCCCACATAGGGCAACTGACTATCCACCTTAAGCAAACTTGAACATTGACTGTTACTGACTGTCATCTAAGTTAGATTCCCTTCTTGTTCGGTCTAAAAAAGTACAGTTGATGAATAGAAGATCTGCCCCTATGAAAGTCATTTGAGATCTTAGGTAATCTTGATGGATTGGATCTGAATCTCCGTCCCAGGATGTTAGTGTAAATAGACAAAGATAATGAACATGAAAAAGAAGAATAGGAAGAGATGTCTCTCCCATGCTTCAAGAGAACAATGGCACAGAGAAGAGATGAACTTCAAACAACTTGCACCTAGTTCAATGCCTGGTGCCTGGATCACTCAGTTTGAAGAGAGCCTCTCCCAAACCATCTTTCTTTCAAAGCTGTTAAAAATTATACTGCTTACCTATGAAATATGGCTATAAATAAGCATTCAAGTCACAGACACATGGTTTTTATGACTAGTTCTGTGAGCACATACTGATGGAGCTCTTACAAAGATTGATCTGAAAAAACACATTTCCCTGCTATGTGGACAAGCTTTACCACTGCATCTGAAAGCTTTTGCATTGAACACAGCTCTTCACAGCACAACAGCACCCAGGTTTCCATCAGGTTTCTACATAACACACACTGCTTTCTTTATAAAAGCTTGTCTGATAAGACAAGTGTGCCTCCTGAGCCAGAGAAGCACAGTAACAGTAAACTTTCCATGTGGTCATAGGCAATGGTTATAAAGAGCAGAGTGATGGAACAGAGTCAACAGGCATCTCACAATCCATGGACTGATTATGTAAATGTGCTCTGATTGTTTGCTTGAGCCGTTCTAAGCATAGCCTAAACACAAAGCACATGGAGAGTTTCAAATGTGAATGAGACTCTACTAAACATCTAGGCACTTTCTTTTTGGGGGTGTTTTTCTCCAGTGTGTTTGACTTTCTCAAACCAGTCTGAGTAAGTTAAACATGCAATTGCCACTGAAATGGGGATCCAACTACTTGGTATCCTTTAGAAACACTGTTCTTCTTCAAATATTTCAGAAAGGAAAAAACAAGTGCATTATGAAGCTTAGAGGGTAGCTGTTGTAAATCTTGATGCTGAAAGTGATCATTTCACGCTACTGATTCATGCACCTATAAAAGATTACAATGGTTTTAGTGACAAGTTCTTTTATGCTCCCAGACAGTTAGTTTTAACTGGAGAAGAGTGCTTCACAGATAAAGCTAGTGTAATGCTGGGAATTGTGAGGCACAGCTACAATACTATGGATGCCCAGTTCACATTCCTGCAACTTATGTACAAACCCTCCTTCCCTTCTCTCTAACCAAGCATATATTCCTTTTCAGCACATGCAGACACTCCACAGCATGTACCTGTCCCACTTAAAGCCCCAGCCCTTCAGTTTTCTTGGCACTCCCACATAACAGATGTCAAGATTTGAGGTTGGCAATCCACGGTCTACGTGCAACAAGAGGTATTGAAAACTCTTCCAGGAGAATATGGAGCAGGTGGCAGAAACAGTTCTTGACAGTGGCTGCATGTATGTTTCCACACGAGCTGCTGGATAAATCCATCATGGTTCTCACAACTGGGAGTTGAAACAATTAGCAACCAACACAACCACGCCTTTAATGACAAGGTAATTGTCAAGAACTTGGCAGAATGAGATCATTGGATTAGGATGGAAGGAAGGCTAGATCATATTTACCCCTGAGGTAAAAGAAGAAGAGCAATTAAGAAAGAAGAAAGATAGGACTGGATTCCTCATTTTGGCAGACAGGTGAAGAAGGAAAGAAAGAAGCCAGAGAGTGAACTACTGCTCAAGGGTGTGTAAAAGGAAGCAAGGAGCATAAAATTGGGAAGAGAAGATGGGTGGGAGTGAAGTCCTAGTTTGGAAAGCAAGTAGGGACATGCAGTTTGCCCTGAAAGCTAGCAACTGCAGCTGCCTTGAGTGGTGCTTCCCAAACAGAGTAGAAAGTGAATTTCAGAGCAGAGGGTTTATGGCAGAGAACTCCCTGCCCATTCTCCCATCCCTTTTCTTTTAAAGGAAGAGAAATCAAGAGAAGAGGTCATCTTTGGAAACATGGCTCCACTCCAAGTCCCACTAGTGTCAGGACCAACACCCCAAAGTGCACCCACAGGATTACAGGGAGCCATAACAGCACCAAGAACAGGGTGTCTATCCCGTATTCTCTCTCAGGTATGTTGCCCACTGACATGATGCTTTTCCATTGAGACTGGACTAGTGGGAGAGTACTGGGGAACAGCTTCCAGGTCTATGAATGCAGAGCTACCATTTGCAGTAAGACAAAAAAACAAACCAAAAAACCCCAAACTTGTAATGTATGTACAAGAGAAATAATGCCAGGGAATGGCAGTCATCAATTTTTTTTTCTTTTTTTTTTTTCCACTGACCACTCGTGCACACTACAAAAATTTGCTACCACTGAAAAGCTGTTGCACTAATACTTAGATGTAATTTGGCCTAGTTCTGATCTGCAGGATCAGAAACTGTGTCCCCACAGTCAGATTTTTCCAGTACAGTTCACAGCACTGACAGAGAATCATATTTAAGACTGTATTGTAGTATATTCAATTTATTTAGGGGGTAAGCTGTGCATCTCAGAAGAGATAATTGCCACAAAATATTGTTGAAGATTTGCTTTTCTGATTCTCAGTTGTCCTGATAATCTGCTTGCTTTTTTTGCCAAGATGTTATTCATTAAACTGATTTAAATGTACTTTGATTTTCTTTATGTTTACATCAATCATATTTGCTGAGTTCCATATTCACATTATTTGTGACATGCATAATGTTTGGAAACACATGAGCAATACACTCACTAAGGATAGAAATTACCAGCTCCAAAGGAAAGAAAATTATATTCATTCCATTATCTAGATTCACCAACAGAAATCTCATAGATTAACTCTATTTTCATACACAGCCAGAGAAGCAATCTTATCTCATAATGATTTCTTCTCATCTAAATCCCCATTACTTCTGCCATCTCATTTTTATGTAATTTCCTTTGTACAGATGCTTTTATGTTAAATTTCCCCAAGCAGACAATAGATATTATGTTTTCTTTATATCTATTTCAAAGCCTTTTATGTGGAACAAAAATAAGTGTAGAGAAGCTACAGGAAGGTTTTGTGTTGTCATGCACTCCCAAACTATACATATTCTACACTGCAAACTCTTTCTAAATCAAAATTACACTCCTTCTTCTCAGAAACAATCCTATTTCCAAATGTAAGGATTAGGAAGCCAAGTTCCAGGCTTAAAAAACTTTTAATCTGATATAATATTATTGCTCATAATACTGGGCAAAAAAAAATAATCCAGAAAGCCCCTACAGCTTATCAGCTGAACCATATTCCACAGATCCAATGTAACAGTAGCATACTTGAATTCCTTCCAGCCCACCAATACAAATTTCTTCCTCTAAGAAATTATGAACCTCACCACATTTGTCTTACTGAGGTATAGGTTCTGGAATCTGTCTCTAAAAGGTGGAGGAGTGAAACCAAAGCTGAATGAAGTGCAACTTGCCTTTGGCAACTACGTATCAACTGGGCTAACCTGGTAATTTTTTCTCTGTGAACTCACTCGATCCCCTCATCCAGATAATCAAAAAAGATGTTAAACAGGACTGAACCCAATACTGAGCCTTGAGGAACCCTCACTAGTGATCAGACACCAACTGGATGCAGCCCCATGCGTTACCACTCTCTGGGCTTGGCGATCCAGCCAAATCTTAACCCAGCAAAGAGTGCACCTGTCCAAGCCATGGGCTCCCAGCTTCTCCAGGAAAGTGCTGTGGGAGACAGTACTGAATTCCAGGTAGACAACATCCACAGCCTTTCCTTCATCCACCATGAAGGTCACCTAGTCATAAAAGGAGAGCATATTGGTCAAGGAGGACCTGGCTTTCCTAAACTCATGCTGGCTGGGTCTGATTCCCTGGTTGTCCTGTATGTGCTACATGAGAGCACTCAATCTGTTCCATAACCTTCCCCAGCACCAAGGTCAAGCTGACAGGTCTGTAGTTCCCTGGATCCTCCTTCCAGCCCTTCTTGTGGATGGGTGTCACACTGGCCAGGTTCCAGTCATTTGAGACCTCCCTGAGTAGCCAGGACTGATGATAAATGATGGACAGCAACTTGGCAAGCTCTTCCGCCACTTCCCTCAACATTCTCAGGTGGATTCTATAGACTTTTGAGTGTCTAAGTGGCTAAGCAGGTCACTGACTACCTCCTCCTGGATTACAGGCGGTCCATTCTGCTCTCCATCTCTGTCTACCCTCTCAGTTGCCCTGACGATAACTGGTCTTTCTGTTAAAGACTGAGGCAAAGAAGGCATTAAGTACCTCAGCCTTTTCCTCATCCTTGGCAACAATGTCCCACC
Source organism: Lanius collurio (assembly GCA_020086605.1). NCBI lineage: Eukaryota > Metazoa > Chordata > Aves > Passeriformes > Laniidae > Lanius > Lanius collurio. The sequence continues at coordinate 2,912,431 of JACBWW010000002.1, forward strand.
CCCTGCATCTAATAAAGAACAGAAATTTTCCTTGACCCTCCTTTTGTTGTTGATGTATTAATAAAAGCATTTTTTAGTGTCTCTCATATAGTGGTCAGATTGTGTTCTAGTTGAGCTTTCAACTTTCTCATTTTCTCTCTCTGTGATCCAACAACACCTTTGTACTCTTCCTAAATTCCCTGCCCTTTCTTCTAAAGGTAAAATACTTTGTTTTTTTCCCCGAGATCCTGTAAAAACTCTCAGTTCAACCAGGCTTATCTTCCCTGATATCTTGTCTTTCATCACATAGGGATGGGCTGCCTCTGCATCTCTAAGATTTTCGTCTTAAAGTATGTCTGGCCTTTTTGGACCCCTTCATTATTAAGAACTCTTTCCTAGGGGACTCTCTGAACCAGTGTCCTAAACAGGCTAAAGTCCATCTGCTATAAGTCCAAGGTAGAGGTTTTGTTGACCACTTCATTAATCCACCAAGAACCAAAAACTCTTATAGCTTTGTGGTCACTCTGCCCAAAGCAACCACCACATCTCCCACCAGCCCTTCTCTGTTCATAAAGAGCAGGACTAGCAGGACACTGCCCCTGTAGGCTCCCTTGCCAGATGTGTCAGGAAGTCATCTTCCGAATGCCCCAGGAACCTCCTAGACTGCCTCCTTTCCACTGCTTCTGATTTCGAGCAGACACTGGCAGGTTAAAGTCTCCCACAAGAACAAGGTCTGGCAATCATGAAACATCATCCAGCTGCTTACAGGATACTCCATCTGCCTCTTTATCCTGGCTGGGTGGTCTGTAACAGACCAGGATATCTGGTGTACCAGCCTTCGCCCTGATTCTCACCCCTGGGCACTCAAACTTATCATCACTATCCTCAAGCTTTGTGCAGTCACAACACTCCCTGAGGTACAGAGACAGCCCAGTGCCTCTCCTCCCTCGCCTGTCCCCTCTGAAGAGCTTGTAGCCACCCACTGCAGCACTCCAGTCAGGATGGTCACCCCGCCATGTTTCCCTGATGGTGACTACGTTATGGCTTTCCTCCTGCACAATGGCCTCCAGTTCCTCCCATACTGCGTGCACTGGTGTAGATGAAATTGCTACTGCTCTACTCTCCTCCAAAATCAGCTTCTATGTGACTCGGGTTCTCCACCTGAAGGGAATTGTAAATTATTTGAAATAACGACCATTATTTGAAATAACGGTTATTAGCTGTACTTAAATCAATGAATAATTCTAACCACTGCATGTTGTTGAAAAACAAGAATATGTATGACTCACATAAGTTCATGTATATGTTTTGAGACTCGGAAGAGGCTTTCAATTAACAGGTTAGAAAAACAGTATGAAGAACATCCGAAGGGCAAATGATCTAACAGTTGTGTCATGACATGTATCTTAGAAAGAAAAAAAGATTAACTGCCATGGTGAGCTAAGTGATCATTTAGACATTTACACACAAAGGAACCACAGCTCTGCTGAGTTTTTAATAACTTGAGAACAAAACCATCTCCATTTAGACACCAGAAGCATTTGACCCTCACAACCCACTGTTGCTGTGTTCACTATGTTGTGCCTGTACTGCCCTTCTGGTTCAGAGTAGAAGTGAAACCTCGACTGTCCCAATTCATCATCTGTCAGTTGGATTTGCAGAGTGGTTTTAGAATAGTCAAACTAGATTATCTGAGCAAGAAACTCACCCAAAAGCTCTTCTCCATCCACCCATGCACCAAATTTACCCCAGGCTGTAACAGAGTCAATAAGTGGCTACAGTGATTGACTTGTGCTTCAGACAGCCTCAGACTACTGAATGATCAAGACTGCTGTGAGAATTAAAAGATACTGCGTCAAAACTTACAGGGACCAGAGACCAGGTTTGAGTTACCCATCCCAGTTTTTATAGGCAGATGTTCCGAAATGTAGGTTGCATTTTGGCCTTGGGAATAGTTTTCAGTGCTCCGATTACAAAACTTTAATGAATGTGTCCATTTCATCTGTCTAGCGCTATTATAATTTTATGGCTAAATATGTCTGGGTTTTCTCCCTCAACAATCAGTCTAGAATTACTGTCACAATATTGCAAAGTTGTGTCATTTCTGATTCTTGTTTCATCTTGTCCATTTTAGCTGCAGCACTGAATCATGCCACCTTCAGACAATGTAACTGGTTATCCACATGGAAGGTAAGTAGCCTCACAAATCATATAATGCAAGATCTAAACAGGGTTGCCTAGTGCCAAGGTATCCCTGCACCAAAGTACTAGGCCACCCCTCCTCGCTGCTGCTTCTCTGTGTGTCTCTGCCCTGAGTGAGTTCTCCCTGCATCCCAGTGCACTGAATATGACCATACTTTGCAACTGAGCAAAGCCTGCATGCCTTGTGCCCATAGCTCTCCTTCCTTTCTCGTGCTCACCATCCTTTTTCTCCCCTGAGTGCTTCCCTCAGACTGCCTTAGCCCAGGCTCTCTTGGTCATGGGGCACAGCTTGAGACAGCCTCTGCACGGGAATGGGAAAGCACCATCATGTACCTGCAGCAATCCCACAGACACAAAGCACAGGTCTCTGCAGCACCAGTGTCCAAACACATGACCTCCAACACTACCTGCAACAGATCCAGGGCATGCTCAAGGTTTAGTGACCACTGGAAAAAATCCTCTTCCATGATGATTCTTGGCTGCAGCCCTAGGAAGTATCATCCACAGAAGCTCCAGGTGAGGATAATGCAGGGCATTGTGAGGGCAGACAACTGCAGCTGCCTTCCCACAGCTGCTGTGTGCCAGGCTGCACCCGTACTTGACCTATTTACAGTTGCCATGGAGAGAATGAAGCATATAGAATTATCACTCCTCCAACTGCAATGAAATCTCATGGAAATAAATATCTATTTGTGAATTTAAAGGGGAAATACAATAAAATAATTACGAAAATCTATGTCCAGTGACTGCTGACAAACATGCATTACTTGACAAAGCTAATCTATCATCCTTTATCAGCAGGCTGCAGCTCTAGCTTTACCAACCCTCTTAACAAGAAAAGAGAGTAAATTGGGTACAAAACTCCATTCCTTTCAAGACATTCACATTCAAAACTCAAATACTTTTCATCTTAATGGTTTTGCAACACAAAAATGGATTAAAGCAGGATTAAGCCAGAAATCACATTTTCATGTGCAGTGCAATTTCTTGCAAATTCCGTAAATAGGTTGGTCTCCCTCCCAACAGTTAAATTTCTTCCCTCTGTAATTGTGTTGCAGCTACAGCAGCTACAAAAGATAACAGCACAATGAAGCTGATTCCCTGAGATTACAAAGATGAACTCCTTCCAAGTGCTACTACTCAGCAAGGTTTCTTAAAGAAACACTAGTATATTAAGGTTCATTGAATTGATTGACCAGGTGGAAATGACCAAAACCTTTTCATTTAGGCTTCAGTAAACATCTTATACATTTTAATGATTTTTTCATTAGTTTATTCTTTTTCTCCTAACTGAAAATTTATGAATTTTAAGGATGTATAAAAATGTTAAATTATTGCAAGCAGCAATGCCATCATGAGATATCTCAATTTTGTAAGCTTGGTGGCTGAAGGTAATTTGGTCAAGCCTGCGGTTAGGGATATTTGCAGCACATAATAAAAATAATTTACTGAAACTACAGCTCAGTGAAGAGTGCTATCTACACTCACGTGTCAGTGGATGACACTTGATTAGCCATTTATGTCCATGTAGCTAAGCACATTCATTAGTTTTTATTTTCACTTGTTTAAAGAACTTAGAAGCCTATCTGGGGACCAGCATTCCCAATCATTTGCATTTGGGGGACCTTAGTCTTAAACTAGAGATCCAATCCCATTTTTTTTTTCCACTGAGCCTTCTGAGTACTTTAGATTTGTGATAGCAGGGAGAGAAAAACAAGCTAAAAGAACAGAGTACAAAAATCAAGTAATATAAAGTCTATTATTTTAACCAGAAGGTCCCACAGGGAAATGATTCAGGGCTAGCAACCATCAGGATAGAGAAGGGGAAACTGTACTAAAGCACATTTGAGTGACACAAACTAAGGCTGTGGGTTTGTGGGGGTTTAGGTTTGGCATTTTTTTCATTTTGTTTCCTGGTAAAGATTAAAGCAGACAGCTGAAAACTCAGAGGTAGGCAATGTCTTTCATCCATCTTAGAGGCAGGGGGAGGTGGCTTGTCCTGCGGTAACGCAGTGCCATCTAGTGATTCCTTTCTTTAAGGAAAAAAAGGAAAGAACGGAAACCACAATAAATTACATCTTCAAGTTAAGGAAAAAAAAAAAAAACAGACAACAAAACCAACCTAAATTGCCCCTCGTGGTAAGGCAGGGAGTCTGGCAGGCAGCCTGTTCCCGTAACGGGGTNTAAAATATATTAAAAGCCACTGAAAAGAGAAGTAATAAAATCTTCCTGCCTATCATGGGTAGGAGGAAGATGGAATGACCTTCATTGCCAGTTAGGAGAATTCAGGTTCCATGCTAGCAAAAAGCACTTTAGCAGCAGAGGTAGAGACAGGGGAACAGGGCACCTGAGAGGCTGTGGATTCCCTTCAATCAGAGATCCTTACCAAAAAATTTAATGAAAATACAGGTATAATTACTCTGACCAGAATCAAAGCCTAGACAAATGCATGAGGTTCTTCAAGCCCTCCTTGCTCCATCAACTTTAGATATTAAAATTCTAGCCTAGAAAAAAATGAGCTTCCTTCCAGCTGCCAACAGAGTGTTAAAATACAAGTATAGCCCAGTTTCACACATCCTGGTGTAAATCAGGAGGTACTAAACTAGGAGCTGGAATTACGCTGTTGTAAAGCCCAAAAAGATGTCCTTTAAGCTAGTGGGTTTTAATGTAACAAAAGGCAATTTCTAGATATTTTTTTTACCCATTCTAGTTTCTTTGTTATGTTCTATCCTGGGTTTTATAGCAATAATGATATCATCCCCTCATTGCCCTGGTATCTAAGTAGTGTAAATGGTGGAAAAAAATATTAACCAGGAGAAAAATTAGTTGATTTGATGCCACTGCACCATATTTTAAATCCACCAATAGAAGAATGAATATATTCTTTTTATTAAACTCTACTAAGTAAACCAGTTTCTCGGCCTTTGTAGCTAACAGTTTCACACAGCTTTCTTTTTTAAATTGCCTAATTTTGTACAGGATAAGTGATAATTAAAAATCAAACCAAAGGGCCTAGCTAAATCTTTGATTTTCTCTGTGCCCCAGTTTATCATCTGTAACACAGAGATGGTAGTTTTCTTGCTCCAGACATCTTCTGTACGATTCATTAAGATTTTTAGGGTGGTTTGCATATTTCCAAGTTATTAAAACAGATCATAGCAGACAATCCAACCAACATCTTATAAATTAATTTCCTTCTACTGGACTTTTCACAGAATTCAAAAAATGACTGGAAGATCTGTGGTTTTTCTTCCAAGATATACACTGTCAGCCAGCATGACTGCCCGTGCTGAGCCCAGTGAATAAATCTCCCATCAGCCTCAATGGGAATGGCATCAGCTCATACTTTCCCATTTTTTCTACAGGATGCCTGACACCTTTCCAATATAATAAGCACCTTCCAAGAGGTACATCTACATCTGGATTTGCATCCTCTCCCAATGGATCTCCCTTACTATCACATCCCAAAACGCTGGTCTGTCCCTTTGTACATACATGGGCAGACAGCTCTCATTGTGCATGGGAGTATTAAATGTCCTTTGTGTTTTACATGAAGGGCGAGTAGTCAGTACAACTTTGGTTTTGGGGTAATTTATTGACATCATCACCTAATATCACCTATTGCTGGGTGGAAATAAGTTCTCTTTGGGGCAAAGGGGATGCACAGTCTGCCTGGCTGCATGAAGAACATCATCCCTTGTCATTGTGATTACATTTAACTGCCCATATGTGGATAGTCTTATCCTAGGAGTAACAAGTGCATTTTCATGTTTAATCCACTTCTGAAGATAAACATTGAATGTGAGTAAACTAAGCAGGAAGAAGACACTCATATGCCAGCAGCTGATAAAGCAAAGTTTATCAGACTCAGCACAAAGCAAGACACACCTGAAGCCGTGGATATTGAAAGCCCATGTTCCAGGCATGAACAAATCACCTTAAAACATTTGACTACACATGAGTAGCCTGCAAACTAGGAAAAAAGTATTTGAAAGTGTGAGGCAATGGCCACTAACTCGCCAGGGGTATCTGGGACAAAGTGTCCTCACTTTGAACTCTTGATGCCATTGTCCCCAGACAGCTCAACTTGTCATGGGTGAAGCGGTTCACTTCCCCACAGCTGAGAGGATACCAAGCAAGGACAGCTTCCACTGAACACTACAGCAATGCTTGAGCACTGCAATAACTTTGCTATTTCTCACATAATTTGGTAATTGTGTCCTATAGTTTTGCTCTGGCAAAGCTCCTCATTTTCCCCCATTTCCAAATATAATTCTGAAATAAGCCTTAACTTTGGGTTATTAACTTTGAATGCTAGATTATGATTTCCACTGTTTATTGCCACAACAGACTATTAAAGAGGCACCTCCACCCAGCTAAATTTAAGATTTTGTCTTCTGGCATAATAGTATCTCTGCGAGCTGCTCAGCTCTGGTAAATATTTAAATATATACTTAAATTTAAGCATGCAGGTTGTCCTCTGACGTCCGTCAGAATTCTGTTTAGAAGTAAGTCTGGGGTTAACTCACTACTCAGACATTTTCTTTAACATAATACAACATAGCTACTGTGGCAATAATCAGTAGCATAGCTCTGATAGCTCTGGTGAAAGGCAGAATGTTTTGATTGCCTTGTGAAGATTCACACCTTCAGAATCAAATTCTTTTACTAGCTACTGCTGTTCCTCCCGCTGGCTCAGCAGACTGCAGTGAGTCTTTAGCTCTGATAAGCAGCACCAAGACAAGGATTGTCCAGCTTGCTCTGAAAGGCCACTTAGCACTGCAGAATTAACAAGACATTGACTCCCTGTACAAACAAACACCCCAAAGATGTCAGTGTAGAACAGGTGTTTCACCTACAAGGAAACAATCTTTGCCCTGGTAAGGAAATCTTTTAATTTACTTCCTCTATAAATAACACCTGATGGACTATATTATGCAAATGCTAATCATGATCAAAGCAGTTATTAGGGACATCCAATCCATGATCAAAGGTTTATAGTCTTCTTGTGCGTGCACAAAATGCATTCAATTTTTATCAGAGCTTTATACAGAAAAGAACAAATATAGTACCAACTTGTCAACCAAAACCAGAAAAATATCCTCAACAAGTGAGAAGGAAAAACAGATATGTGGAAAAGAATAAATGAAAAAGTCAAAGCAGACAGAATAGGAAGACAGAAGTTACTGTTTAGCCTTAAGGTTACAGGGAAGGTCATACAAATTTCTGAAACTATTTTCTATGTTGAAAAACCTGAGACCTCCTAAACTACTTGCCTTTCGAATACGGTCTCAAAGCTGGTCCTGAACCAGTTTTGGAGAATTTTAGGAGAAAAACTCATTTCTCCAACAGAGTCCTCACGATTCAGATGAAGCACAGTTGGGCTTTTGCAAATTCTAGCTATTCCTTCTGCCCTTTCAGTGACTGTGCCCAGTATAAAAATGTCAGATGTCTTTCCTTGACATCACTCTAGGATAATCAAGGACTCAGTGTCTTGCTACCTCCTGCCACAAAGGCACATGGCCTTTATATGCAATCTGAATACAAGCTGCTGTAAAAGACATCCCCACAAACACTGAGATCCCAAGGGCATCCTGGGATTAAGCAGACTCTGATACTCTGTTTCAAAAGTAAAGAACAGAAAACATCCCTGAAATTCAATGCAAATACTTCTCTGATAGCAAGAAACACACACTAAATTTTCAAGATTATAGCTGAAAAAAAATGGTAGGTACTTTCCATAGCATATTCCTAGGGAATCTGTATTTATTCTGACAGTTTTCATGTAAAAGAATGGTCACATGTTAATACAAGAAAGTAAATAAGCAAAAGGATTGAACACTGTTAGTAAAAGCTACAGCGGATCCAAAAAGCCACTTTATCTCTGCTTAACTTAGCTGGCTCTGAAATGGGAACACACCAGTGGAAAATTTTTTTCCCTCTACTACCTATTTTTGGACTTGTCAAAAACATATCACCTGGACTTTTCCAGTTTTCAGCTTATGAAATGCTTTCTGCTTTTCCCTACATACTTTCATACTGCTATGCTTTTCCACGCACAGTAACCAGGCTTGCCTTTCCTCAGTCAAACCCTGTTTTATAAACCCTCATGTCTATGGTCCATTTCATAATGTTAGAGTCAGGTCTTACACAACTGTAAATGTCCTAATCCTTCCATTTAAAAGACACTAGTTTAAAGCCTCAGCATAGGAAGGGAAAGCCGAAAAGAAACTCAACAGAATCTGCCACTAGAAGTGTCTGAACGTTTTGACAGGCATAGGTTAACATCAATTTCAGGAAAATATCCAAAGATTTGATATTTCAAAGTATATCACATCTGGGTCTGGTCTAATACCTGAATCTGAAACCTTAGACATAAGGGCTCCTCACAGGAACAACTTTCCTGCTACCTTTTTAGTGCTTTGTCCTTTTGCTGTTCTGTACTTCAAACTTGCAGAGGCAAAGGTAAAGCAGACAAGAAAAACATTATGGCAAGAAGCTGAGAACACAGTGGGTTTTTAATAATCAGAACAAAATTTAATTTCTAGAAGTTGGTGAGCTTCAGTAACTACATTTTTAAAATTCTTACCTATTATTTTAAAATATTTTTGAAGACTTTCACTGTCTTTAACACTGGACACTGACTCTAGTGATAAAGACAAATAAGCTCCAAGATGGAAACCAGTATCTTCTCCTTGTCCAGAGAAAAGCCTGAGAACTACTTGCTGGGAAATCATCTGTGACAGGCAAACAGGAAAGCCTCATGAAAATGTTCGTCACAAATCCTGGGTCTCCTACTCAAAAGTAGGGAGGCCCTCCAGCCATACACCTTCCACAGTTTTAATGGGTATATGTGACCCAGTATGAGAACCTGATGTTCCTTTTAAATATTAATCAGCTTTTGCAGAAATAACAGAGGTGTTTCATTCATTCACTTTTCAATGTATATAAATATTAGATTTGTAAAACATAAAAAATCACTTTGCACTTCTAAAACTTAAATTACTACAAACTTGAAATATAATTTCATACAACATTGGAAAAAAAACATAACAAAAGCAGGAGGGAAAGAACTGAGAATACTTTCCTAATGTATGTGATCAGTCAGATAAGTTCTCTACAAATTTCTACATATTATTATTTTGGTAAAATTTTTTGTGTGCTTAAGGTAAGAGATATAAAACCACCTTAATCTTGCAGACTTAAGTCAAACCATTCCTAAAGTAAAGAGCCACCAGGCAGAAAGGAAAATTCCTTTCTTGGCTCAGAAGTTTGTGAATGCTGAGAAGGTGAGAAGACCTCTGCGGGCAGGGGTAGTTCCTCAGCCTCCTCCCATCCCATCCAAATCAATCAGCAGGACAGCTCTACACACCCTTCAGGGCTGGTTTATATTTAGAACTTAATAAAGAATAAAAAATAGCAAATCATACACCCACTCTGCTTTGGGGAAACAAATGTGCTAGTCAACGGAAGATATAAATAATCGCACGATGACACAACTAAACGCCTCATCCGGTGCCTTCAGTGCAAACCACTGTCCAAGGGCCAGCAGAGCTGCTGGATGTATTCCATTAATCTCTTTTCCAAAGTGATGGATTCCTTTTTTGGGAACCAGCCCAGTTCACTGAGGAGTCATTTTTTCCCCCATCAGCTGAGTTCAGTCACCAGTAACTCATCACTTCTCATCCAGCCCGTGCTCTTCACTTGTAACTGAGACTTTCCAGCAACGATACCACAGCTGGCCTGCAGGAAACACCCCCAAACTTCCTATTCATAGTCTGGGAAGGGCAGAGGAAGGAGAGAGGAGGCAATCAGATACAGAGCGATAGGAAAAGTGTGACCTTCATTTCCCTTGATAGCGACACCATTTTATCCCTCAGCTTTAATGTTTTAAAAACATTCAAGAAGCCATGTGAAAACCCACAGCCTCATGCAATCTATACACAGTAACTCCAAATTTTTAGATGCAAAAGAAAATCCATAGTGATGGGTATAAATACTAGGCCAGAGAAGGTGAAGATGGCCAACAGCTCCAGGAAAGAGTCATTCTGGGTTCCTACTCCACAAACTGCAGGCATTTCTATTAAAAACTGGTTTTATGTTTCATCAAATAACTTGGACATGCTGTCCTGGGAGCAAGAAAACAGGAGCTTTGTGTACCTAGCTCTCCCACTGTGACACAATTTAACTTTATGGAATGTATGAAAAATAAATCTTTATCAGGGAATTCCATTCCCTTTCCTTACCAGCTGCAAGTGAGGTTGGCATGAGGCAGAAGTCATAATGCTTTTAGACACTCGTGTGAAAGGATTGAGAAGCCTGGAGCATTTGGATGCTAAATGCAGAGAGGGTGGCAAGTTTTTATGGTGGCTAAGCAGGGGACTGGGAAATTGCAACGAAAGTTACTCAGTGTCTTGCCTTGTCCATTCAAAGCTGGCTCTGTTAAGTCCACTCAACTTCACAAGTACTTGCAGACACATGACTGGAAGCGTACAGGGACAGAAGAGCAAAAAATATGATGGACTTTTAGGGAGGGAACTGGGATGTTTATGGCTTTCCAGCTGTCTTACAAGAAAAGAGTGCTTTTATGGCAGGCTTATGCTCTGAGGGTGGTCCACAGAGGGGTAGAAAACTGTTGGGGAGTTTATTTACATGCTCAGTCACTCTCTCTGAGCTCTAATAGGAGCAAAAGCAGCATGAAATGAAGTCCCAGCTACTGTAAAGAATTTCCAGATAATGGGATTTATGGAAGAGTAAACATGTTTATATACCTCCCTCAGCAGTTAACCACTGTATCAAGCAGAAGACCTGCTGCCACTTCAAGGGTTAAAACAGATTCATAATTGGAAGGAAGGCTACAAGACCCTGGTGCAATCCCACTGTGCAGGACAAGGAGGAGGATGGTGAGTACCTCCCTCTCCTCGTAGCAACAATATTTTTATTCACTCTCCCAGATCACAGAATCAAAAAAACATAGAGCAGTTTGGATTGGAAGGGACTTTTAAAGGTCCTCTAGTCCAACTCTCCTGTCATGAGCAGGGATACCTACAGTTAGATCAGGTTTCTCAGAACTCCTTCCAATCTGCCCTTGAGTGTTCCCAGGGCCCTTAGAGCAGCTATAAATTGCAGAGGTTTTATACACCTGGGCTATCACTGCAGTCCTGATTCAAGTTTGTGCTGTAGCTCAAAGCCTGTACAGCCCAGAGCCTCTTTGAGGAGCAGCACCAGGTGAGTGAGTCTGATCCAAGCCTTGGCATTACCATGGCTGCCAGCACCTTTGCTGGTAGCTTCTGGGCACATAAAATGAGTTTCTTCTTCTCAATCCTAGCAGGGCTGAGCTGAGGCACTACTGCAGAAGACACTGCTTGATCTGCCTCCATTTGGGGGGGAGTGAACCCAGTCTCTTGGGCTGTAAATTCTACCAATATTTCTCCATATTTTACCTACGTTTTTCTCAGAATTAGGGGTGGTGGAGGAAACAACTCTAAATAAACACAATGCAAATGTTTTACAGTAGAAAGAAAGCACCACCCTAAAAATGGCACAGAGCCATCATTTTAAATTACACAGGGCAAGAGCAATGCCCCTTTGGAAACTGTCATTTCAAGGTAACGAGGGTGTTGAGGAAAGACTGTGTGACCTTGCCCATATTTATCCTCCCAAAAGGTGGGGATGTGTCACGAATCGCTGTTACCAACCCGAGCCACTCCTCATTCCCGCACAGCAAGCTCTGCCTTGCCACCAAGGGAGAAGGCACAGCCGCCACCGCAACTGCTCCACAGGAGCAGCTCACAGCCGGTTTATCACTGTGAACCTGCAGCAGGGACTCAGCAGTGCCAAAAGACAGAAATAGCAGCACTCCTTTTATCACCCAGAGTTTCACAGCACACAATGTGGTGCCAAAAGGTCCATGGATAGGGTGGGGAAATTCTCCTCACCTTTTCCCAGGGCTCATCACTTAGTCTTGACATTTACAAGAAGTGTAAGAAAAGGTTTCTCATATCCAGGTGTGACAACGTGACCCTCACCTCTCAGTTCAGGATCTGGTCTTTACAAACACTGGACTGCATGGGATGCATCCTGAGGAAAGGGTGCAGTGCCACTCTGCGTGACTGCTGCCTGAGACCATGAACTGTATTGACCTCCTGGAGGGAAAGGGGGAAAATGAAACTGCCCCTGATCTGAGATATACAGTCACCTTTAAACAAAGCTTTGGTCACACAGTCTAATGACTGTCTCTTTACCTTTGCTCCAAGCCGCTCCAGGGACAATTGCAGCTCTAAGTGGAAAGTTAAGAGCTGGAGCTGTGCTCGGCCAGATTTCCTTTTGTGATGACCAGAAGCCAAGTAATGAGAATGGGCTGAGTCCTCCCAGCTCTGCAGGGCTGGACTGAGCTCACCCCCACACTTACCCATCCAGAGCAAAATTGTCCCTGATGGCAAAAAGGCATCCATTGATGTTGGAAGAACAAATGCTACATTCAGCATCTTCCCAAGGCCTAGAGAGCACTTTCCTCATTCACATTTTTCATTCAACAAAGTATGTATCTGTCTCCCCTACAGAGAAATAAGATTTATTATCATTACCAATGTTTCAGATAGCGAGTGTTCTGCATGGAGATCTACAGGACCAGAAATCACATCTCCTCAAAGCATGGCAAATTGTTCAGGGCCACACAGAAAAAAAAACAAAACAAATTTCACATGAGGTTTGTGAAACCCCAGGCAACTTCCAGTTTAGCTGAGACAACCCTGATTTGGCATGCCTAATGCAGCTGCTGCTCTGAACATGCAGGGCTTAGTCCATGCACAATCACTGCTTTGGGTGTTCACATTTCTTATTTAACTCAGAGGATAGCTAAGCAGCCACATGCAGAAAGATAAAATAGTGCTGTGAATTAATCATAAAAATTACCTGACTTAGCTTCAAGGAACAGAGTTTTTTAAAGAGCTATCAAAATCTGACAGCATCCCAGTGACAGCTCCATGAAATACAACTCCAGCCCTTAATGGCTGTTTCCTAAAACCAAAATAAATTAAGTTCCTATACTACTTCATGGCTGTGAAATCCAAAAGAAAATTTTGTATTGTTCAGAATATTGCTGTAAATTTACTATTTTCCTGAGCACAGATGAGCATCAGCAGTTGCTTTTTCTCTGTGCACATGATTTGAATGATCTCAAAGGCAAAAGCCATCATCCTCTATAAAAGTTATTTAATTTTTTTTCTTTTCTGAGCTTCACCCGAGGCTAGTTCTCACTTATATTCTGCTTCTTTACATCTGCTGTTAAGTGTATTTATTGTTTAGAGGTATATAAATTGATTTACAAGATTCAACTATAGCAAAACAAGAACTAACCAACCTTCCTGAATTAAGGAGTCTGACCTCCCAGTGACACACACTGAAAGCTTTCACTCTTCCTACCTCAGCTCTGTTCTAACTCATCCTTACCAGACACCAGCAGTCAGAGTAGACACCAGCTGACACCTTTTTCCCTGAGTTCCAGCAGCTAGTTTTCCAGGATGCCTGAAGACAACATAGATTATATTACCACCAAAGAAAGGAATAAGCAAGAAAATTTCAGCCAGAAACATTCTGCCTCTCCCTTACAAAGCAACTTTCTTCTCTGATGAGGTTAATCAAACCTTTCAGAACATGACTGCACGGGGGAAAAGAACTTCAAGAAGACATTGAAGAAATGTCTTGCAGGCATTACAGTATAGTCTGTCCTTAAATTGCCTCCACAGCAAGATGAAAAATGCTTCACACTTCCAGCTGTAAGATGTGCAAAGAAGGTTAATTAACTAAAGTTCATATACTGCTTTGAAGGTGGAAAGACCTCTAAAGGAAGTGTTAAGAACAGATAACGAGAATCCATCTTTTCCAACCTCATAAAAAGCAGATCGATGCTGCATGGAAAATGTACAACAGAGGAATTGTCCAATTGTAGGATTATTTATCAGAGTTTTACTTGGAGCCTAAGGGGTTGCTTAGAAACTGGTATTTCCCAGCTGTATCTCAGTCAGAGCTGTGATTTCACTACCTATTTTTGACAGGTAACCCAAATAGGACATTAGAGTAAATATGGCTGGAACATTATGACATTTTCTTCAACATTCAGGGCTCACAGTTTTGATGTTCAAAAAGCAGATTTATGACAGCTTCCTCAAAAAGTGGTTTTTTTCTGTGTCTGTCCAAGCACTTAACAGCCCAGCTAAAAATGCTGTTTCTGCAGCACAGTATGCCCATTAAATAATTCATATCACTGACTAACACTAGTGAGAAGTGGTATGCAGGAGCAAAACAACAAGTGAATCTGAGTACATGACAGCACATTTCTAAATATTAATTAGCAAGGAAAGAAAGAATGAGCATATATTTTAAAATCAAACAGAAATGTACCTCTTGCTGTATTTTGTCCTTGGACAGAGCATTATCATCCTTACATCCAAACTTCATGAGCTGCAATAACTTAGCCAAACCTCAGGAAGAACTATGGGAGGAATTCTTTTCCTCCCTCAGTGGTGAACAGCTAGATCTCTCAGGCAAAGAAGCACAATTCACTTTGGTAAACAATGTTCTACTTCCACTGGGGAAAAGAGGTATTGGTCAGATCCTGGGAAGAAAAGTAAGTCTTAGGATGATAACAAAACCTGAACCAAACCATCCGCTGAGGATCAAAAGTAGACATTGATTTGTATCAGCTGAGAGGAATGTGACCTCCCCTGAACCCTTGTTCTCAAAATAAGGCAGTTTTATTATTTAGATGAGTGGATGGTGTTAAGCACTACAAATACATAGTATGTTGTGCTATAAAGAGATCAGGAATCTGAAAAACTTGTTTTCTTTTAGGCTGCTCATGGAAAGAAACTAAACAGAAAAGTAAGGTCTCAGACCAGAGTGAGACTTTTTTTGGAAGCCCTTGTATCAATACCTCAGCTTGTCCTTCTTACTGAAGCACCATACTATGGAAACTGCATGTCTGAACAGTTATGCACATATACATACTTATTTTTTAAACATAAAGCAAAGGTTTCAAAACATATCACCAACAGAGGAAGCAGCTTGAAGCTCCTTGCGGGGGTCAACTGATTAGAAGAATCTCCCAGCACTGGAACAGCAAATTTGTTTTCGAATCACCAACAAACTCTGGTGCATGTGGCTCTTGCAGGATGCTGGTTTTCACCCCTGTCCCATATGACTCAAAGCCACAAAGGCCAGAGCCACATTTGATGATCCAAAAAAACTCTCCACACTATGCATTTGAATAGTCAAAACTGACAGCTCTGGAAAAAAAAAATGATTCACTGTAGGAATATAATTATGGGTTACAAAAGTATCCTTTCCATCCTCAAAAAGCTTAGTGCAGTTCTGGAAGCAAACAAGCACAGGAAGGAGGGAATTTCCTAATCAAACTTCTAAGGCTATCTTATCATACCTACTCAATGTCCTCTACTTGGAAAACTGGCTCCAGTGTCTCCTTGGAAAAGGGTGACTGAAATGTAGCCATTCAGCAGGACTGAAATTACTCACTTTCAGCTAACAAGTACTCATGTGAAAATACGGATATTTCACCACAAGAACCGCAAAGAGAATCCCAGACAGACATTCTGCTGTTTCCACCAACAAACATTTTAGCATTCATCCTGAGGATAAAAGCTCATATTTCAGCAGTTAAACACAGTCAACTCACTGCAGCCAAGTAAGTGTAAACAAATCAGTTTTAAAAAACTAAGGCAAGATTAGGAAATGTTCCTTTTATCTTTTTTTTTTTTTTTAACGTCAACCCTTGAAAATGTCATTTTACAGCTGCAGAAAATGTGACTTTTGCCTGACTTTTTTGTTGGGTCAGCCAAACTTGAAGAAAAACATGAAATCTCTCCTTAACCAAGGATAGATCCTTACTTTATTATGCACTGTTCCCAAAGGGGGAGAAAATCCAATTATTAAAGTGATAGCATAATATTTTCATTATTATTTCAGGAGCTCAGAGTTAATTGTACAAGTTTAGCACCCTGTGAATGAATGTGTGTCCTCACTTCACAATAAATAGTCTATAATTATTACTTCCATTTCTCTGAAACCAGGAGATAGTTCTCATTAGCAATACCCTAGAAGGAGCCTTTTGCAGGTTTGAGTAATATTACAAAGCACTCATTATCATATCTGGGCACCCCACAGAAGCTCTTACACACAGGGAGATATTCTTATTTCATCTTTCACATCACTGCACAAAGGCCCCACATGCCTATGGTGAAGCTGCACAGGTGCTTTTGCCTTAGCCTCCACTGCAGCTCAGCATCTGTCACCTCCTCATGTCCCAGTGGGCTCCTTGGACCAGGCATTCCTGCCTTCACTTGAGCCAAGCTGCGAGGTCCAGCACACCTTCCCAAAGTGCAGAACAAAAATGCACTGGTTGCAACCAGGTGAGAAACCTCAGCCTGATCCACCTGACAGGTCATGAGTTCCATCTTCCCTTTTCCATCTTGAACAACTGCCCCTGTGCTCCCTTCTGTGGAAGCATCTGCATTTTCTAGGATATTGTGAAGGGTACCTGGTGCCAGAGGGAAATGCTACAAGGCAGGCTGTGCCATGGTTAACTCGTCACCCACCAGAGAACACACCTGCCAGTGGGCTCCACCACCTCCAGTGTTTTAAGAGACAAAACTTGATCTTCAACACAGCATCCCAGGAGTGTGTATCTGCCACTCTGGACTCATCACTGACCCCTGCAATTGCTCCCCTGCATATGAACACACACACACACCCCAGCTGTCTTGGTAAAACAGGTGGGTTTTGAAGCCAAAAGTTGTTGCAACACATTGTCCAAGTACCACACTAGAAGGACTTCTTTCAGAATTTGGAATAATTTTCCTCCCTCCACATCTCTCTGTTAAAGAGAACAGAATTAGATGCAAAACATGACAACAATATTACATACAAAGGTGGAGATTATTTGCAGATTCAGCAAATAAGACTTCTGCTTATTCTCTCCAGGATCATGCTGGCTCTCCTGTTAATCACAATGATGTAGCAGGGATCAGGCTGAGTTCTACGCTGTTGGGCTGCTTTGGCTGAACTGCTGTTCCCACACTGCTTATGCTTTCCCTCATAATCTCCAAATCCTTTTCAGCTGCTCTTTTTCAGGAGGCAGCACCATACACATAGCTTCTGGCTGCATAACTAGCCTTCAGCTGCAATAAGATGCATCCTGTTTAACCAGTTTTAATACTGCAGAGCTTCCCTCTTTTTCTCCTTACACCTCGATCTTCCCCTAAATTACAAGTATTACCAACAGAGAGTTGATGTACTCTAGAAAAAAACTTGGGCATTGTTGTCCCTTAAGTACAAACATCGCCCTCCAAGTGCAAAAACAAATGCTTGGAAAGGAGGGGAACAGAATTCAATGAAGAAAATGTCCCAGAATTTCCTGCAACTGTTGTTGGTTTCCTTTATTCATTATATTTAGCTTTCTATAGCATATTTAATTACCAACTAGGGTGGAAAGTGAGATCCTGGTCTTACTCTAAGACTAAGAAAATTTCATACCATTTTCATTTTTCAGTCTCCCACCACACATAAAATCCACAAATAGGAATCTTGAGGACAAGTACTTGGACACTTCAGCCAGCATCCCTTCAAGAGCTGAGACAAGTGTTGAGCTCAAGCTTCAAGCCAGGGCAAAAACTTAAACCTCAGCCCTGAAGACAAGCCTGGGAAGAAACTCCTCCCAGTTCCCTCACAAACCCACTGTCTTTTTTTTCTTTTTCCTTCTTTTGTTGTAATTAAGAGGAAAATCTGAAGTTTCTGATGCTACCTGTGAAGTTGAATCTTAAGGTACAGCTTTCTGAAGTTTGGAAAATCAAAGCTGGGGTTTTAAAACCAATCTAACTTACATTCTCATTCTGCACATTTTGGTTAGGCACAAAACTTCTTTGACCCAAAAAGTAAAGTCTGTTTTCATCCCTGAGAGTTTTACAAATATGTCTTGTTTGGCCTAAGTTACAAACACAGTGGGAACATGGGCATAGCTTGATTTGAATATAAACATTAGAGCTGATGTGTCCCCTCTCTAAACTACATCCAGAGTCTCCCTAAGCAAAGCTGTTTTCAAGCATTATACAATAACTGGATATAGATATAAACAGGCTGAGAAAAAATCTGAAATAGAAAAAAAAAATAGCCCTATGCTAATTGAGAGCTGTAAAAGACGGAAAATATATTAATACCTCCCCATGTAAAGTAATCATCTCACACCAGTGAGATAATCTTTTAGTGTTAAACAGAACTGTACTCACTCCATCAGTAAGAATTAACAGATGGAGCAACTCTTTGAGATTTACATAACAGTAATTAAACAAATCCTCACAGTGACCACATGATTTCATGCACAGGCCAGGGCAGTCTACAAAAAAAAAGTTTTACTGTCATGTTGGAAAATTCCAGAATGTGGAGCCTGAAGAGCTCTGCAAGAGCTGTCAGCCTCATGACTTGGATCAGTCTGCCTCATCCTCCAGGATATCCTCTTCACTCTCCACTTAAAGTGAGAGCAGAAAACTCAGAAATAAAGCAGCTGCAATAGACACCTTCATTATATGCACAAAGAAGTCCTTGGACTGCTTCATCTGTATGATGAGATAGTTATCCTTGCACATTGCTACACTGGAAGTAAATCTGAATAAAAAACATGGGAAAGCTCATAGCTCTTGGTATACAGGAAAATTCTGTGTGCCCACAGAGTTCCTGGTACCTCTCCCATGGCACCTGCTTCATGGCACAAGGACCAGCAGCTCCCTTTGGGGCTAGGACCTGAGACTGGAGGCGGGCACAGGAAATGCAAGAATTACCCTTTACTACAGGCAGGAAAAGAAATTCCCTCACTGGGTAACACCCTCACATCTGTACATGTACGAATGTCTATTAATCTTAAAGGGCAAGAAATAGCAGAATAAGCAAGGCACTTGAGCTGCACATTAACCAGAGAAGGAGTCCATCCATTGGAGACAGAAATCACAGAAAGGGACAATAATTTGTATCTTCACATGGGCTCTTCCTCCTGCCCAAAAGTAAGCAGCAGCATTAGCACCAGCAGACCTCCCTTACCTCTCTGAGGTGCTGGACACAGGGATGATGGAATGGGGCTTCCCAGAAGTTCACCTCTGAGAAACCTTCAGAGCCATGCTGGACACAGAGACAACACCTCTATACCCCACACCTGGGGTCCTGCAGAGCTGTCCACGCTCCACCTACTACTCCACCACTGATGTCTTGGGCCAGAATCATGTAGATGGCACATAGGCCTTTGTCTCCAGTATGTGAAATACATATAGAAATCTCCCATCACATCTAATGCAAAGATAAAATCAACACCTGAAAGCAAATTCATCTCATTAAACCTGAACCTAGATTAGACCCAGGTGGGGGAAGGTATCCAACCATTTCTACTAATTGTGCAATATCTCATCTGCTGTTGCTGAAAATGTCTGCTCCTTGTATTCCCCCATCACTCCCCAACCAATGAAGTATTTCACAGCTTTTGGGTTCTTTTGCTCTTCCAAACAGGATGCATAAATAGAAAAAACTAAATGGCAGAATGAAACATGCACTGCTATGGTTGTTTATTCCCCTCCCAGCTGAGTGACTCGGGATTAAAAACACCAAAGTAGGTGTTCTGCTGCCGCCACGTGGTCATGAATAGACCTAGGCATTTCTAAAATAAAACGTTCATGCTTCTTCAGAATACATCAGTTCACTAAGCCTATTTTTTACATATTTCCCTAACATGTCTTCAGCTGGAGGTTCTTGTACCAAATCCACCAAATGCCCACAGTTCCAACCTGGCTGCTACATCTGCCCTGCAACCAGGTGGCATCCAGAGATGTTGAGGCAAATCCAACTGTATTTCTCTTTTTGTTGAAAGCAAACAACTAAGTGAGATACCTGATTAAAAAAAAAACCTCTGCTAACAAATGAGGAAGAGTTGGAAGTGGTTTTACATTTTGGTGACAAACATTTCCAACAGTTAGTTCTCTCAGGAGTAAATTCTAGGTTTTATTAATGTAGAATGATGCTGTCTGTGATGAAGCCATATTTTTGTGCAGGAATGTAAAAGCCACCATCACTGAGGTCTCAAAGTGACAAAAGGCTTTAATTTCAAAAATAGTTAGAGAACAGGTATTAGGATGATTCAGCTCCCTACCATAAAGAAGGTTATAATTAAAACATTTATTGCCTCTGTGAATATCATGAGAATGTCATGACCACATGGTTTAAAACCACTTAGTAGGTTAAAGGTAGTTCCTCAGGCTTTCAGTGTAGTATAGTATCAATCCTGGTCTGATAACAGTGAGGTGCAGTATGGATGGATTTTCACACCATCCAGAGTGAAAATGAGCTGATTGCCCGTTATAATACCAGCCTCACCACATGCTTGCTGCTTTCTCCCTCAAGGTAATTCAGCAACCATCATATATTATTCTTTCTCCAATCTGTCTTAGAGGGACAGATTTTTGAGACAGGAGTATCAAAAAGCTTTAGGATCTGTAAGACAGGCAAGTCATCTGGCTTTGGATGGGTTGATTGTGGAGTCCACACTGATCTTCTCATCCAAGCTGATGAAAAGCTGCCTTTATCATTAGCATTTGGGATGATCATTTTCAGCTGTCATTGATATTACTTGACCAAAGGCCATGATAGCAGCCTGTGTTCTAAAGAGCCATTTTTGGTAATTCAAATTGCTGTCATTTATTTCACTCTGAAATACTTCTGTTCATTTATGTCAGTGCTTTATTGTGATGGTTTTGACCTCAGTGAAGAACTCGTAGGAATCCTTTGCTCCCTCCCTGCCTATGCCTGAGGCTTTCATCCCACCAAATGGCAAGTTCAGGTCTCTCACAAGCCAGCAGTTGGTCCACACCAATCCAGACTGCAGCCTGTGTGCCACCCTGTGAACACGTCCCACGTTGCTGGACCACACTGTGGCTGCCAAGCCATATTTCACTCCGTTGGCTCTTTTGATCACCTCTTCCTCTGTATCAAATGCTACCACACATGTCACAGGACCAAAAATCTCTTCTTGCATGCAACAAGATTCATCCTTGACTTCAGTAATGACTGTGGGCAACATGAAATAGCCTTTCTGGTTGCCAGGTGGGAGGGCCAAAGGATCCACTCCCTCTCCACAGAGGACTCTGGCTCCTTCAGCCTGGGCTTTCTTCACATAGTTCCTTACCTGGGGAAGCAGCAGAAAAACATCACTGCTAAAGGACACCAAATACAGAGGGTTCACACACCAGCAGGAGCCCCTGAATGTCTCAAGATGGCACATGCTGCCCTCTTACAACAGAGGGCAGCATTCCCTAACATTTGTTGTCATGTTTCTTCGTATGCAAAGCTGTCTATGCCTTTCTTGCTGAAAAAAAACAATGGTTTTCTCTTTCCTAACACTTACTAGCCTAGCAGACAACACTGCTGGCCCTTCCCACTCAGTATTGTCAAAAGGGTAGAGCCCTTGGTGAAAATCACAAGTGGTCCCAGAGCCTCCCTCCCTTCTCCCAGGAGCCTGGGCAGTTTGCCATATATCCCATGCCATGGTTCACTCATTTACTCCAAAGAGATCAGTAGCATTTTCCTGCCTCAAAGGCAAGGCTTTTTAAATGTTTACATGCCACTAGGATGATGAAGCCATGAATGCAACAGAAAATCTCATCAATAAATAATTAAAGATGTTTCCATGGCTGCTGCTAGCATAAGCTTGCTACCTTGAACATATAGGACATACAGTTGATCTGCTTATGCTGATCTGCAATCGTTGCCTGGTTTCTCTCCTTACAGAAAGACCACAGAGATACCACAGGGCTTCCTTATCTTTTTCTAAAACCATGATACCACCTTAATTGGTTAAACTTGGAAGTTCTCTGTGGTGCTTCAGACTAAGGACCTCAGGAAGTGGGTATTTCTACCACTCTACTGAAGAACAGGAGAATCTGGAGAACCTGCTGAGGCATCAGGAAGTGCATCAAAGGTCTAGCTTTCTCTCACTCTGTGGTTTTTCAGTCTGCTTCTTACGTCAGAGTTCTGGGATATGAGCATCTGCTCTCCCTGAACTCCGACACCACAGCATTCATTTCATATGAGCCACTAAAGCAGACTGTGTCTAACTGTGCACCATCTCAGCTGCTCTCCACACACAGGCCATTACAAATTCCAGCAAGCAGTTCTACGGAACTGAGTACTGTACACCCAGAATTTGCCAGAGTGATATAAAAATAAGACTTTTACCTTGTCAAATAAATTATTAGGCAAGTAAGTGATCCTAGCAAAGAGATTATTAAAATCCAAGAAAATGCTGTCAAAGATTTGTGAGAATAAATTTAGGACTTAGAAACCATTAGAATTATTCCATTCAAACAGTTGGAAACATTCTTTTGTCATTTTAAGTCATTTTCCCCAGAGAGTTTGATTTTTTCAGAGTAATCACATGATCCCAGGTGACAGGCAACAAAAACCTCATTAAAAAGATACTTTATAATAGCTTTGAATTATCATCCCTCAGAGCTAATCCTAGACCTGACATGATCCTTTCCCATATACTCCTGAAACTACCTTTTGCAGCTCTCTAAAAGATGAGATGAAATCACATAAACTTCATGTAACATCACCTTTTCTAGATGCTCTTTACTTATTAGTGCTCCCACGTCGACTGTAGGATCTGAGGGATTCCCAGTCTTCCACTTCTTGGCCTCTGCCACAAACCTCTTCAAAAACTCACTGTATATTCCCCTCTGAACGAAGATCCTGGAGGTGCAAAGACAGATCTCACCCTACCAAAAAGAAAGAAACAAACAAGAAATCAACAATATTGGTTCATATTACATCGCACTATTGACATGTACTAGGAATTACAACCCAGACCACTTGTGTCTCTGCAACCTCAAGAATGCAAACTACATTAACCAGCACCGCAAAGTGGGATTTTTTTTCCAGATAAAAAAGGAAAAGTGAAGGAAAAGGCAAAACAGTATCAGGATCATGCAATCACTACCATAAATAAACTTGATTTTTCATTGATTATATATTTTTCTTCTCCAACATTTTTTATAGGAATTTGGATTTCCAACTCTGAATGATCTTTCTCTTTATTTCCTGAAAATCTCCCTCTGATACCAAGCTATTTTTCTAAACGTTTGCCCAGATACAATTTCCTGGCTTTGGTGTTCTCTCCTGTGGGTGGTGATGAGGGAAGAACAATGCTGGTAAAATTTTGGTGGAAGTCCCCTAATTTAATTCTAGCAAATCAGCAGGCTTCCCACTTAGTTGCACAGTGGGTCTTAAAGCAGCTGCTTCCCTGAGAGATAAGAAATGTATCTACTTTGAGACGGATAATAACACCTCGTTATCTTCTGATGGAGAGCATGAAAAAGAGCCTTTCGTTACTTTGTTTCCCTCCTTGTGGAATAATGAAACATTTTTCATATTTTTCTACTTAGGATTTTCTCACATGCAGTCTTGAAACAGACCTTGACAATTTGAGATTCAGACCCAAAGGCAGATGCACCCACGCACACAAACCCTCAGACATGCACCCCTCCTGCTGCCAAAGGGGTTTATGTGTTATAGGGGTGGGATGCACCTGGTTGGCAAAGCTGGACCTCACGGTGGTGGGGATGCACTGGCTCAAGTCAGCATCATCAAAGATGATGGCAGGGTTTTTGCCTCCCAGCTCCAGCGAGAGCCGCTTGCAGTGTGGAGCACTTCTCTCCGTGATCCGCTGGGCCGTCAGCGTGCTGCCCGTGAAGGAGATCAGAGGCACCTCGGGGTGGCACACCAGGGCCTCTCCTGCCTTGGCACCCGTTCCAAACACCACATTCACCACCCCTGGAGGCACCCCTGGTGGGAACAAAGGCACACAGTCATCAGACCTTTCCTGTCACTCAGAGGGTGTCACTTCACTGTGTTTTGTCCCTTAAGTTAGAAAGTAACCAGCAGCTCGAGGGCGACAAATACTGACCCTTAACTTCAGTAATTTCAGCTTAATTTCAGCTGAAATCCATGCTATTAAACAGGTCTGGGGTTCATGGGTTAAACGATAAAACCAATTCCACTAATTAATCAAGCCTGTCTGACATGCCTCATTAGAGATCTGGTGTTCAGTCATTCAGGGAAGAAGCAATTGTCCTCCCAGTTTTAATCAATAGTGCACCAAATGCAGCCATGACACAGTCACCAAGAGCTGATTCTCAGTCTTTTACGCTCTCATGGCTCCTTTGCTTGTACCACAGACTTAGGACATCCTTAAGTGGAGTGCAGGAGGGGCAACGAATGTACACAAGAACTTTTCATCAGAAGATAGTGGAAAAAAATGGGCAATAGCTGGGGTGCAGAAGATAGGGTAGAATGAGGACACAGAAAGCTTTTTGTTCTCCAGTGCAATATTCAGCTACAGCAAACAGTCTTTCCCAAAGCCTTTGAGCACCTTCTGCTTTCTGCAACAAAAAACCCAAAGTGGTGCACAGACAAGCATTTCCACCCTATTCCCCCTCCTTATAGTGCTATGGGGCTTACCTGCTTTCTCCAAGAGCTTGCACATCATCCAGGCTGTGACAGATGTCATCTCACTTGGCTTGGCAACCACAGTATTTCCACATGCAATGGCAGGAGCTATTTTCCAAGTCAACAAGTACAGTGGCAAATTCCAAGGACTGATTAAACCAGCTACAAAACAAAACCACAAAGACAGGAGGTCAGTCTGTTGGGATACAAAACTAATTTCTCTGACCTAAAGCACCTATACACCAATTCAGTTTTATGAAGGGAATTTGGCCATGGCTTTTCTTTCCAGACAACTGTACAATAAATTTGCAGCATTTGTCACAGGGAGATAGCTTCTTAAAGATCTGTGCAAATGATTCTAAAAGTGATCAGCTGAACTCTCTGAATAAATTTTGCTGCTTCTTCAGGGCAGAATTTTACATTCTCAGAAAGTTTTTTAGTGTTTCCTATGAGCACTAATGCAAGGTTAGCCATAACAATCATTTACAACAACTGGTCTGTGGTAATACTTTTTGTTAGCAAAGAGCAAGTGAAAGTAATCATAGAATGTTCTGGGTTGTGAGGGTCTTTAAAGATCATCTGGTTCCAAGCCCTAAGGGATACATTTCACTAGACCAGGTAGCTCAAAGCCCCATCCAAGCTGGCCCTGAACACTGTCAGGGTTGGGGCACTGTCCATTTCTCCAGGCAACCGGTTCCAGTACCTCACCACCCTCACAGTAAAGAATTTCTTCCTAATGTCTAATCTAAACCTGCCCTCCTTCAGTTTGAAGCCATTACCCCTTGTCCATCACTACAAGCCCTTGTAAAAAGTCCCTCTTCATCTCTCTTGTAGGTCTCCTAAGAGCTTTCTCTTCTCCAGGCTGAATGTGCCAGCTCAGATCATTCCTGCTTTCTCTTGCTCTTCAAAGCTGTTTTTTATTTTAATATTAAACAAACTATGTATAGCATATAGTACACAACTTTCAGATAAATTTTAGTCTAACTTATGAGTGCCAAAATTTATCCCTACATAAGTGGTTGTTCCCACGAATCGCTGAGAGATTAGAATTATTTTCAGTAATTGCTTTTAGGAATATTTTTACTTTACATATTTATTGAAAATTATGAAAAAAAAAAATCTGTAATTGTCAGATGTGACTCCTCACAAAAGCCAAAGGATTTCTTTCTGTTTGATGGAGCAGATGCAGTGATGGACTTTTCCTTATGAGAATAATTTTACCAGAAGTCATGTCCTCCACTGCTCAAGAAAACTTTTTAAAAGGTTCTCTAAGTCAGCCGATTTTATGTTTTAAGTAATTCCAGTACAAATGTGGAGCACTCATATATATTTAATATGCTATTTATGTTATATATATAACATAACCTAATAATGACATCATTACCACACTGTTACCTGCCAGCTCAGCACAACCACTTTATTTCTGAAGCAGCAGCAGCATCTAGCGGCCGAGTTCAGCAATTCCCCAGCTACAGTGGTTCATTCACCCACGTGCACTCAGGTCACAGACTCACTACAAACTACTCCTGCTTTCCCAAAGGAGAGGGGGATCCCGCTCTCCCCGCAGGAGCAGCAGCTCAGTACTCTGCACATCTCACTGATCCACGCTGCAGTACTCACCCACAGACACACACAAGAGAGATTTTGAAGGTGAGAGCAATAGGCTAAGCTTTCTATGCATTTTTTTTGCCATGAAGTAGCATAACTGATTTTACATGAGGTTGCTGATACTTTAGCAGACAAGCCCATGTTTAGCACACAACTCAGAGACAAAAAATGCTTTCAAAAAAAATCTTTTCTTTGCTGAGTCCCTACTGAGGCAGACATTTTGCCAAGCTTTTGTGCATGTGAGGATCATCATACCAACTCCCACAGGTGCCCTCGAGGTGTAGTGCATGCAGCCCATGCTGGGCATCTCGGTGCACTCTGTGACATGGTGAAGTATGGAAGAGGCGAAGAAACGGAAGTTGTGCACGGCCCGAGGGATGTCCACTGTTCTGGCAAACGTAATAGTTTTTCCTGAAACAAAAACAAGCATGCTGCTGTCATTCATCATGGACAGAAACAGTGCTTTATAGTCTGCTCTGAAAGTTGATTTGTTTTGGGAAATGTCTTTTGTCCCGTGCCCAAGTAATCCCAGCACACTGCAACCATAGTCGACAACAGCTCTCCTCTAGTAACGCATTCCAAATATCCGACAACTGAAGTCAAACTCAGCAATTCTGAAAAGCAAGAATTCCCCAGGAATCCCAAGTCCAAAACCTCCTCAAAGTTCTTGCACACCAATTTGCTCCAATAGTTCATGATGTACTAAAAATTTCATCCAAATCCTCCATTTCAATATTCAGCAAGGCGCACTATATTTGAAAACAACAGTTCCAATTTTTACCCTGATCCTTTGACTCTGCTTGTGCAAATGCTTCCAGGTCATGTTCAATCAGGTCTGCCAATTTGTTCAGGATCTGAGATCTTTCCAATGGACTTTTTGAGGACCAAATGGGGAAGGCATCTTTGGCAGCTTTGACAGCAGCTTCCACCTAAAAAAGCAAAAGAGAGATAGTGAATGCTAATGAAAGGCTTAAGAAAATATCAAACATTCATCAGATAAATTCATATTTTAGAGACTACTAATCCAGATGACATTGCTGGGAAGACGACAACTCCTTAGAACTTCTTTATTGTCATCAAGACACTATCCCATAACTCAAGAAGTGTTATTGAAACAGAATATCTAGAAAAGAAACTTCCACTGGAACTTTTGCTTTTCTCCAAATTACAGCAACTTGTGGGTCACCCTCCAGGCCTGGAAGAAATGCTGGACTGATCAATTGGCACCAGCAAGTGCCACTGGCCAAAACAAAAAAGAATCTTGTTTCTCATGGAGGAAAGAGCAAGAATCTCTCCAGAGTAAATGCAGCTTCAGTCTAAACATGCACAACCCTTGCAACACAGGACTTCAGCCACACCAGGCAATGATGAAAGTAAAGGGCTGGGGAAGAAATGGACCGGATGGTCTGCTAGCTCTTGATTTACATCATTTGGTTCAAGCAAGGACTAAGAATATATTTAGGGAATGGACACTCAGAGAAAAATTTTATCTTACCTGATCACAACTAGAAACTCATTAATGCCCTCACAGAAAAAAAAAAAAGTTCCTTTCTAAACTCTGGGGATTTAGTCAGTTCTCTCATCAGACACCTAAGGAAGCCTACAGATAAGCATCATTATATGCATTTATAAAGATGCACATCACTCTTATCAGTATTTTGCTTGAGATGTACATGACTGCTGCATGGTCCTTTAGCCTGACATTTCTGAACAGTGGCAGATTACCAGCACTTTTCTGAAGCAGACTTGTCTTCAAATGATTAAAATTCAGCAGAAGGCTCTCTCTCCCATCAATCATTTCCTCTGGACTCTTAAATGGAGGTTACCTGCATCTGTCATCTGTTGATTTATAAGCAGCTCCTTCTTCATGTTTACCAGTCTCATGCTAACTAAAGATGGTCATCAATATCCTTCCATATTTTAATTAACTGCCCTATTTCCCAACTTTTGCTTCCTATGTATCACTTATTCAATACTCCCAATATCTAATATATGCATCCAAGTAGTGATTTAGCCAAAGTCGTCTTAGCTGATTTCCTAAAATTTTGCTCATAGAATTTCTTCAGTTTTGAAAATCTGCCAAAATCAATAACTAAGAGGATGCTGATGTAATATTAATCAGACCAATATGACCTCTCTGAATGTTGCCACATTGCTGGTTCCCAGGAAGTCACTGAAGGCTCCTCTGCACCAATTCCACAAAACTGAGTTCTGAATTTGTTTCTTCAGAGTGTGATGGGTTCTATAAAAACCATCACAAAATAATTTACAGACACTCCTAAGATATTTTACTAATGACACAGAAGTTCAAGCAAGCAAAAAGATAAAATCAATCTACCCCTTCTCCTTCCCCCTCCCACACACATCAGAATTTATGGGCCTGTTAAAATAAGGCCCAGAGTTCGAAAGCCAGAACACCACCAGTACAGAGGGCAAGGTGGGAAATAAACCAACATGCAGAAGGATCATGGATCACTGGCCATGCTCAGAAACCCAGACTCTTCTCTTTTGACTGTAGCTCGACAACCTCCTGCTCAAGTGCCAATGGCAACAGGCTGTCAGCCACTGAACAGCTGAAGCAGGACCAAACCAGGCCTGGGAAAGGGGAACTGCAGCTTCCTGAGTGAGTCCAGTGCAGATGCCGCGCTGCCCTGAAAAGGTTCACCCGCTGTGAAACCATACCACTTTCACTAACTAACTTGTTCTTCCACCCTCCCATCCTGTGGTGCTGCTGCTGCTCATCTGTCCTCTCCTCTGTGGCCTTTTCCACCAGGTGCTGCCAGGAAAGGAGATAGTCAAGACTGTCTGCATTTTTAACCCTTCAGTGGGTTTAGAAGGACAAAAATGCTGCTTTTTCACAGACGGCACAAGAGAAAACTAGCAAAGGAAGGAATTAAGTGGCAGTAGATTCATATAAAACAAAGTAAGAGGAAAAAAGGAGAGAGATTTGTAGAGAAGAGAGCACACAAAGGTTAAACAGTCACTTAGTTTGACTAGCAAAAGCAGCAAAGAAAGTCAAGCCACAAAGAAAAACACGCGTAAGAATTCAACTATGAACTTGTGTCTGAAACACTTCCTTCTGCTTTCCTCTTCTGCACAAGACAGACACAGAGAAACAATACACAATCCATACCCATCGCTATCAAAATACCCCAAAATGAACTGCCCTCAGGAGACGATGTTTGCTTTTGCAGGGGATGATCTGCAGGAGCCAGGTTCTTTAAAGAGAAGTGTTTTTAAAGTAGATATTTGTCAGCACTAATTAGTCCTCATCAGCCTGTCTTTTGGAGATACAGGGCACCTGCTCAGCTTGCTGTGGTACTGCCATTTAGAATTTAAGACATCTAGCTGGGGAACAAACTAATCCCTAGAAAAAAAATGTATTGGCATTTTTGGCAGAAGGTGGCTGAAATGGCCACAGCAGCTGACCTGGTGTTAAACTCCAGGGTCAGCAACAGACTCACTGTCTCCCCTTGTGTCACCTTCTAACTTCCCACTAAAATTAACCAAGAAGATACGTAACTGGACATTGAGCCTTGCCAGAAGTCAGCATCCTGAGCCCTTTGTTGAACTCGGGTATAGATGCTTACTTTGTATCTCTAGATAACCTCAAGCAGTATGTGATTGCATTTTCTTCAGCATATTCCATCAGTCACCAGCCAGGATGCCAGGCTCTACAGAGCCCAACCTTTGTGTGTAGGTGGCTAAAGGCACCACCAAATCTACAGGTCTTTAAACTGGGTTCCCATTGCTACACACAACCATTGACTCAGAAATCTGAAAAGCCATTACTCTTAAGAGTGTTTGAACTGGATCTCTAGAGTAACCAGCAGCCTCTGGCATTCACATATCTCTCTGGTTTTAACAATTTTGCAAATGATTGGACAGGAACATTTGCACCTGCACATAAAACAGCATATTTTTCAGGCAGAATTAAGAGAGGAATGAACATACACAGATGTATTCCAACAAACCCAACCTGTTACTCTTTAACCCTTGGTCATCAGCATCTAACAAATATTTACCCAGTTGAAATCACAGTGCAAAGGTTTCTGCTGAGAGAAGCAAAGAGAAAGCATGTCAATAAGGCTGAAATGCAAGTGAAGGGATCAGCTACACACAGTAGTAGTTTGTTTTAAAATAAATTTTGAAAGTGCTGTCACTATTTGACAATATTTTCCAAGCCCTCTGTGCTATCCAGGCTTGTACAGTCACTTCCCCCTTCAGTAAGTCTGAAATACTATTTGGACACAGACTTGTAGGCCTCCTATAAAGTAGTATCAATGAAACTGCAGCTCCCATGATGAATGTCATTGCCCATCCACACCTGAATACGTACAAAGCTCCAGGAAACATTCGCCTCAGTAGAGAGCACAAGACTAGGAAAACCTATGGATACAGCGTATGTTGTAAGGAAATCCACTTCATTACAGCCACTGAATATCCAACTGCTAATATCAAAACCAGAGAGGTCTGAAAGCTTCTTACCATCTTCAGAGAAGAGACACCAAGCCAAAAATCCTTTTAAATGAAAACTGCAAATCATCAAGACACTAAGGGAGAACACATTTAGTTGCATATGGTGCCTCTAAATTTATTTACAGAAAAGATCAATAAACAGTCTTCTCACTTACAGATTGTTTATATTTACAGCCTGTCTGGGTGTTATTGTTAACTTATGCACAAGGCATCTCCCACCATGTGAGCTGAAGAAGTTCCATGCTAGTTACTGAAGCTTTGTTGATTCACACCAGCTTAGAATCCAGACCATAACTTTCTAATAGCAAAACAAAAAAAAAAGACAGCATTTCCTGCTGCAGCTGTGGATTACACAATACTATAATGTAATAAAGAAGTTACTTGTTTAAGCATTGAAGTAATCATTTTTCTGTTCTCTCACTCATAAAATTATTGTTACATGCATTTTACATTTTTCACTCCTTTGTATATGTGGATAGTACTCACCTCTTCTTTGCCACTGTCTGGAACCCTGCAGTAGACATCTCCAGTGGATGGATTATAGGAGTCTACGTAGGAGGAACAAGGAACAAATTTGCCACCTATGAAGTTTTCCAGTACTAAGAGAGCCTGTGAGTGAGCCATCGTTGGCTGCTTGCTTCATCTGTGGGTTTTTTTTTTTTCAATGAGGCATCAATTTAGATTAGTATGTCTGTGTGTATTTGCACAGCGAGTCCGAACTCCTCCCCCTCCCTCTTCCCTGCACCACTTGCTTACAAGCGGGAACAAACCCTGACCAATAACAGCAGGAATGGGGAAAAATTAGTATTTCTGTGGCACTTGGGTCTTTTCTAGGAGTCAAAGCAAGGAAAAAGAGCACAGTTGCTGGAAACCAGCTTTTTCTGTGTCTATAAGAAATAAAGTACTGAAAAAAAGAGGATGACACAGGAATTTCAACCTGTAACAGTTTTTCAAGTTACATTTTGTAGACATTTTGCAACAACTAAACAAAATAATTCCACACTCAAACACCTAGCCAGGAACCTGCTTCTAAGTGTCAGCAGACCCAAGAAAAGACACTTAAGAGCATCATGTCTGAAACTTAGGTTCACTGTTTTATCATCATCAATACTTTCCCTTGTATCCCCAAAACCAATGCACCTACCAAAACAAAAGATTTTAAGCACTAAGAAACTCTTCCATCGATATCCCCAAACATCAAACAATACAAACAGCTGAGTGACCCCTAAATTCAAACAGAAGAGAAGCACAATCCTACGTGGTACACTGTTACATGTTGTCAGAAAATCGTCTCTTTTTTTTCCCACAAAAAAAGCAAGACACTGGCTTTCATGCTTTCCATATATTCCAGTGGAAGTCACCTTACTACAGAGAAGACTGTCACTCATAATTAGTTTTTTCATTAACTTCCCAAGAACCTAAACCGCTTGGTAAGAGCTGGGTAGAAGACATTTTCTCCAAGACAATGCTTAGGATTATCAAATTGCTTTAAGATTGATTGCATGCTACCTCCTTGCTTTCCAGAGATATTCAAAACACTACACCCAGAGAGCCGTATGTTCTCCTCAGGAGATTGTGAAACTCTCAATCAGCAGTTTAGGAAGGTTTTGTATCCTAGACAACTGCCAAGCCATCAAATTTCACATGGATCGACATGCAATCATATTTTGATTGAAGAAAAGTGATATGCTTCTATTGCACAACAAATCATTTATGCTTCAACCAAGCAGCACCCCTGGGCAGAGTTCAAATATGTGTCGAAAGGCAGGGCAGTAACGTTGAAACTGGATTAGGTAATACCATGCTTTTCCCAAGATGCAAACTGGGAAAACATGCAGTAGCTTTTCTGTTATCACAGAAAAGTGAGCCTCAACATTTAATGCAACCATGTGTGAGAAGAGTTATCAGAGGTTCACCCTGTATCACACTTCCTTGTCCATAAACAGCAAGGAACTTAGGCAAGTCTTAAAACTGAAGCTTGCAGCTGTCACCTGACTTTAGAGCAACGTAAACACTTTCAAAGTTTGAAGGCAAGCTCAAGTGGGAGAGGTTCAGTGCATGAGCTTGGCAGTATAAATCTCTGGAATCCAACAAGGGCACCAAAACCTTCACAGTGGCATGTTGAAACTGCTAAACATTTAAGTGCAATTTTTGGTCTATAAAAAGAGATAACAAATAGCGGTAATTCATAGATTCAGTTTTGGCATTCACAGTTTTCAGGTATTTCAGATTCATAAGATTTTACAAAAGTCAGTTCCACAGTATCCATTGCTGATACTTCTACAAATATCCATGTAGTCAACAGTAAAATTCATCTATGTGGTCAAGTGCAGGTAGCTGCTGAATTGGGGCTAAAACACCCAAGTGCAAAAAAAGTTATCTACAAAAAAAAAATCACTTGGGAAGAGTAGGTACAGACTTTAAAGGACTGTGAGTGAACAAAACAACATAGCATTTTGTGTTCTTCACTACTCTGGACACAGCTTTCCTTTGGTTAACCACAGCAACCAACGCTCTGGAGCATCTACTTCAGTTCCTGTCCCTTACTACTAACTCTGGGCAAAGGTGAATTGTCTCCACTCTGCACTCACATACAGGTCCTGAAATATCTGACATCCTCTCAAAATTCCTACCCAAAGAAAGCCTTCCAAGTTGTAGTAAAGTGTGTCTGTTCTGAGCTGGAGGAGGCAGAAGGACCCTCATTTCAGCTAGGAGGTTTCATTCGCTAAAAAGCAGGAAGGAGTTACAAGCATAAGTCAGCACAATTTGGCTTTAGCAGACACCACAAGATTAAACTGTCAGCCTCTGTTCAAAAGAGCACTAAATCTGGATGAAAGAGATGTGTATGCACAGTGGCTGCACTGAGTAACATGAGAAAAACTGAAATTATTTCTTCAGAAAGCCAAGCTGGATGCCAGTTTCGCATTTTAACTCATAAGTTTATTCTGAAACATCTCAGTTATGGTAAGTGAAGAATAATTAACACAATTTAGGAGTGTTTAAATAAAAAAGATAAGGGAGACAAAAATGCTCAGACAAATTTATTTTATTATTCTTACTGTTTAAAAAATAAAATTAGCCAAAGTTGGCACAGCTTCCACTACACAGCAAAAGAAAATTTCTTTTTCTTTAAATAAATTTTGGGACATGGAAAACAATCCCATGATAATACTACATGCCATTCTCTTGAAAACAAGGTAAATAGTTCTTTTTTTTCCCTGAATATGCTTTCAATTCAAACCTAAATATATATTAGACCAATAAGGTTACTTTATTGAATTAATGTGCAGCAAAGAAGCAACCAAATAAAATATGTAAACAATTTATGTCTGGAAGTAAGGAGTTTGTTTCATGATAATTCATCATCTTTTTCTCTAATTCAACTTTCTAATACTTTTCCATCAACTTCTCTAAGGGCTAAATTCCACATGGAGAAACACATGAGATTCTTGAGATAAGAAGTGCAACACTTAGTTCCTTGTCAGTTGGCATCTTGTTCTGCAGCAGGAGAGACTGATGAAGGGATCCCCAGATGTCTCACACAATTTGACTTTTGTCATCACCATCTTCTCCCCAATTAATTGCACTTGTTCCTTCAACTGAAATAATTGGATTCTTAAACAGAAGTTGGGATATCTGATTGAGTTTTGCTTGGACGGTGGAAATTCTGTCACCACTGTCATTCTTTAATCTAAAAACACAAGCAAGTGGAAAAAACCCTATGGTGAAAAATTAAGTTCTAAGTGTAAAATGATCACAGTGTTTTTCAGTATTATATAGTTGTGAAAAAATAATTCCTTTTCCACTTAAATTATCAGAACAAGATGACAGGTACTAAAATAGCAATTCCCAAATAACAAACCAAAGAGTTTATTTAGTCCCAATTCTACAAACATTAGTCTACATCTAACCACTGCAGATCTAAACAGAACCCCACTCACCTCAACCTAAATTTAATGAAAAAAGGGTGCAATCCATACTATATCTGGATCTTATTTAAGACCAGACAGACTTTTAAGAGCATTATAGATCCATAATGCCTCTGACTGACCTAGCACATCTTTCCTGTGCATACATGGAGAAACCAGAAATGTTTGTGCTCTAAGTTTTGACATTAAATGACTCAGCCTTTAGTTCTCAGTACTAGGACTTGGTTAATGTGACTAAATCACAGGAAGATTTTTTTTTTAAGGGACAGATAGAGGGACATTCATATTTTTTGCTTCTAGTAGAAGACAAAATATTTATGTTTAGCCCCACAGTCTTTGCTTCATCTCACACAGGATCAGAAAATGGTTTTAGGCATCAGCAGGAATCAAATGTACAACTGTTTTTAATTTTAACAGAAAAAGATACTGGATCCAACCTAGACACAGTAAAAATGGCCAACACTTCTTATTTATAAACTGCTCCCAGTATATTTATACAGGCAGATTTCCAAAAGATTGATGTTAACTCCAAGGGGAAGAGGGGAAGTTCTAAAT
The DNA here is from genome assembly GCA_020086605.1 of Lanius collurio. Taxonomy (NCBI): domain Eukaryota; kingdom Metazoa; phylum Chordata; class Aves; order Passeriformes; family Laniidae; genus Lanius; species Lanius collurio. Next base: position 2,947,734 of record JACBWW010000002.1, read on the forward strand.
AGATTAATTTTTACTCCTAAAAAATGAAATGGAATCATGATAAGTTTTCCTCACATCTTGCTGAAGCACTGTCTCTTTTTTAGCGGAAATTATTTGCTTTTTGGGCTAGAGGGTGTAAAACAAGACTTGACCATATCATTGCTCCTCCACAGTATAGAAAGTCTTACAAAAATGCCATACCTCTGTAACAACTCCTGCAGCAATAGTGGAACCACTGTAGCGTAACATAAACCTCCCCAGCTCTTTAAAATCTTTGTACAACTCTAAAGCAACAGGTCTTTGAGTTTGTAGCTCTATTAGGGCGTTCTGTCCTTTAGCCAAGAACCTGCAGAAATATATGCATGGATAAATGAATAAAAGAACACTGAATAAATGAAAAAAAATCATCTTAAATGGCCCAAAGTATAATTATCAAGCTTGATTTCCAATATAATGCAAACCATGAGACTGAAAACCCATTTGCCTGGAGTATACATTTTAATAAGGCATCTGAGTTTTCTTCAAAAACTTGGCACTCACCACAGCATGTAACAAATTGTTTTGAAGCTAATTATCTCATTAACACCTGTTTTTTCACATCAAGTGGAAAACAAGTCTTGTTTCAAGCCCCACAACTAAAAAACCAATTCATTGCTTTGTAGAAGTCTGCAACAGATTCAGCTATGCAATTTCTGGAAAAGGATTATTCTGAAAATGTTGTATGTATCAAACAGCATTTCTAGCCAAATACAGCTTTAAATAACTAGAGGGATGATACTGTAGTTCTGTGGGAAGACTCACTAAATTTCTTTTGCACTGACACACTGTCTAGTCAAGTATATTTTAGACAGTTAGCCATCTCCAGAATTATGTAAGGATCCCATACTTTAACAGTAAAAAAGAAACACTGTAAAGAAAAAGTGAAGGGCTGATGATCTAGGATTCATTCCCAATTCTCCAAGTGACCTAAGTCATTGTACTTCTCAGGTGTTCCACATTCATCAAGTGGGCAGGAGGTTCTTCACTTTGTAAAGCACATTGAAATCCAAACATGAAACCAACTAAAACATAAAAGCATATTCTTATAACATACAACTGATTCATAGTAGAACCTGTTTGACATACTGTGTATTAAAAGTCAACCCATTTCTTCAGTAATTATTAACTATTCAAAACACTTACTTAGGTTTTTTCTTTGTCACTTCACCAGTGCTTTTGTGCAGGACACTCAACAGCCTTGTAATAGTAGCAGGTTCACTTACTGTTTGATAGTGTAAAAGCACCTGAAAATATTTTCTGCAGTTATTAAACATCCTACAATATTCAGCAATCCTAGGTGTTAATACTTAAACAACAGCTTCTTTTAAGACTGATTTTTTTAAAGAAATGCTTATAAAACATCTCTCACAGACGCCTCACATCCAGTAACTGTTCCTAGTTCTTAAACTTTGTGATCATTACTGATATGACCCAAAGGCCATATTTTATATAATCATAAATACACTTTTCATCCTTTAGTGTTTTGCTTTTGCCAACTCAGAGTAGTTCTGTAGCATGAATTGATATCTCATTTATTTTAAAAGGTATCTTACACTTAAATCTATCATTATATTTCCACAAGATGTGAGCCTCTAAATCCTAGATGTGATGAAACTCACATTCACTGAAATGGCTCAGCTATGTATTAAAAGCAAGTAAAAATATGCATAAACAGCCACAGTAGCCCCTTCTATCCACTTTGAATTACAGAAGAGTGTTTCCTCTGGAAAGACAGAACTGCTTCTGCATTCCAAATGTCTCGTATTCAGGGGCAGAACATGGAGAAGAAAAGCCCTGAGCAACCTGCCATGAACAGTTTTCAGAGGCTTACAGGAAATCCTTTAGTGATTGGAACTTCAATATTGAAGATGAGAACTCGAGCTCTGAACCGAGTGCAAACTTTAATGGGTTCCTTGGGATCACAAAATACACAGCCCACACTACAAGAGAGAACAAAAAAAAAAATCAAACAAACAGATGTGTCTTGACATAAAAGTGTTAAATAATTATCATTTTCCAGTGCAGTTAATAAGACAAGCAAAGGAAAAGCAACACCACTTTAATATAACTGGGGTGGTAGGGGGGTTTGTTGGTGCATGGATATCCAGCACCACTGTATTAAAGCCTGTAACAAAATGAGTTCCTAGACAATGTCTACCTTATTTTGTGTGTATGCATGAAAGGCTCTGTCTAGTTCAGTGAACAATTACGTCCATTGATAATCAGTTTCTGAAAATGTCATTGTTTCCTGTGTGTAGGTATTTTTAAGAATTAGACTTTCATTCAGAGATTCAGTATTTCCGTTCAATAGCATAAAATACTGAAGGGTCCCCAAAACTGCAGTACTGCTGCCTGTAGCTCAAATATTTTCTGGATAATAAGGGAACATCATGATCAGGACTCAATACCTGAGCTCTCAGTAGCACTCATTTCCAAAAAATTCTACATGGAGTCACAAGAAAGCTGCTGCTTGTTACAAGTTAGTAAGCATATAGCTTTTTCACAGGGGCTAGTTTTAGCTATCTAAAATGAAAGGAAAATTAATTCTACACAGGAAAACATGATGGAAGAGAACAAACAGCACAATTAAACATGTACATCAAAGTTCATCAATATCAAGAGGACTTGAAAATTCATAGCTTTTTATTGACAACTCTAACAGATCTCCAAAAGATGAGTGACATCCAGGTAAAAAATTGACTCAAGACTTCATTCAACAAATAGAACAAGACTTCCCTCACCCTTTTACCAGTAAGAATTCCACTCCACTACAAAATGGCAATACAGAATTCCTGCATTTTTCTCTTAAATCACAGCATAAACCTGAAAAGCTATCAATTCAAGGAGATTTTCAAAGAGTACCTTGAAAGTTTGCTGTCTGAAGTCCAACTGGAACATAAAGAAGCTGAACAAATTATGGATCCAGTTATCTGGCCTAAACAACAACTGACATCTAAAAGCTTGGGGCTAATGCTTAGTGTGAAACCTACAGACTGGAAAAGACACAAGGAGATTTCTGTGTTTCATTATCAAACCACCCCTCAGCAAAACATTTAGGAAAACAAGTCATACAAGCAGCTAAATGTGTTGAATAAACAGTTTCCATCAACTCCACTTGTCCAGATTTACACATTAGTACAAAATGGCAGTTGTTTGGATGTGTCTCATTAGAATAACTGATCATTTGAGAAGTCCTTTAAAAATTTTCTGTTTACTTTAGCAACACAGGTTTAATTTATTTGGCAATTAAAATGTCCAAGGACTACTCTAAAGAAAAGGGCTTGGAAGGTTACTGGTGTCAGCACTAGGGCAAAGGATGAAAACTGACAGTATTCTTCTGAGGCTGCCGTTGCACATATGGCAGATGTTTCCAACGTTTGTACATGCAGGCCAGGTGATATGCATCACTTTGGTTTTAAATATCCTGGTAGCCACATCATTCTTCAAGTAAACCGCTGCAATACAGCCCAGTGTAATAGTTATACAGCTTTTCATTAAAAACAAACCGTTACTTAGACTGAAACCCAGTTCTGCTCACTTGATTTTGATGATATCCATGCCGGTCAAAGTGAGACTAACGTGATCTCCTGCTGCAGCCCAATCAACTGGTTCATCGTGCAGTGTGATTCCTGGAAATGAGTAAGAACAGAACCTCACAGTGAAGTACCTAGGTTCTGAGCTACAAACAAACAGCTCTGTTTGGGCCATTTGTGCTTCATCAACCATTACTCATCAATTTTCAGTATTAATGGGTTGAGAGTAAAAGCTTTTTAACCGAGAAGACGGAGGAAGCTTTTCTTTCCCGTTGGTGAGGGTTCACTATTCTCTCTCACCACACCCTGCACCATAACAAGGCCTTATTTAAGCCAGAGGAGGGGATCGGGCCCTTGTCACTGGCACAGATGACGCAATCCTGAAAACGCTGTAGTACTAATATCTCCGAATATGTGCCCCACCCACCCTTTGAGGCACACGTACACCCTAGACCGCATCTTTCATATACTTTAATGGAACTGTGTCAACTTTCATTTACCTTAAGTGGGTTTGCTGACTCTTTCATAAAAAAGCGTAACTGATGCCTTTTGTTCGCAACATCGTGTCTATTAGAAAGCACCTTTACAAGTAATTAAATTCTGATTTTTATGTATTTTCATTTCTTTCAAAGACAACCTGGCTGGTGTGTGAGGGCAAGACTAATTAGCTCTGATTAAACATTCTGAGGTATCTGGTAGACACCAAGAGAGAAAGAAAAAAACTGTTTTTTAGAAATACTGCATATATTTATAGAATCTAGTTCCATTTTGCTGTGTATTGTACCTCTTGACTTGGAGATTTTTTCCCAAAACAACTTGCCAAAAACATGCCAGAAAGCATGATTCAACTATAAGCGTGTTAAGTACCATTTTTTAAGCAACATTGACAACTATTTCATTATATATCTGTCATTATCACAGAATGAATGAAATTCAGCCTCTTGAAATAAACAACTTGAATCCTTATGTGCACACTGTCTTTAGTAAATACTGTATGTTAAATTAAATTATTACTTCTTCACAGTAAATATAAATAGTAGACGCTTAATGAACTAATATCCCCAACCTTCATTTGCATTTCAGTCATGAGAGAGGCAGTACAAAAGAAAAACCAAAGAATCATGCTGCTGGAGATACTCAAACAAAATATATCTTTTTCCATGGTACTTCCTCTGCTCCCCACACAGAGTAGTGACTACAGTGGTCTGCTACCCAAATTCATCTACATTATTGTAATAATCCTGTGCATGTGAAAAATGTGCATACAACTGTGTAAGTTGATAGACTGAAGAGCTTCCCAAATCAGCAATGAACAAGCTGGGTTTGGAACAGAACACATAACCAAACAAACACTTTGCTGAATTCAGGCTAAATACTTAGATACAAAAATCTATTCATATCTCAAGGACCCAATTTTTTATTCGCTGGTCAATGTAGGAAAATTATCATCTTATCTTTCTATTTGCATATGAAACAAAACCAACTCTGCAGTACAAAGACAGCAAGCTTAATCAGGAAACAGCTAAGCACTTCATGTCTAGCTATTCCTCTTTTCAGAAATCAAATACATTAAATTTAAATCAAATTTTCTTCTCTTTAATAGCTGCTCAAGACAACTATATCCTGAAAGCTTGATAGAATGAAAGGATCAGTGACATATCTTACAACATCAAACAAGAGCAATGACTTAATTCTCAACTTTTTCACAAACAATTAATAAGATTAATTTCTAAAGGTTGTTCAACATCCTCATACTTCCTAACAGCAGAAACACTCCACAGTAAAGCTGATTGCTAATGATTCCTGTACTGAATATCTTTATAGACATTGCTGGAACTCAAATGCTTTTTACAGGCTCTTCATAAGGCAATGTCAAAAGCCACAAGGGTATAATTTGGATTATCTGACATGGTAAAAAAAAAGTATGCAAGATTTCACATACTCTTCACAGACATATTTATACAGACACAGTCACATCTAAAGAAATTCGTTTTATGCTTTCACAATTTATGTTTGACAGTTAGTATCAGTTTGACAGTCTGTTACCATTTCAGTAACTGTTTCTAGCCCAGTATTGACCTGAAAGTAAACATGCTTCCGAAGACTGTACCTTTTGCAGTGCAAGTTTCATTGGGAGGCATTGCCAGAAGTCGTTCTCCAACTTGAATACAGCCTGCTTCTATTTTACCAGTCACACAAAATCCTGACCCTTGGTCTGTAACAGACACAGCAACAGTGTCAAAAAACCTCATAATACAGTCAATTTCCCATCACAAGTTAGTCCTTCATCATTGCATAGACAAGTTTTTAATATATTGAAGACTTTTTCCCCTCCCAGCAGAGTGTTCAGTACTTGCAAGTTAGCCAGTTGCACATCATAATGAAAATGAAACATTAAATTCAAAACCTCTAGATCTTATGTTTTTCAGAACTAAGGAAGAAATGTTCTTCTTCAAACAAATGTAGGTACATAAAGAAATATTTTTTAGTTTTTTCAGTCTTAGCCAAGCCCCTTAATTTCTAGCAATATTATTTAATTTATCACTTTCTCACTACAATTACAGATAAAAGGCATATGGCAGACGTCTCATAATAATTCTCATGCATGCAGGTGCAAATTCCTTTGCCACTTACTGTTTAACTGAGTCAGAAACCTACATACTCTGTATATTACTTTTACTCCTGGAAAAGTCAAAGAATGCTTAAAAAGAACTCTCAGAACTGATTCTACAATGACATTTTCAGCATCCACACAAACAGCAAATAACCTTTTGCTGAATTCAGTGATATAAGCAAGCATCTCAGTATTTTGTGTCTCACATTAAATTAAAAGCTGAATTCAAAGCTGAATTCAAAAGATCAAGTTGATCTCAAATCTTGAGGTCACTTGCTACCAACTTGCCCTTTGCATTCTTCACAGACACTGATGAATGCTTCCAACCTACTACCTGGAAAAATATTACCAGTATGCCTGCATGCTAATTTTCCTCTATTCATTCCAGCAAATGAGATGAACACAGACAATTAACAGATGACATCAAATGTCAAACAGAAAACTGCCAAAGCTCATCCTGTCTAGGAAAATACCAAAGCGATGTTACAGATGCCACCTCAATACAGTACACAAAAGAACCTGCAGCTGGCTTTGCAAGTACTGGTGGCAACCAGAAACATGAACCAATTCCTGGTTCTTAACCACTCCCAAGCACAATTGAGAAGCATTTATCTTTTGTTCACATCGTCACCAGGTCTGGCTTGGTAAACCAATGTGGTCTTTGAAGCTTCACCAACTCCCATGCTGATTGCTTCCTGAAAGGTGTCAAGTTCCTTCAGTTCCCCCTGAAATCAATGCAAGTGCAAAACAGTGGGGGACAGAATCAGGGCATAAAAAATGGCCCAATTTCTGTGCATTATGGTATTTGGGTTCTCCCAGGACTGTCCTTTATCCTCAGGATTTGGTAGGTGGACAAGGCTTTCTTAGGGTCAAATCAGTCATACCCTAGGCAGAACTGTAATACGTTAAGTGGGGACCAATGAAGCAGTGAAGGGACTTACAGGGACCTCTTTGATCAACAGATAGTTTGCCTGGAGAGCATGAATATTAGGAGGCCTGTGGAGGGCAACAGCTAAAATCTGGCTGAGGCAGGTGAATCATATATGTGGGCAGCCTTAATACAGAAAGGGGTTTTCCAAACCATGTAGGAGTACACTCAGCACTCTCACTTTTTACACACTTCCATAGGCAGCTCCTCCTGAGCATGCACAGCTACTGGAACAGAGCTGAGACCAGCTGTTGCTTCATGTATTTGTATCTGCTACTTCCTCAGGTGGCATCAAACTTAATTAAGTTTTGAGAAGATAAGGTAAGAAAAAATAGCCTAAAAAAACACCTAAAAGGTCACATATAGTGATAAATTCTGTACATGTAAATTGAGTCCCTTCCAAAGTCATTATTTTATTGCGTGCTTTAACAAAACAGATTTAGTCAAAATTGCTCATTTTGTGAAACTTTGCTCAACACAAAAATGATTATTGCAGCTGAAAAGCTGTGATAGTATGTTGAAAGATCTCAATCAATAATCCTAACACACTTTCCCACAGCTCACGAAATTAGAAAAAATAAACACAGTGATGGCATAGATGACAAAAACAGTGGTATCACACTAGGGTAAATTCCCATGCAATACTCAGCTTTATGGCTTCAGTTAAATCAGCTAGCCAAGGGCATGTACAATATCTAGTGTTTTTTCAAAGGCCCACATGGAAATTGCACAAACCTGGTTATTTCCACTTATTATCAGTATTTTGATCTATTTGTACTTCCCCTATAAACACCCTAAATATAAAGCAAAATTTATTAAAAGATGAACTTCAATAATAATATTTGATTACAAATATTTACATTTCAAATCATGCTGTCATTTAGTTTGCAACATTCCTCAAGGGATCTACAGAATGTTTCAAATGGGATGGGTCTAGAAACCTTATTTCTTCTAAGTTACCCGCAACTGTAAATGACTAAATGGGAAAAAAAAATCAAGTTTACCATGAAAATCTTACAGGTTCAAGGCAGTCTATTTTCTCCAGACAATCAAAATAAGGACTAGTTATAGTTCTTGCCATTCCTATCTTTATTAATGCTAGGGGATAACTCACTGCCTTAAATCTTTGGCTGGTTTTAACAGCCACCATCACCCTTTTCTTCCACCCCACCTGCCCAAATTTTTATAGAAAATTTAAGGAATATATCATTATTTACAATAAAAATAATGATCAGAAAAGGAACAAGACAAATTTGTTTAAAATCTAGGACTGGAAAGCAAAAGAGCCCAAAGCTACACAAACAAAAAGTTTGAGAAACACTGTTTTTGTCCAGTAGAACCAGTCTGGGAAAGTCCCACGGTCTGTCCCACAGAACTGTGAACCCATTACACAGACAAATAACTGGTCATGCAGATTTTCATTCTCAATTTCTTTTCCAGTGTGTTCTGCCTTCAACAGTACTATTTAAATCTGACAAGGAATAGTACTTGAAAACTTACTATTCTGGTCCAAGACCACTAATACACACAAACTTCTAACTTTAAGTCTTATTTTGACAGTATTTTTCAACACTTGTGTTAAATACCAGTGAAATGATGGTAAAAATATCATAAAATCAACCAACCTTTAAAAACATCAGCAACACACAGTCTAAATGGTTTATCCACTGATCTCTGTGGTGGCTTGAAAGAATCTGCAAATAAATTGATAAGATCTTTTAGAATTTCTGTATATAATAACTATCTCAGCAACTTCTCAGTTAGAGAAGCTAATTATGTTGCATTCCAATGACTATGTCTCACGTTTTCCCCAAAGTAAAAGTTTTAACACACATAGGACTAAATATTAAGTTTTTAAGTGAGGAAAATTGCACTTACCAATTTGCTCTAACAAACACTTTCCCTTATACCATTGTGTGAGGTCACTTGACTGACTCCTTGTGACTAGATTTTCACCACCAAGGCCACTTGTCGGAATATAAGCCACATCTGATTCCTAATAAAGAAAACAAACAGATGTAAAGCATACATTAACAACAGGATATGCTAGCAGAAGCAAAAGGTGCATTTTCTCAAAATTAGGCATCTAAACTTGAAAAGAATACGTGTCACATTTGTATTTCCCCTGAAGAAAGCAGGTTACTCAGTGGATCCATTTCCTTTCTGGTTACCTCTTGCCTGATCACTCTGCTCCAGAAAAGAGTTGGAGATCCTTAAATATGATGGTATCAACACGGACAACTAGAAATTCAGTTCAGGTAACAAACTCATCTGTGTCTGACAGGCAAAACTTTGGTTTGAGTTACTGCTTTATGCATAGAGATTGTAGGAAGACCACAGCCAGTCCAAATGAATAGTAGCTGGAACTGAGACAATGTGAGCAGAGGGCTCTCATGAGCTCATAATCCACACTGACACTTGCTGCATTATAAAACTCTCTACTGTCATTCACTGTAATCCTGAACATTTAAGATAGACCATTCTTGGTTCCTACTGCTTTGTAGACAACAATCCCAAGAAATTACAAGTGATCTGAGTACCCCAAAGATTCAACAGACCTAAACAAAGATGATGACACAAAGAGTAGTAAAGAACTGACTACCCTTGTTCAGACCTCAATGCCACCCTACCAGTAAGAAAAGGAATCTGCTATATTATGCACACATAGCAGTAGCAGGAAAGTGACACAAAATAACCTGACTGTAGGAAAAGCTCATCCCACCCAAATGCTAGAACAAAGCAATGAAGGCATCATATTACCTTAAAGCCAGCTTGCTTAAGAAATTGGCCAAGCTTACTCGTAATTTCCTGAAATCTTTCCTGCTGCCAATTGACCTAAAATAAAGCACAGATTAAGATATGATAATAAAATGATAGATTTTTAACTGTGACTTGAACATACAGCTGCATGTCAATTCTGTCATAGAAACAGATGTGTATTTATAAACGTGAGATTTACAGGTGCATTCATACTTGAATCCAAAAGAGCACAGACATTAGCAATTACTGATCACAAACAACACACCACTTTTTACAAGTCCTTTTAGTTTCAACAGCAACTTTTTTTTTAAAGTTTACACAAAATTCAGGCTCAGCAAGATATATTCAACACAGTAATAACTTAAAACATAAATAGTAATCTTTAACACACTTTACACATTCAAATGAAACTACTGGGGTCTTGACCTGAATGACCACCAAGATGATCTTAGAGATGCCACTGAGATCAACTATTACATGAGATTTCCAAAGGCACTCCTGCTCATTTTAGCATCAAAATTAACCTTCTGTGTACTGTGAAAATACACCCATAAATTAAAAGAATGGCATTGTAAAGTCAAGGGACAGACCTGGAAAGCAAAGAAACTGATTTACTAATAGATCCTTAAACTTACTGTCCACAAATCTAGACAGAAGCCCTTCACTTAAGCACAGAAATTAAGTGTGTACCTGGTCCATTTTATTGACTGCAACAGCCAGCTGTGTCACTCCAAGAGAGCGCACCAGTAATCCATGTTCTCGAGTTTGTCCACCTGTCTCAAACCCTGCCTCAAACTCTCCTCTGCTGGCATCCACAACCAAAATTGCCACATCAGCCTGCATTATAAGGAAAAAAGAAAATCAGAAGTGATTAAGAGGTGGTAATAATATGGGTAAATACCTCAATCAGTAACATTTCACACAAAACGTACTTTACAGAGGAGGAATCCGGACGTGCTCCAAATGTAATTCAAACTGCTCAGTCCCATCTGTATAATACCCACTTTGCTGAGATATTATGGCATTATGTCATCTCATGTCATAAACCAGCACCTCCTGGTTAAACACAAGACAGTTGTTGGTTTGGGGAACCTGTGCCCTTCAATCTACCTACAGTGGGTGCTGCACAGATCTATACAAAACCAGCCTGTGCTCAGAAGCTTTAGAACACAACGTATGAGCACAGTGTCCAGTTTCCCCTGTCTCAGTCTGGACACCTTGTTAGTGAGATGCTGCAAAAATAGCAAACAAATCACCACGCTAAACAACTGGGGCAACCAGCTGACTGTACACTGGATGTGAATGCTTCACAGTCCACCCAACTCACTGGAGCGTGCCAAAATCACAAGGTGGCAAAGACAAAGCAGCCTATTTTATCAGCTAGACAAACTCCCTAATGCCAAAGCATTAAGAGCATATAGTCTACAGTGCTGCATGAAGGTCATGCAGCGTGTAAGCATTGGGAAAAAACACAGCTCTTGCTGTTAGCCTTAAATGCTGCTAATACTTCTTGTACTTTTCCTCCACTGGTAAGTAATTGCCAGTTAGATCATCATCATATACTTAAGTGAGGGCAACAGACAGGAACAACAAAGGTACTGGTGTCAACAGACAGGTGTAACACAATTTCATAGGCCTGAGGAGATGGACATAATGGAAAGAGAGGACTAAAAGTGGTATTTTCTCCCTTTTCTTAAACACCCATGCTTCAGAATGCCAAGAAATGGAACTGAGTCCTGGCTCTGAACTCTCCTTGCCTCATCCTAGGCATGAAATCCCCACAGCTCATTCAGAGACAGCAGGAGTGTGAGAAGGGGAAAAGGATGACTGATGAATTTCCCCAGAGCTCCCAGCCTCAGAAGAGCACTGCAGTGAACTTCTCCTTCAAAAAAAAAAAAAAAAAGACATCCTGCATTTTATAAATTATAAAATCAGTACCTCAGGACTTACTGAATGTGTATCAAAGGCCAGATGCTGGCCTTGATAAGGCTGATTTGCATTTTGCATAACAGCAGTTGGGGATTCACCTCCTAACAGCATTCTCCACAATAAAAGGCACTAAAGCCATTTCCAGCCATTGCTTCAGCACTGAGCCTACTCTAACAGGCAATGGAAAGTTGCAAAGTTTCAGTGATTCCTTAACAGGCTTCAGAACAGATCATCTCATCATCCTGAGAGCTGGAACACAAATATACCAGGCTTTATGTGGTCAGCCCAATCTGCTGCTGAACTGATACAATTGCTGGAGGATTTGCAACTCTTCCCTTAATACTCTGCCTGTGTTACTTTTCTCCCAAACAAAAAAGCTATTTAAATAACAACTATAAAGAAAATAGCACATCTGAGTCAACATTTTCCATAGCTCTGAAACTAAAGATCCACTTCTAATTTCAAAACTCATAAAATTGCTACAACATATATTCCACTGTATAGATGGATAAGCAGTACCCCAAAATTTGCAAACTTCTGACTATTCTGCAGCCTAGCCACTGGGTCACAAGGTCTGAGCTCTCACTCAGGCTCTGCTCCAGAGCTAAAGCAGAACTTGGTACAAACCAGTCTCCCTAGAGTGTAGTTATCTATCTGTAAGATCATACTAACAGTACTCATCCAAGTACTCAACAAATATCTTAAGATATAACCCATATTTCAGACTGTTGTGACACAAACAAAGCAAAAACCTATACACAGCTTAGCTTTTGAAAAAAAAAATTGATTAAATTTATACTTTGGAGAATCAATTTTATTATTTAAAGAAAGGTGCCTTTAAGTGAAGAAAAAAAACCCACTCATTTTGTATCATGTAACCATGTTATTTTTCCCCCACCTCTGATGTATTATTTTCACAAATAAGTAATCTATAGATTACAGGTGAGTGCCATACTTAATTCAGTGGGTAGTGTCTAATACTTTTGACTTCACCTAATGCTCCTAAAACAAGTGACACACAGTCTCTGCAAATATCCTCTTGATAAGACAGATGCATTCTATATAAATTTTGTTATCTATGCTTTCTCATGCCATAAAAAATACACTGCAAAACAAAAAAATGTTTCATTTGACCTAGAAATCCTTTTTCTTTAAGCTCAAAATCACTTAAAATCCTTACATACAAGATGACTTTCACAGAACTACTCATTGAGTAGCTATATACCACATGCAAATAGCTTTCAAAGCTCAACTGTGATTTTATCAAACTGAAATATATTATTAAATGACTTACATAATAAAACCCTCTTCCCAAATGCTAGCATCAAAAAAATGCAACTACCTTTAACGTTTAACAAATACCTTCTTTTTTAAGTTTAGAAAATTCAAAGATATGCTAACATCACCAATGATTCCATTCCATCTTATATTTTACAAGAAAAAAACAATTTAAGAAGTTACAAGTAATACTGATATTGGAAAAACCATTTGAGATCATCTCTACCTGTGCAGCTCCTGTGATCATATTTGGAATGAAGTCTTTGTGGCCTGGAGCATCCATCAGAGTAATTACTTTAGTCGGTGTCTCAAATTTGGTCATACCCACATCCATTGTCACTCCCCTTAAACAAAGCATACATGCAACACACTATTAAAACTGCTTTGAAAACTTCACAGAGATATATTAAAACAGATATATATCTTCACAGAAATATATTAAAAACACAACCATGCAATTATGCACTTCCTATCTTTCACTGATTTAGCCTTCATCATAGGGATACCTGCTTGTTGGAAGAGTAGACCTCTAGAGGTGCCTTTTAGTAAACCCAGTTGTAAGAAAAACACCCAGAATTCCCAGTACTAACTCCATGCACCCATAGACTGTGTCCCAACAAGCACAGTGAGAACATGAAAACTGAACTGCATATTTAAATAGTTACTAATTATACTTTTGATATTTAGTTCTTCAGAAATAGGTATCAGAGTAAGAGAAACACAGGTGAGTTTAAAAAAAAAAAAAAGTGGTATGGGACTATAGAGATACAGTTACACATTTGCAAAGATCCACAAACAGAACTCCTGATTACCAAGGAAGGATCACAACACACTTGGCCTCAGTTCCACTCCTCGCTAACCACTACATGTTCTGCATGATACACAGCATAGGATTCACCTCATCAAATGCAAACACCTACTGCACACATGTCTGTATCTGGGTTAGTCATCTGCATCTCCCTTTATAGACAATCAAGAGAAACAGAAACTTTCAAAAGATACTTCTGGTATGTTACTTCCAATCAGCAAAAAATCCCAACAACAAAACAAGCCCCCCAAAATCCCAAGGATTTACAGATGACCCCAGAAAATTTTTCTTTAAAAATAAAAAATCAGAGCAAAGAGAAAATAAAATTAATTGAAAATACCAATTCAGAAAAATCACTTCTTCAATATAAAAATGTAATTTATATTTCATATTTCAAGTCAATAAAGGCATTTTATAAAGCATACAAATATAACTGCTAACTTAATTTGTAGATTTCATTTTAAAAGTAATGCAAGTCAACTGTGATAAACTGACATTTCAACGCTTAGTTTATTACACTAATATTTTTTAACAAATGCTGTCCTTTCAGAGAAAAAAGGTAACTCGCATTAAAATGTATTTCTACCTTTCTCTTTCTTCACCAGTTTCATCCAAGACCCATGCATAAGCAAATGAAGCTTTACCAGCCTTTTTAGATTCCTGTTCGTATTTGTGCATAGTTCTTTTGTTCACATTTCCCAAAAGGTAGAGCAAATGACCCATTAAAGTACTTTTGCCTGCATCAACATGTCCTGTGGAGGAAAATAAATATTATAGCAATTTTATTCATTTATGCAATTTAGGTACAGCACAAGAAATACGTTAAACATATGAACATCACATGCACTAATCATGCTTGTGTAATCCATAGAACTTCATAATCCTGTGAGACAGAGACACACAGAGACAGTTTATCATAACAGCCAGTTAGCGTGACAGCTGTAGAGCACCTCCAAATTCATACTAAAAACAACATGCTGCAACAATGAAACCAAACCAAACATGTTCTACAGTATGCTCAAAGGGAAGCCAAGTTAATTAACCTCACTGTCCACGTCAAAAGCATCTAAATGTACTTCCCCCAGAGAATACAGATGCAACTGAAAACAGTATGAGATTTTCTTTCCCTGGAGTGAGGACAGTTTTGCTTCTCTATCACTTCCAGATTCAATTGACGCACTTTTCAAACTTTTTGTCAAAAATGTAATTTAACAGTATTACCTATTACCACCAAATTCAGCAGTTGCTTTCCTCCTTGTCTCTTCTCCAACTCCGCTTTCACATCTATTTGTGGTTTCGCCTTGCTTGACTTTTTTGCTGGAGTAGGCACCATATTCTGCTCTTCTGAAACCTGCACTACTTGGGGTGAAAGAGTAGATTTTGAGACAGCCTCAAGTACCCCAGAAGCTACACTGGCATCTTCAGATAACAGTCCTTTCTGAGGTGTGTTACTGTGGCCATTTTCCTCAGCAATCGCACTAGGGAAAAAAGAAAACACAAACAATGCAAAAGGCAAAGAAGACATAGATATAGAGGAGAGAAACTGAGTTTTCCCTTCAATATTGTGTGAGCCCCAAAGAGTATGTGATAAGCCCATTAAGGTGGAACTGATAAGAGCTGGATACAAACTGCAGAGATACCGGCTCGGAACATCTTGTCTGAAAAGCACTGTTTACAAAAGCAAGATAAGACGTAATCTTATAAAATATATGAAATAGATAAACAAGCTTTTCATAGACTCTTCCTTTACCAGGAAGGGAAAGGACAATTATGAAGAAGAGCTACAGAGAGTAGGTTTCCTCTGGACTAAGAGCCCAAGCCAGCTTTGCAGCACAGATCCTAAAACAGTTTCCACAGACACTAGATTATTGCTGTTGAATACAGTGATGTTCTATTTTGAGAACAGCAATACAATACAAAGAGTTGATTTTAAGCACATGTAAGCTGCGATTTAAAGTGCAATGCTTATGTAGAGCCATAACAGATAAGTTATGATTTATCAATATTGAAAAAAAATGTTTCATGCATGAAACAAGGCACTTAGGACTAAAGAGATTTGGATTCCCAAACTCCCTTTTTCTAACATCCTGTTCTCCCACAGATCACCATACTAATCCTAATGGTAAATAAACCTCAATATATTATTTTCTTACATTTTTCTGTTTGTCTCCATTTTGGAAATGAACATATCTTCCTGATTTACACAAGCTTTCTGATAATATACAATATTATTCTTCACCTATCATGGCAAAGATGATCAGTAAAAACAAACACTAAGTAATATTTTAAAGACAGCAAAAGCTTTCTTACTGCCTGACGGCTGCATGGTGAGGCATTAATGTAAGCAACAAGACAGGATGAGAAGCACTTATTACAGGTGTGCCAACATTCTATTATAGCAAATGTCAATATACAAACCACTGATTATTACAATATAATGAAAATCCCTACAAAACACTGTATTTAATATTTTGTCCAAGGGGAAGAAGCTTCTTCCTCTGGAAAACTGGAAATCCTTCCAAGTTCAGTACCATCATGCCGCAGGCTGCTTCCTCGGGAAGAGGTTCATGCAGGCTCTCAAGAGTCAAGTGTTTCCACATCCACAGTGAAATCTTCACTCTCCACTTTCTGTTTACATGCCACAATTAACTACCTAGTTTTAATCTTTTCAACTTCTACAAACAAAACTATTTGTTTTGGTAATTTAGAACCCCACATTGTGACATCTCAGCTTTTATTTAACATTCCTTCTCATTTTCTGTCTGTGTAGGCGTATTTGCATTGCATTAGTCCCTTTCCATTACACAGATCTCATGGAACAATACAGTCTAAACATGCTAGTCTACTCAACAAAGCTGTTGAAGAGTTATGATCTAAAAAATTAAATATAAATGTTCAGATCAAACGCAAACTTAGCCTCTCATTACAGCACTAAGTAACATGGGACATTGCAGCAGGATATACTGAACTTGAAAGGATTTCCAGTTTTCCAGGGGAAGAAGCTCCTTCCCCATGGATAAAATTTTAAACACAGTGTTTTGAAGGGATTTTCATTATTTCATTTCATGTAATAATCAGTAGTTTGTGGCTCTCCCTTCTTTCCCACAGTTTTAGAATCCACCTGTGTTAACAGTACTGCAGCAGACTGATTTTGACACCTTTTCATAAGGCCCAAAGCCAAGTTTTTCTCTTGAGTGAGACCAAAGCAGAAATTCCAACACTCATTTTTTTGGCTACAGCTCCAAAACCCAAGGTCAGGCTCTTGTCTCAAGGCTGGATACCCAGGCATGCTTCTCAAATTAGCTAAGCAAACAACCTGTTTCATGCCAGCCATGATGGTTGCAGGGGTAAAGATGGTATCTGTGCTTCTGCATAATGGATAGACAATGCTGTATAAAGTCTATTTGATATTAAATAAAATATTATTTATATTTATTTTTTTAATTGAAGTATTTTCTAAAAAGAAGTTACCCTAACAAAATATTGTAAACCACTTCAAGGAGAAGGACAAGTTTATATCGAACTACTGCCTCAGGTCACGCAATCTTGACATTCTAGAATTTACACTACAAAGCCAACTGTTCTATATCACCAACTATTGCTCCAATGTTATAGATAACATTGCAGCTTGACAAGCTAAATAACCTTTATAACACTTAATTCTCTAAACCAAAACAATAGCTGGTCATCACTGCTTTATATGTAGCTATGAAGAACATTGATTACACATGAATTATTCCACACGGAAAATACACTACAACCATTTATGCTTTCCTTTACTGGAAAAGGTACGTGCACTTCTATAAGGCTGAAAAGAAGGCTCTGCTTCTAAAATTCCTCAAAGAGTACTTTAAGTTTTAGCTGAAAATCTACCTAGGAGTGGCAAAACAATTATTTTCTTCAATGTCTCTGCAAGGAAATTTTACTTCATGAAAACAGACTGGAAACAATCAAGCTGATAGAGGGTAAATATCCAGAGAATTGTGGTAACAGTTTTCTACATATTTTAATTAGGTATTTAAAATCATCTGAATGATGTAAAGTATACCAAATAATTTTTGTCTCAATCATTTAAGACAGCCTCATACATATAAAATTCATTTGCATTAGAGAACTTTCATCAAGATTAAGACTCTTCATCTTTTTCCCTTTTTTCAGGCAAACTTCACTTCAGTCTCAGCATGATATCTAGCATGTTCACATTGAAGTACCAGGACTAGTGCCAATATGCAAAGGTCACACTGCAATGCAAATATAGTATTTTACATTGGTATCAAGTTTTCTTCCTTGAAAGTCTAATATTTGAAGTTCTGGAGTAAAGTATTTGTGTAAGAAGTCATATCAAAGCAGCCTTTACAGCTGGCAATCCTTTCCAGTGTCTGCATTTCTTCCCAAACCAAATCTTCAAAAGTGGAAAAAAAAAATTAAAAGGCAGTTATTTAGATGAAGCTGAAAGCAGTGTGACCCAAAAACATAACTCTCATGTTTTTCTATGGCTTTCCAAAATATATTCAAGTATTGTCACATCAGCCTATTAACAGACAAGAATGTATTTTCAAAAAGAGGTTCTTTGTAAGCTTCTAAATTTTATGTCATTAAGTTAGGTAATGATTGTTTTTCTAATCCCAGATGCTAAGATCTTCCTGCAGACCAAAGCCTATGTCAGTAAGAATTCCCCAAAACAGGATGGATTTTGCATGGTAGAATTCAAACTAATGACAGCACCCGAAAGAACCATGGTTATTGCCAGAAACAGTAAATACTCTCTCATTTTTAAGTAGCTTTTATTGCAACCACCACTTCTTAAGGATGCCAAATAGCTTTTATTTTGGGTGGTGTAAAGAAAAAGTGCTTGATACAAATGAAAGGAGTGAAACATGGCTCCAGCCATCATTAGAACTTGCTATTTTTTCAAGGGTACAGTATTTGAATAGTCACTACACTGCTAGAGTTTTAAAAGTTTCAGATATTAGTGTGTCTTGGAAACATGGAAACAATTTGTGCCATGATAAACCTAGACTTGCCATTCCAGAGAATAAACACCAGAATGGACAGAGCCTATGATGTACTTACAGAGTATCTTTAATAACAGAATTCAGCTTCTTGCTGACCAGTGTCAGGGAGAGCAAGTTTACTGCTAGGTATCTAAACAGGCAAGTGGGCAGATGAAATTCCAGTCTCATGGAAGTATATTAAGAGAAATGCAACAGTAAGACCTTGACAGTTTGTTACGCTTCACAGCAACCAGATGAGTAGTTATATTAAAAGTTCCATAATGGCTCAGAAAAATGCTAAGGAGCTCCATTTCTGACAGTTAATAAACAGAATGAATGACATTGGAAATGCTCTTCAGCTAGCCTCTTCCCACAAGGTTTTCCAAAATTATTGAATTGAAAATTTCTGTCAGAAGGCAGTACCTAGTGTGTCACTAGTGCAGGAAGTTCAGGATATAAGTCAAGTCAAGTCAACTGCACGAGAAAGCATTTTTGGTAGCAAAGTTCCAGCTCGGTCTGAGCCATGATGACCTACCATATGAAGAAATATTCATATTGCAGGAAGACCACTTCCTAACCAATATCTTGCACTGTTGTTTGAGAACTTGATGGAACCATCTCAGTTTGCCAGCCACTGCTAGCTGGTAATGTGGAGCCATTGATGCAACTCAATTTCTTTGAAAGGACAGAACTATCATGAACCTCATATGCCCACTGCAATCATGTACTCAAGACAGCTTGACCATCAGCAATTCACATACAAATGTCAAAACAGCTCTTTTGGAAATCAGCAGACAAACCAAAGACTGGCAAGGGCCAACATTCAGTCAAAATTAAAACTGCCAGGCCAGAAACTTCCTATGCAGTCTTGCCAACAAGGACCATAACAGTAAACTGAATAATATGTTATGGTTTCATCACTGTTTTCTGGGTAATATTAATAAATACAACATATGTTGTTATAAGAAATGTTAGAAGGCATTCAATCTCCCGTAAGTATTGAAAGGTTCACACTACCACGCATTCAAAGAGGAACCTGAAAGCTTATCTGCTCATAACTAACTCTTCAGAATTTAGCTTTTAAACACTATTTTCAATCTTCCAGTCTGGATGATAGGTGAATTATTTTTACAGAACTGACTCTTTCGGAGTACTTACAGTCATTACAGAAATGTCTGCATTTATTTCCCCTTTCAAAATTATTAATTACAAAATATTGATCAGTTAAAATAATCAACCCTTTTTTGGTCACTTCTTCTGGCTTCCTTTATTACTTAACAGAGAGAAGAAGCCCAGTAAACAGTTTTGCTAGAGCCCCAGCTTACCAGCAAACTCCATTTTCTGACAAAATCTCACTAACACCCAGCAGCAAAGGCAATCAATGCTCAAAGCAATTAATGACTCCTAATAATCCATCCATTTCAAGTAAGATTCACTGATTAATATGAGGTTATAGCTCATAACAAGACTGAATCATAGACTGAATAGCTAGTCAAAGAATGGGTTTCTTGGCTAATGCAATGTTCCTGCTTTAAAAACGTGGTCCAAAAATTGCCTTTAAGATCCCATACTGGTAACAACAAAAACTAGTTCATATATACTATGCAACCTCCTTCTAATGGTATCTGCACCAGCACCATGCAAATATTTTGGGGTAAAAGTAGGGGGCACAGACAAAGATGTTTTAGAATTCATTTAGACTGCTTTGAGTAATTAATACTGGTGCTTTTGGTCAGTGACATAAACTATGTACTTGAAAAGCTGTATTATTATAAACACCCTCTATTAAATTAACAATTAAACAATAACATAAAAAAGGTATGATAAGGGTCAAAGGAACAAGTCTTTCTTAGATGTTAATAAACATAGATTCCTTCTATTCCCTATCAGGTTATCCTTATCCTGCTATTAATGCAGAAGGTAACTGCAGAAGAAAAAAAACAACCCTAATACTCGTTGAATTGAGGTGGAGGTTCATGTTTTGTTTTTCAAGTTTAGAAATAGATGATTCTCTGCTTCTATAAAGTCAAAGTCATAGGCCTTGGCAGTGCCTCCACAGCAGTTTGTTGGATAAAAGAAGAAAGGAGGCCCTCATCAGACTCCTTGAAACAGGGGTCATTAAGACATGTAGGTAACTTTGCCATTTAAATTCTATCTTCTTCCAGATTCATTGATTGGCTGGCTGTGCTCCAAATGTCATGCTCTTTTACAGATCATTCCACTTCTTACCCATTCCTCCCACTTAAAGCCAAATACCCAACGTATATCCAATTTCTATAGTAAACGGAAGTTTGTCTTCAATTAGTATTTCAGCAGTATCACTAAGTGAGATGAATTAAAAACCATCTTCACAAGCACAGAATGACAGAATAGTTTAGGTTGGAAGGGGCCTTTAGAGATCATCTAGTCTAACCCCCCTGCAATGAGCAGAGACATCTTCAACTAGATCAGGTTGCTCAGAGCCTGGTTCAGTATGATTTTGAAAGTTTCCAGGGTTGGGGCATCTACCACCTCTTTGGGGAGCCTGCTCCAGTGTTTTTACACCCTCACTGTAAAAAACTTTTTCCTTACATACAATCTACACAGACTCTCTTGCAGTTTAAAACCATTATATCTGTGGTCCTGTCAGAACAAGCCATCCTAAAAGGTCTGTCTCCATCTTTCTTCTATATCCCCTTTAGGTACTGGAAAGCTGCAATAAGGTCACCCCAAAGCATTCTCTTCTTCAGGTCGAACAACCCCAGCTTTTCTCAGGCTGTCTTCACAGGAGAGGTGCTTCATCCCTCTAATAATCTTGGTAGCCTCCTCTGGGCCCACTCCAATATGTCCGTATCTTTCCTGTGCTGAGAACCCCAGAACTGGATGCAGCACTTGAGATGGGGTCTCACAAGAGCAATATTAAGGATTTATCTAAAGGAATTACCAACAGGTCATGAAGGCTTGATCCTTCTTCTGCCACTGAACTGTAGGTAAGCATGAAACAAACTATTTCAGTGTCCCTGAAAAGAAGCAGAATGTCTGAGAACCATGTTGCTGCAATCATCTTTCATCAGAGACTGAGTCATCACTAGCCTGTGCAAGAATTACTTTAGTCTACAGATGAGGAAGCATTCTTCTTATCTCCTCCTTCCCAATGGAGCAGGCACACACGCTAAGTGCAATGCGAATTCTGTATTTGCTCTTTTTTAGAAACAAACATTTAAAATAACCATTATGACAGATTAAAAACAAAAATCAATCACAACTACTTAAAACTAGCTGGCAGACTGTCACTTAATATTCCTTTCTTTTTATAAACTTCTATCCAGATTAAATTACTACATGAAAGTCCCCATGAAAAACTCCAGTTTCTGAGAAGTTTAGTAGGAACATAAGAGATGAAGGTGCCCCAAACTTCATTATCAAGTCCAGTTGTCAAACCCAGAGTCGCTGATTAGTAGACAGCAAGGGGGGAACAAAAGTTGTGCTTCCTTTATATAGTGCAAGTCTCAAACAGTATAGACAAAGGATTTTGAAAGTCACAGAAATTTTTCATTTGGAGCTTACTGTAGCTAAGGAGATTAAATGAAGGTGATGTTTTTTAGCAATGACATTTAGCAACATAAAGGAATTATGATATCAGCTTCACGCCCTGTATTAAATGTGCTAAAGTAGAAACTGCTTGCTTTCCCCTCAGTTATCAAACAAGCACAAGATACTGTAAAATAAAGCATGCTGCCCTTGTACTCCCAAAAATGCTTTCCAGATCAAAACTACAAACACTGAAGGATGAGGCTGGGATTTTGGCACTTGCACTTGAGAATTTTTTGACCTCAGGATGAACTACGGAATCTCTTGCCACAGATTAGGTGGCTGTTATAAAACTGGGTTCAAAAACAGAATAAGTGTACCTAAGTAAGAAAAATACATTAACCTTTCTTAAAAGAAACAGGCAAAACCAAAAAGTAAATAAAAATTGTGGGGAGCAGTACACAATTATATTTTGTGGACCATATTCCCAACTTACATGCCCTGTCTTTATATATTTCTTTAACTATTCACTGCTGGCTGTTGTTGTAGGTAGACTCTGATCCAGATGTCTGTCTTCTTGCTCTCATGAGACATCCCCCTCAAATGTTCCAAGTCAGGATAAAATTAGAACCACTCTAATTTAGCTATAGCATAAGTAGGACTGAACTCTACAACAGTTGTACCCTGGACACCTGTTAAAGTTAATAAAAGCTGCAGAGGAAGGCAAGGTTTAGCCGTAAGTGATTGTTTTCCCCATTAACTATTCTTAAATATATTACTTTCTTTGAAGAACAAGCAATTACAGTTAAGATTTATTGATTTCATAATTCCACTTAGAGAACTAAATTTAAAATAAACGAACCCCAAGAAAGTTCAGTATTCTATGAAGCGGATGTTTAAATAATCTGACTACCTGATATCTCTATGCACTATTCATAGTGAAAGGATTTGTTAAACTCAAAACGTGAGGTACCATCTTCTGAAAGTAATTCTGAGTCAAACAAGAAGCTGAGATGGTTAGTTCTGAAGAGTGACACTAAAATTGCTGTGAAAAATAGAAAAAAATAAGAAGAAAACTTGCAACAGGTGCATCAGTCTGAAAGAAGAGCTGCTGATGTACCTTGATGTATGAGGGCTTGGCTTACCATGGAACTTCAAATCCCATAGATTGTTTCTTTCCAGACACTGTCATTTTGGTAATTTTTGGCACAATTTCAGATTCCATTCTGGCTGACTGGGAATCCCTTGTTTTTCCTAGTAATAGACAAAAAGTAAGTTTGAACTTAAGGTTGTGACTAACAGGTGATAAAGTTTAACAAGTCCCATCACTTCTCTCCAACCCAAAGATACCAGTCCTTCATGACCAACTCTCACATTTCAGTATCTTACTTGAACATATTACATAATTAATCAAAATAATCTACAGTTAGATCAATTGTGAAAATCTCAACTCTATCTCCAAGCATTCACATGACACCTACACTATTCAAGAGCTTTACTAGAAGCAGCTCTGTAGGATGCCAGAAGCATTTCATACAATACAAGGAAAAAGAAATACTTTGCAGCTGCTCACTGCAAATGATGATTGGATTAATTCTTTAGAGTTTTTCTTTTGCCTTAACATTGTTAATATTGTAAAGCAAAAAAATATTTCCACCACAGGGAATGCTAGCAGCAGAACCAGCTATGTGTGGGCTGCCAAGGCCTTCCCTGAAACCTCAAAACACAGTTGTCTTGTACAGAATTACATTCAAGAAGCCAAGCAATACTCCAAAGTTAGATAGGTTAAAGGTTATTTAGAAATAATTACCAGAATTGAATAACTTAAGTAATTAAGGGTATTAACTTTTACCATAACTTAAATGAAAACACAATTAAAGTTTGTTCTTAATTTTGTGAAACTAGTTGCACAACTAATAGCATTACAGTGCTATTAGTTTCTTATCAAGCTGTAAAAAAAAAGATAAATTATTTACTCTGCAGAGGAGGAGTTTATATAAAAGAAGTAAACTAGCTATTTTCTTTCCACAATTCCCTTGTTATTATATTAGGATCCCTTCTTCCTTCAAGGAAAAAGACTTCCTGCTTTACAGAATTTGTGACAACAGCTCCACATTGTTTTCTGAAGGATGTTACACACATGAGAAAGCAAAACAATAACCTAAATTCAGAATTAAGCTGCAATTTTTAAACATGCTTTACCTACAAGTGTATCTGAAAACTAGAAAAATGCCACTACTCTTCCAGTATTAGACCAATTTGGATACTCAAGAGTCAAGTGAATATCAAGTTACTCTTTCAAGTATTTTAGATATACAGGATGAACTATTGGAGCCATTTGGCCCTACTCATTTATGGTAATGCTGCACTTGCTTCTAAAGCACAACGGCTACACCTTTAAACCACAAAATCATATTGGTTTGCAGGTTACAGAAATGGTTGCGGTCAAGGCTGCTGAAGATTCAGGCAAGGAAACAGAATACCACAGACATGTCTACAACTACAAACCAAAAAAGCAAGCAGTCACAATACAGATGGAGACATTCTTATTTATCTGATGACTTGGTCTTCATCTCCCTCATTTGTCTTATCTGCTGATACACATTTTATTTATATGCCACCTGCAGACCTCTGGAAGAAGTAGTCTGCATGAGTTTTATAAATAATTGCATACAAATTACATTGTAAATAAGAAACAAAAGTAAGAGAAATAAAGGCAACAGCAGAAAGCACGTCTTACAAGAATCTCAAATAATGTAACTAACAAACAAATATAAATATTCAGAGTATAAAATTCTCACTGGACAGGAACTATTAGCTAAGCACAAAGATTGCGTTTTATCTTCAAGCTCTTAAATAGATGCCCTACAGCATTTTTTTAGTAAGTAGTTAAACATCTCAGTTACAGTAAAAATTACATTACTTTTGTTGCCAAATTGGTATGATATTTTCTGCTTCAATTCTAACAAATTTCAAGTAGACATAATTTTTGACTGACAGGTAAACATGACTGCTTTACATGTAATTTGAAAGCTAAATTACAGTTAATTCTCAGAAAATAATATGTTTGAAATCTGGCTCCAAGGAACTAATAATTAGTAAAACACAATTAAATTGAAATGAGATTAGTTTAAAGAAAAGACAATTGAATTTATATTACATAACTTGAAAATAACTTGCAATCTATTAGTCCAAAAGTCAAGGGTTTTACAAAGTGTATCTTTAACCAATTTCGAAATCAAGCTTTACTCTGTACAAATAGTGCTGCAGTGTTTGACACAGACTCAACGTTAAACTGCACAAGGAGACAAAATACATTATACAAATGGAGTATTTGACACAAAAATAAACTTAAAACTAGAATTTAGAAAACACTGAAAGCTGAAAGAAGATACAAAACTAAAATCCCAAGAACACAAGAAAGTAAAATAATAGTCCATTAAAACTGACAGTTTGAGTGGGTTTTTTTCTTTATTTATATATATACTTTAGTTTTATAAGTAACAATAACAATAATAAATAATCATATAAATACTAAAGCATTGGTGGAGCAAGGAAGTAGACTGGCATCATATAAAGACAAATCAAACCATAGAAATAATCCCAGAATGGTGACATTCAAACAGATGAAAAGACAAGGCAAGAATTATTAGTTACACTACTGATAGAAGCATCAAATACAATTTTCTGCCTTCAATATTTTTATAACCAAGCACAATAAAATCAAGCAGCACACTGAGATAAAGACCGAGTCTGTCTTTTATCCATTGCAGGCGCCATTAAAGATTAATAATTATGGCTTCATTACAAAGGACAGAAGGCTGGGAAAGGAGTATACTTTACTATCTAATCTATAGGGAACCGGAGAAAACTGCATGATAAATTCTTATCTGCTCTAGCAGGCAAAGCAAAAGCTATTCGGCACTTAACAGATTGCATGCAAATCCTTAAATTGCACCTTGGAACTAAAAGGAAGTCAATGCACAAAGCTGATACAATTCTCAAAACACTTCTTAATCTACAGGCAGGGTACCCTATAGGAACTGAAGTGCACTACAAAGCCAGAAAAAATGCAGAAGCAGTAATCCCAATCTGATTAGGACAAGAGCAGCTGCGGAAAATCAGCTTCTGAAGGGAAAGGTTTACAAGAATATACAGATATTTGCCCAGAAGGCCTTCATAAAGTTCTTCATGCCTACTGCCATTTGGGCATTCTCAAACACATACCAAGGGAATTCAATGGCAATATGTTTCCTAAGTCAAGGGTACACATAAAATAAAAACAGATATATCTTTCACAAACTCCAAAAGAAGCCCCAATAGCTCCTTGTTACATTTCACTACTCTAGCATTGCAAGAAGTAAATCTAGGTGTATATCCCTACAACTAAGGGCACTGATTGATGTAACACTAGGAAAATTTAGAGTTTTTCTTCCATGGAAACACAAAGTATAAATTTATAAATCAGCAAAACTAAAACTGAAAATAAAAAAAAGTAACACCTTAAAGGTTTATCAGCATGATAGTTCTCACAATTCAGAGTGTTTAGAACTCCAAATTTCTAGCGTGTTTTAAGCAAAGTAACTTCCAGAGAGGTGTTTGGTATGTAGACTAGACTAACATCAGAGTACCCAGGCTAAAGCACACTGTAGCTACAAGTCAAACAGTATTACAAAACTAAATGTGTACTGATGAACCTTGTCTCAGTAGTAAACTGAGATGAGCCTAACACCAAAGGGAACACAAGAGGCCTGCACTGCCATTACTCCAGTACAATTGGAGTGTATGATACCTTGACAAAGTTCTCTTCTATTATTCTTGGCTATGTTTTTACATTTCCTGAGATCGCCAGTTGGTCTTCTGACTTAACAGACTTTTGACTTAGTCAAAAAGTATTACTTCAAAAAGTATTACTAATGATACCTGATGCAACTTCAAAATTTTTAGAAGTACAACCTCAATATCTGGCACAATAAAGCACCTGCAGGCTGATAAACATAACATAGACACATATATATATGCAGGAAAGAAGTAAAACATAGGGACAGTCTTTAATACAGTCTCTCTAGATGTTCAAGATGGAATAGCAAAAGTATACAGATTTAGCCAACCATCTTCCTTTACTGTGAGCTACTCCCTTTGGATTTCTTTTCTAAAACTGGTTGTAAGCAGCGCTTATAGAAGATCTGTACAATGAAATCAAAAGATTGCTCTGGCTACATTATCAAACATAACAGGGTTGATAAGTCCGCTTTTCAGTTTTGTTTCATATACATACTTAACATTGAAAGTAACAGGAAAACAAAAATTGATCTTTTCTCTAATTCTGTTGGAGATATGGAAGGTTTCAGTAAATGGAAGAGTTGATTGACAGTCTAGTCTATTCCCAGGTAGTTTAGAGGTGAATGAAAAGAGCAGTCTGTTAAACAGCCACTCTCTCAAGAAAGACATGTTGCCACTAAATAGATATTGGCAAATTTGGAGAAATGCACACTAGCACTGGGTATTTAACTCCACACTGACTTTGTTCAGATGACCATATCTTTTCAACAGCAGAAACAAAATGCCACTGGCCTTCAATTCCTACACACGTAAGCTTCTCCTCCCAAATAGTCTTTCACTCATCAAACTGCAAATTGGTAGTGAGACCACACTCAGCTACCCCATTGCACAGAGAAGCCTGTTTCTGATACAATGAACCAGAATGTTTCATGTGCCTGAATTCAGCTTGAAAAACAAAGACAAAAGTCGACAAGTCAGGCATGTCTTGAGTCCATGCTTTTTCAGATGACAATCTCATCTCTACTCACAAACCAATTACTAATGGTATATAAGCACTGGCAATGGATCACACTTTCAAGGGAATTATGTTCCAATTAACTGCAGACAGACTGCAGTTAGTTTTTCCCTTTCATGCTTTTGACATTTTTATTGGTTATATTGATTCTTCTCTTTTCAAAATTGCATGTGCCCTTGAAGGCAGCTGCATACTATTTCAATTTTGAATGAGGCTAAGGATCCTACATTCAATGAACACCTCATAGACAATAAAGCTACTTAAGCAGGTCCTTCTAACGCTGTCTAAACCAGCACAGCCATGAAAAAAAATACACATGTAACACCACGCTTTCTAGTCTACAAGATTTGGTTTGCATCCTTTCCTCTGCTACAGACTTTCAATATAACCACAAACAAGCCACTTGCATCTCTGTCTGCTGATTATACAGAAACAGCCACCAATTACTTCAAAGAAAACAGGGCATTGGTTCTGTGCATCATGTCATGAGCTTGGTGCATGTCATGAGAAGACACAGTTCTGTCTGAAAAGCAGAATTAATAACTGAGGCCCCTTTCAAGATAATACTTCCCTTCCTATATGCTGTGCTATTATTTTAAACTAATTTTAAGGCCCTACAATTGTGAAAATATTTCAAATATTTTGAAATACACAAGTGAGTCAATTAGATGTAGATACGCACCTGATTATCCACAATTTCATGTCCAGAAACAGGTGTTACTGGTTTTCTCACATATATCTGGGTTTATATTAACATCTAATAAATTCATCATGTAACATAACCCACCTGAAAAACTTCAAATTGATTACATTTTTCTATTTATTCCATAAACCTCATGAGCTTCTAGCCTTTAAATTTTTTTAATTTGCCTTAAATACAGTAGAATTTTATTGTTATCTCTTCAAATTTCATAGCATATGGGAAAAAATAACGTAAGGAAATATTAAAACTTCTCAAATTAGAGATATATGCTCCTGAAAATAATTTATTTTGGTTTTGTAATTCAACTGAATTATCTGAAAGTCATGAATTCTACAAAATGCTGTAGGATATAGTGGCAACCTGCAGTTTAGTTAAGTTTGCACTGGGAGGCAGTACACTGTATCATCAGTGGCACTGGTACTGTGTATCAGTATTATCAACTTATCACAATTCTGAGAACAATACCAGAAGTCCAAGACTCTCAACAATGTACCACCAGTACATAACATGACTACAGAACTCAGAACATCCCAGATTTCCTAAATTTAGAGAGGTTTCCTAACCTTTAAAACATTCTGCCTGCATACGTTTGCTGTGCATCATCCCTATAGCCCATCAATTAAATGTCTTTGGAGGTAAGAGCAGTGACAAAGTCCGCATTTCTCTCATATGCAAACTTCAGTACTTAAATTATACTGGTTCAAAAAATCCATTTTTAGGAAACTGTATGACATTATGGTACTATGAACCACAATATGCAGGGGGATGCTACTGAATATCCACAGCACTTTCAAATATAATGCAACAGTCCAAAATAAGAGAAAAGGCAATTTGCTAAGTCACCACCCAGTGATGAGAAACAGCCATTCTATAGATATACTGAAAACAATTCTCCAAACAAGAACACTGAACTTTTTCTTTTTAAAAGAAAGGTTATTTCCTAATAGAAACCACACTCAGGGGCTTTCCAGGTAACTTGGTCTCGTTGTTATAACTATTACCTTCTCTGCAAAGTTTCAGATGGTGAATACAATTTTTTTTTTTTTCATGAAACTGGGAGTATGCATTTTCACTGAAAAATGCTGAAAATAAAAATGTCCACTTGCACCTAACTACAAGAATGTTTTTGTATTGTTCTTAAAGTTTGATACAGCAAGAGGGAAGAGGGATACAGCAGGCTCTTGAGTGGTGATACTCCTGAGTCTCTCCATCATGAGCCAGTTTCCTGGGATCCACAATACACAAACAGCACAACTCACTACCCCAAGACTGAAGTTCCAGAAACAGTTTTCTTCACTACATGCAGCTGCAACAACTGGGTGTGCAGCAGCCACAGTGAGAAGGGCTGGCAGCCTACTACAGCCAGCTGGCACTCCTCACCTCTCTGGCTTTACTTTCAATGTCTGCAACTTTCAGCAAATTGACATCTCTAGTCCAAAAATTAATGTGCTCAAGTGAGGCTCCTGCCTGGGGCTAACTTTTTTTTTTACTTCCATACAGGAGAGCAGAGAAACTGGAAGATAAAAGATACAACAGAAGATTTTTTTTTTTTAAATGGCACTTAAGGAAAGTATTATTTGCATAAACTAAGTCCTTCAAGCAATCTTTCCACAGTCTGAAAACCCACTTGATTTTTCCTTAGAGAACAAGCTCTTATGTCTTAAGTTTTTAAAACTAAGTCCCAGGAACACTTCATCAATATTCAGCATGTAGCTGTTGTGACTATTTTTGTCCAGGCTGGACACAGCTGTGTCACCTGAACTCAAATTCTACCTCTCCTGTGGTCTCCATAGTTTCCTACCACATCAATAAACTGGAGGCATAAATTTGTCTTGGGTAAATCATAAAAACAAACAAAACTGTAGGGTAAGAAAAGAAAACCATATAGTGAGAACTGGCAAGCAGCAAAATACACAGATTATCAAATACAAAGACTAGAATAATGAAAACCAATCAGGAAGAGAAGATGAAATGAGAGATAGAGTGACCATGAAAAAGAAAAAAAGGCAGTAATAGTGAACAACCTAACTTGGGGGAAAGCAGTGTGTAAGGAGAAGGGAGAAAGTAAAGAGGCCACATACTCAATGACAAGTTACACGCAGAGCTAAACATGAACAAAGGAAGCAGAACAGGAGCAGAACTGAAAGTGAATGCAAACTACAAAAAGAGCAAACATGGAAAATAATAATGGCCAATGAGTGGAAAAACAGGCAGGAAACTGGGAATAGCTAGATAGGGAGTTTGAAATTATAAAGTAGAAAAAATGAACTGCAATAAAAAATGTGGAATGACATGAGGAAATACTGTGTTTAGGGCACAAAGATGAAGTCAACAAAAAATTGAACATAACTAAGAGGATTAGAAGGACACTGATGTTAGATCAGGTTGAAGCAGATGGAGTGGAATATATAATAACAAAGCAATGGCACATTTTCTTTCCTGTCTGAAACACAGCGAAAATTTCTGGAGTCTCACTATGTCTCTTGCCATCAATACTACCTCCCTGAATGAAGCCAAATGATACAGAATCCAGCAGTCAGTTACAGCTGCATTCTCTTGCTCTTCTTGCTGAAACAAACATCTTCCTGTGAGAATTTTCTGGCCACCAGGACTTATTAAAATTACACATAGTCAAGCCTGCAAGCAGCACCTATTAAAACTATTTTTTTCTCAGTGACTCCTTATTGCAATCATTCCATTGAGCGGTGTACATTTAATTTAGAATATCTAAAGTTGCTGCAGAAACACGTCTCAGAGAACAGAGTACAAATGTATTTTCATATAAAAGACTTTACTCTTGTCTATTACAATTGGGAGCTTTCAGCATTCTCACCGCTTAAACTGGTATGTCTAAACATTTGGATGCTTAATACAATATTCCAATTTCTATGAAATTATGTTTAAGCAACATACAATAACAAAGAAATGCACAGACCAGTTTCTATATGTAGACCATTGGTACAGTCTTTCCAGAAACATGGATAATTGGTCTGGTTTGCATTCATGGTTAATCTGTTAGGGGAAAGACAGGCACTGATGCTACAGCAAAACTCTTGAGATTTCCAGTTTCACTAAGCCAACACCTCCCCTGTAAAAGGCAGAAAGGCAGACCGGGAGGTGGTATAAGTTTTCTTTTAGAGTACCCAAACAGCTGTCTCTCCTTTGGATGTTTCCGATACATAAAATGCGTAGAGGTCCAATAGAAATTCAACAATGAATACAGCAACTTTCTCATCCACCAGACCCTGTGGTATTTCTCATACCTACTGCTTATCGTTCAGTGGACTAAAATCCAATCCTTCACATGACTGTAACTCGGAACAACTCATCCTGTAACTACTGAAACCTAATTTGTGGGAGGTGTACTGCTCTGCACTCTAGCAATGCCAATGATACCCATTCTCAATCCGTAACTGAAGCTACCATCTCCTATAAAAATAATTTATTAGATATTTGCAGCTGTTCTGTTACAGCAGCTTTACTCTCCCCCAAATACACAACCATAAGTCGTTGGTAGTGTTTTCTAACTCAACGAATTTTTCTTAAATGACTGTGAACTGTCTTTCACTGAGATTTAGAAAAAGCTTGGTCTGATATTTCTGAAGTGCAACTTCCTACCATAAATGGTCATGTAAAGAGCAGAGTCAGCACTATGGGAAGGATAACCCTAAAAAGATATCCCCTTTAGCCAGTAACTCAATTGAACAGAACACAGAGTCCATGCAAATTACCAGAATTTCTGTTAAACCTTGGCCCAAAATGAGTATGTAAAACTGAAAGTACAATATGTACAATCTATTATAATTATATCGAATTTCCAAAAATAACAAATAGCAATTTCAGGTTTAATTCATAACTAACGTTATAATGCCAGAGGATGGTGCTATTTGCCTGCACATCATCCAGATAATTCAGAAACAACATCATGCCCTTTACACATCGATGTTATTTATGCAAGTACACTCTTGTTGATTGTATTGAAGGAGTGCAATGCATTTTACAAAAAGAAAGCTTTCCTGATCCACGACTTTTATTTATGCACTAAAACTATTTCAGTATGAAACAGAAGTTTAAATATAAGAACAATGAACATGAAAAACATAGAAGTAAACTGACAGTATTTGAAGAGTAAAACCATCTTACATTTGGTTCAACTTTTCCACAGCCATTCTGCAAACTTTCTCCAGAAACTTAATGAGGTAGCCTTTTAAAGTTGCAGAAGAAAATGTATTTATTGGCCAAAGATTTTTAAAGCTGCCAATATTTTTAACATTTTTAAGTTAAAGAAAATTGCAAAATTTAGTGTAGTAAAAACTTCTATGTAGGAGTAGCTAAAGCCTTATTAATTTAGGTTCTCTGAACTCTCAACCCTCCCACTCTGCTAGTGATACTACAATCACACTAGATCCTTAACAGGCCAGAGAGCTGATATATCTGTGGGCGAATCAATAATTTTTTATCTTAAAAATCAAATTTGAAAATTTCACTTGTCCATGCACTCACTTTTTTGTTTCTCTGCAAAGTTACTTCTGTATAAGAAAAACAGATTTACCCGATGCCTCTCCATGATTTTAGAGATGGCAATGCAGACCACATAGGGCAAGGCCACAGCATAAGGTACATTCCAGAGCAGAAGACTGGTGGCTTCAGAACGCCAAGTCTAATCATATAGCAAAAATATATCAGTTATTGAAAAAAGCACCTCAGGGGCTTACATAAGATGTGATTTTAAAGAAGCAAGTGTTCAACAGGTTGAGCATAGTTTAAAAGAAAAAAAAAAAAAATCAAGGTCCAGCAGTACAGTAATTACTCATAATACTGTGTATACACAAGCACACATCCCTTACTATAAAGTGAAATACAAATGCATTTAATAGCAAAAAACTAGGAGTTGTTCATCAGTACAAGGGAGAAACTCACTGACTGACACTGACTTTTGCATTTCTGCTTGCAAGGTTATGGTAATCAAACAGCAAATCCTCAGAGATGTTCCCTTTCAGTTTGTGATTTTTTTCCCTTAAAAAGACAAAAAGTAGACTTATTCTGCTTACATATTTTACAAAAAGTCAGACAAATATTCCCATTTCAACAGCTTCGCTTATAATGAAGATGAAAGGATATGACAGTATTTACTAAAATTTCATTAAAGGTAAAGACAGTAGGAGTGGAGGTATGGGATTACCAGCAGAAACAGAACTGAAAAGATGGAAGCACATCATGTGTAACAGTTTAGATTTCAAGGGGAGTTTTTTTGTTTGATGAAACTGACTTCTTGATCATTCTTGCCATGCCCACCACCTCCTACACAACATAGCTGGACACATCTGCCCCAACCAGTAGTTAGGGTACTTCTCTAGGATCTGGCAAAACTAAGTTCCATCTTTACTATAACTGAGACAAACTGTGGATGATATGGGTATCATCCGCAGCACAGTAAATGTTCAGGCTCTTCATATTTTTGAGTGGTTTTCTTTCTACTTAGGCAAGAGATAACCTTCCGACTAAAAAGCACTTCAGTATAACTACTAGCCAGCTTTGGGTGTGAGCCTCAGTTCAGAACCATCTTCATGTTCAGTATTTGTTCAAACACAGAACTCAAAGCAGACCTAGCTTGAATTTTTGCTATAAATACTTAAATGCCACTTGAATTCTAGAGCCCATAGCCATAGTGCAGATTTGAACTCAAGAAGAATTGCTTCAGGACATTGTGCTGCTTTCACTAAGAAAGAAAACTGCTACTGAAGAAAAAGATACTAAGGAAAATAGATGAATAAAGTTCCAGAATTTTTTCTTCTGAAACACAGATAATACTCTAAACATTCACAATATAAAAAATGTACCAAAGAGTATTATACTTCTCTGG
This sequence comes from Lanius collurio, assembly GCA_020086605.1. Taxonomy (NCBI): domain Eukaryota; kingdom Metazoa; phylum Chordata; class Aves; order Passeriformes; family Laniidae; genus Lanius; species Lanius collurio. The sequence continues at coordinate 2,982,469 of JACBWW010000002.1, forward strand.
ATTCTAAACTACAATTAGATACAAGAACACAAAAAACATTGCTAACAATAATACAGCGAAAACAAGTGTGCTATTTTCATTCCCAAAATAAAAATCATTAAAAGGTATCATTTTGACCAAATAAACTAGACACAGCCATTTTCCAAACTGTCATAAAACAACATTTGGTGTTCGAGTTTCTTGATCAGGAGCAATTTTAATAAATTAAGGAAACTGACAAGGAAAAAGCTGACAGTACTAACCAGAACGGAAATAATGATGCTGGAAGGTAGGCTCCAGTGAAGATAAAACCAGTAAAACACAAGACTGACATCCTGACAAGCTAACCTTCAGAAACAGTTGTGTTCTATGCAAAGCCTCTAGCACAGTAAATAAACAACACCTTTTACTCTGGAACAAAAAAAACCCCAAAATCCAAGAATAAGAAGTGAAATAGGAACTAAGATGTTACACCTAATACTTGCTCTCACTTTTTCAAGGCAATCTAGCAGAGCAGGGCCTGCCCATATGCCTCCAAGAAAACTGGAATTTTTTTCAGAGCAGATATTTGTAGCAGTGCACACATACGTTATGTAAGATAAATCTCTAACTACTGTAAATAGCTCACATGAACTAATAATACACCCGAATGATGGAAAAGGTACCTCTGACAGGTGCCAATATAGAACTCCTAGACCTAAGAGCTGATAGGCCCCTAATTACCAGAGGTGTAATAAAGATGATAGAGTAGGAGAGATGGGATTTACAGTTATACAAAACAGAATAGCTAAAAGATACTGCAACTTGAAAATCCTACCTCTTCTGCTATTCCAACTATTTCCTTAATATCCAGAACTTAAGCAGCTACTGAAAATGTATAACCTTATAAAAAGTTAAATAATACACTGAGTTTATTTTTAAAAAATGAATCTTTAGCAGTTAAATGCATACATTTAAAAGCCACTTGAACAATTACCTTGAAGGCAAGAATCTTAAATGTTCAGATTTTTACCATTCAGAAGGGATAAATGTTAAGAAAGGACAAATCAGAAACAAAAGGAATTAAAAATACATTGATCTTTGCACATGTAAATTAGGTCAAGTTAAACATTTCACACAATTTGTTCAAAGGAAACATGCTGAGTGAGCATACACCTTTGATAGTGCTTGTTTTACTAGGATTAAATGTAAAATAATGAAGCAAAACACTTAAGAGAACCAAGCTAAATAATTAACAAAGTTCTGTTTCTCCTTCGCATTTTTTTCTCCAAATAAGACCTACTTGATAAACCTACTCTTCCCCTCCTAAACTGTTCCAAGATTTCAGATAAAGGGATGACGTTTTACGTTATTTGTTCAATTTTGCATTATTACTCAACACCAACATATTAAGTGGGGGGGATTAAAAAATAACTGGAGGATCACAATTTTTCACAGAAATTTCAGAAAAGCTACATAAAGTTTAACACTTTTTCTTTTATCAGATTCAGCCTAAAATAATTTTTAAAATATTAGATTTATAGATTATTTCTATGTAGCTGGGACAGTTTAAGTACTCACGAAGGATTCAATTTTAAAAACATAATACCAGGAAAAAACACTTAAGATGTCCTCCTTCCAGCTGAATTTTGTTTTCAGTGTTCTTACATCATGGAACCAAAGGTTGTAGGTGCACCATCAAATTTTTCTACAATATGGTCACAACCCACAGTTCAATACTAGCGATTACATTTCACAATGCATTATTATTTAGCAGGGTACTTGTTGCGGGGGGTCCACCGCAACAGGTACTCTCCCTATTTTTCATTAGATACCATTTAAAACACCTTCACCTCTCAATACAATTTGCCACTCATGCTGGAACACCAGAAGAGAAACAAAAGGAAATGAGGCTTCAAGTCCAGTCACACTCATATCTACCAGTTTTTGGTAATTTGTCCATAACATAACGGGGTATGTGAAGTTGTGTTATTCCACATGTCACTGCTCTCAACTGGAAGAGCCTTGACTGCTCATAACTACGCTGGTGAACCAGCATTTTATTCTACCTTACTACTGATATTAAAGCTCAGTTTTTCTGATAAAACTAGCTACATCACCACTGGTATCTCCAGCTGGTAGTCCTTCCAGATATTCCTGTGCTGTAAAGGACACTTTTTTTTGCACGTACCTCCTGAACTCGAGCAACTCCTGCCTTTTGGAAAGAAAGAGTGTAATCTCAGCTTTTTCCTCAGTGCTACACAGATCAAAGCTCAATTACCACACACACACAAACCTAATCAATAGCAGCTATCTTTAACAAAAGACAAGTAATACCTAAATAAATCTACAGGAGAGGTCAACCATATTATCAAAGCTTAAGATGGAAACTGTTAGATGAAGAAGTTTGATACTACTAAGGCATACTTAAGTGTCACATAATTTTCTTCTAGTTCCGTTTTTGTAAAATTTTCTGTTTGTCTTCACTGTAAGATCAACAGGCTTCATTCAACATCTACTTTTGCTCTTCCTTTAATTCTAATGGAAGGCACCCTACTCATTTCCTAAATAGAATTAGTTTGCCACACTGTCATCTTGTCCTGTTCATAAATAGAGTACATTTGAGGAAGGGCAAAAATGAAGAGGAAGCAATGGCTACTAAAATTACAAAGGAAAAAAAATACTTTAGCATTCTTTATTATTTAAATATATTACTGGCAATACAAAGAGTATTTGAATGCTAGGTGAGAAACTGGTAAAGATCTCTGAATCTAACTTGCAAAACAAACTTCAGCTGCATCAATGCAGCAGGTTGATCAAACTACTTATCTGCAGTCCAGGATCTCCACAGTATCAAAACCAATATATTAGCAGAAAAAAAAAATATAACTGAAAAAAAGTTCACACAACTATTACTACAAATTTAGACACTAAACTTAAGCTATCTGAAAAGCCTCGAAGTTTTCCTGGACCACTGCTGTGCAGTATGCAGTTTGTACAAACACCCAGTTACAAGAGACTCTATACCAGAAACACATAATTCCCTATGGAATTCATTATGAATGGTACCAGCAACAATGGACATTACTACGGATTTAGAGAACCAACCATTAATTTGATGATTAAGCTGACAGTAGGCCTTTGAGTGGCTAACTGATATAAAATTCTAGAATTGAGCTCTAACTGTATTTAGCAGGGAAATCACTGTAAGGAAGAGTGCAGATACTGGCCAAGCTGAAGTAAGCAAGGTACAAAAAAGCTACCTGACATGCACAGCAGCACACATTTGAGAAACACAAAATACATTTAAAAACCCTATCTGTTCTGCATTAAAATTTAGGAAAAGTCTATAAAAATTGCACCACACTTCAGCATAAGAAATGTTTTCTCCTTCTAACTGCAGCGTATTTTACATTATCTGCATTACTGATCTACACTTGCAATATTTATATATATTATTACTCTGAAAATTTACTCCACATTTTCCTATGAACTCATCTGGAACCAGCCAAATTTATCTAAACCTCAGCATTACCAACAATGAACTCATTTAATTAAGACTAGAAAAAACTGAGACCTATTAATACCATAATCTGAAAAAGAGAGACGCATATTTAGGAAACAACAACCTTGAGACTCTATTCTTCATTGCTGAAATAGTTCAGTGACAAACTGATTTATAAAAAGCTGCATATCTGAGTCTAGAAGCAAAATTGAATATAGTAAAGTACAGCCTACAGTTTTAGACAAGCTCTGGAAGATTTATCATATGTGGATCAGTGCCAGAAAAATTTCATTTGCCAGACTCAAGCAGCGCATTTCACTCTATCATGACTTAAGAAGGGAACCTGCAGGGACTCAAATTCATTGCTTGATGTTTTTCTCTACACTTCACATTTACAGAAGCACCTGTAAGCACACAGATAGCATCTACAATCTTGTAATAGTTTGTTTGCATACATGTTATCCTAAAAATAGCATCAAAAGCATCAAGTCTAAAGTACATTTTTGCCTTGAAAAATGTTTGTTTAACATCTTTGGGTAGAATTTATTTTCCTTTTTTCAACTTAAGCACAGCACTTGGGGTATGCCATCTCACCTAGTGGACAAGCAAAGTTAGTCATTTTCCTGTTTACATGGGTCAGCAATAGGGAAGAGGAAAACATTAAAAATAGGAAAATGTGATTCTAAAACCACTAAAACTTGCAGGAGGAACTCGAACAAGTAGTACCCAAAATAACTTCAGCTCATATTTTGGAATTAATTAGGTACAAAATTTCCACTTAGGGTGAGCTTTTATAGGCAGTAAAAATATAGAAAAAGAACTGAAGCAAGAACCACTCAAAGCTCTTCCATGTCTTTGACAATATGGCCTTACAACTTCTGCAGAGACAGGTATTTTCCACAATAAAATCAGCTAGTTTTCCAAGCTTTTGGCATTTTAAGCATGAATTTCTACTTTCTCTCAGGGATTCTGGCAGTAGACTCATTAATTTTAATTTTAAATTCATAATTTCAATTTCAATCATCATAAGTATTACACAAGTGAGGAAGCTGGTACTTCACATATTTTTAAGTGTCCACGCTGAAGACTGAAAGGCTGTGAAAGAACACAAAAGCAGAGATGATGAAAAATGGGTAAAATCTTGTCACTCAAGAAGAAAACAGTTCAAGTATAACTAGAGGCACACAAGAGGTGGCATTTCTGTTATGTCTGACATGTATGTGCCATAATACACTAGACTATGCAACTAATATGCTTTATAACAATTCTGAATCATCCATAATACTGCATAAACACACCCAGAAGACAGTACAGAGATGAAGTTTGCACTGATGACACAAATTTTCTAGGGAAGGAACAGTATTTGTAGTGAAAGACACTTAGCATAAACAGACATTGTGAAGTAATTTTGTGTTTAAAGCTTGCATTTTTACACATTCCTGGCTTTTACTTTTTAATTTATTTTCTGAATTTTCCCAGGTTTCTTGTTAGCACTCAAGCTCCTTTTTATCAATAGGTAATGTATTTTTGGATTGGATATGCCACTTCTAACGTTTAGATGTCTAACTAGTTTCTAGAGCTGAAATGCATTAATTTTCAACTGTGAAATATTCCTGTGTCAGCATTCCCAACAGCCTTGTTTTGGGTACTCAAGTGCAAACTTCAGATGGAATTTACAGTCTTTAAATCGACACATGAGAGCACCACAGCAGCAGTGACTAATTCATCCTTAAGGTAGGATTTAAAAAAATTCTGACTCCAATTATACCTTCCTGACACCCCAGCAATCCCACCTGAGGACTTACTAAATTCTTCACTTTACCTTCTAACAATACTGAGAAAACCAAGTGATAGTTGATCTTTACCGTGACCTGAATGGACTGAGATAGGACACTGTAAGAACAAGTGGAGCTACGGTTTCCCCAGGATCTCTGGTTCTTCTGGAATCCCAAAGTTCTAAAAAGGACACAATCATTTTTAGTTTCATCCCAGTTCTCTTCACTTCCAAGCAAAACACTCAGTTTTCATACATGATACAGTCAACTACAGAAATTACTGACTTTGTATTGGTTTACACTTTGTCCTAACAAAAGTAACTAGTGTTAGAGGACCATAAAGGAAAAATCAGTAAAAGCCTGGAGTGTCACTTTTTCCAGTGTAGGTGTACAGTATGTATGAGGAGAATCTCAAAAATGTATTTCAAAGGATTTTAAAAAACTTTTCATTGCTGGTGACATGTTTTTCCCTGAAATAAGCCACTTCCTTTCTAAAACCCACACAGTACCTCAGTGTGAAGATTCAGTAACTTCACAAAGTCTGTGTATATATTTCTCTTACCCAAAACACGGAAGTCCTAAATTCTCATTTACTTTCCATGATTTAAGATATATCATGTCAGATTTTAAACATTTCCACTGAGAAAAGAACACATTTTCTTTGTCACAGACTTAATGCATGCCATATCTGAGTGAAATTAAGTACAACAGGTCCTCATCTCTATAGCAGGCATTTGAAAATTGTAATGCTACAGAAAAGTTACCACAGCCAACTGAAGCTGGGAATAAAACTTTTTTCTGAGATACCCATGTATAAAGAATGGATTTTCAAATGCGCAAAATCAAAGCATCAGAGTCCTATATGATAAATTACAGAAAATCCTGAGGAACTCCAAAGCTAATGAAAATATATTGTATATCACCGTTAACCATCAGAATGTTTGCTCCTCTTTGGAATTCTCCCTATAAATAAAATCTAAAAGTATCAGTTTGCCTGGGTTTGGTTGCTTTTTTTTTTCATTGAAGGCTCACAACTTCATTTGTCCATTAACCACAAGCAGAAGTGATAAAAGTTATCTGTTAAAGCACAATAATCTGCATTCTGACACTTTGCACTAGGAAGTAACTGCTATCACAATGTCCATCTGCAACATAAAAAGACAGAAGACAAATAAGTATTTGTTCATGGAAAGAGAATCATCTATCATTCTGAACCAAAAACAAATCTTGCTGCACTAAACTGACAGAAAAGAAAAAGCTAGTGACATCAAGTCACATTGTGGTGATGTTTGTATGATTTTTTTCATTTTTAACTGCTACTGGCTTAAAGCAACCTTGAAAAAGATACTTATACATGAGAGGCAAAAAAAAGAATTTCAGAAAATGAAAAGAATCATTAACAAAATGCAAGGTAAGCACCTGCTATCTTTATTTGTGCTTTCCTTGAAACTGCCCACACTGTATTAATAGTTATGTCAAAACCCTGAATACATGCAGTATTAATAAAAAGCATAAATCAAAAATACATGCCAGTGAAGAAAGATATGTGTCTCTATTAACATCTATTAACTGCTTCTTTATTAAGAAAGTAGTAAAGCCCAATATCTACAAAAAAAAAGATTTAAATTTGAGACATGTGCACTACTCCCAGATTATCTGACAAGTCATGAGTAAGACTTTTTTTTCAGCTTCCTGTGCCTTACTTTCAACTTTGACTCTTTACCGTGAAGCTTACTTCTTATTAAATATTTATAAAAGTAGACCTGTTCTCAGTGCTATTCTTGAGAAATTACCATAAAACAAAATGGCCAGTGCCACCACAAAGACAGCTCAACTCTAGATTCCTTGCTGTCCCAACAGCAAGCAAACTGAAGAGGCTCAGTTCACAGCACTTTTTATTTCCTGCAAGGACTGCACATTTACAGACACCTGACCTCCTTCTTGCTCAAGCATCACTAAAATCAAAAATCTTAATGTCATAAAGTGGTTAACAATTCCGTTAATGGTGCCTGAAATGGAATAGAACCGTGCTCACTCACCAGTATCTGTTTGTTCTGTATCACTAACACAAGCAAAAAGAAATAAAAATGTAGTTTAGCCAGAAAAAAAAAATGCAGAAATGAAACGAAAATGTAGAAAATGCAGATCTCTTTGACGGAGGGTACCATTCTCCCATATATACTTTTTAGAACGTTGATTTTTTAAGAAAGATTTCTCAGAGAACCCATAAGTACCAGCTACATCTCCTGAAACAAACATCTTTGTTTATCTTGACTATAGTGAGAACAACTTAATACAAGAGTGTGTCTCAAACTGCAATTTCTGAATATCACTAATATCAGAGGAAAAAACACCTGAGAAATTCTATACATGTCAAGAACATATGCCAGTCAAAAAAGAGAAATCTACATTAAGGTTTCATTCTTTCACATTATGGATAAAAAGACTCAAGATAGCCAATTGAAATATTAAAATAATGTCCATCTTCATCAGCTATTATCTCCATACATTGACAAGAACACAAAATCACAGAATATACTGAGTTGGAAGGGACCTCCAGAGATCAAGTCCAGCACCTGACCCTGCACAGGACCATCCCCAAGAGTCACACACACCATGTGCCTGAGAGCACTGTCCAAACACTTCTAGAACTCTGTCAGGCTGGTGCTGTGACACCTTCCTGGGGAGCCTGTTCCAGGGCCCAACCACCTTCTGGGTGAAGAACCTTTTTCTCATATCCAACCTAAACCTCCTCTGACACAACTTCAGGCCATTTCCTCAGATCCTATCACTGGTCACCAGAGAGATCAGTGTCTGCCTCTCCTCCTCATGAGGAACGTGCAGACTGTGATGAGGTCTGTCCTCAGTCTCCTCCAGGCTAAATGGACTGAGTGACTTCAGCTGCTCCTCATAACACTTCACCTCCAGACCCTTCATCATACTTATGGCCCTCCTTTGGATGATCTCTACTAGTTTAATGTTGTTATATTGTGGCCCCCAAAATCGCCCCCAGCACTCGAGGTGAGGCTGCCCCAGTGCAGAGCAGAGCAGGACAATCCCCCCTCCCTTGCCCGGCTGGTGATGCTGTGCCTGATGCCCCCCAGGACAAGGTTGGCCCTCCTGGCTGCCAGGCACTGCTGGCTCATGTTCAACTTGCCATCAACCAGGATCCCCAGGTCCCTTTCCATGGCACTGCTCTCCAGCCCTTCAGGCCCCAGTCTGTTTGTACACCCAGGGTTGTCCCATCCCAGGCACAGGATCTGACACTTTCCCTTGCTGACCTTCACTTGGTTGAGGATTGCTCAGCCATCCAATTTATCTCTGCAGGGCCTCCCGGCCCTCAAGAGAGCCAGCAGGTCCTCCTACTTATTTATCATCTGTGAACTTGCTCATCATCTCTTCCAGTCCTGTGTTCCAAGTCACTTATGAAGATGTTGAAGAAAACAGGCCCAAGGATGGAGGCCTGTGAAGCCCCATTACCAATGTCTATGTCACCCCATTCACTGTAACCCTTTGTGCCCGACCCATAAGCCAGCTGCTCACCCATCTCACAATGCATTTACCCAGCTGTGTGTTGGACCTTTTATCAGGAAGGATCCTGTGAGAGACAGTATCAAAAGCTTTACTGTAACCCAAAAAGATGACATCAACTGGATTCCCTTGGTCAACTAGACAGGTTACCTTGTCATAAAACAAAATCAGGACTTTCCTCTCATGAAGCCATGCTGGCTCTGACTGCTGACTGTGCTGTCTTTCAGATGTTTTTCAATACCACACAGAAAAATCTCCTCTATAACTTTATCAGGCACTGAAGTGAGACTGACAGGCCTGTAGTTTCTGGGGTCCTCCTTAATGCCCATCTTGAAAATCAGGACAATGCTCACAAGCTTCCAGTCAGCTGGGACCTCACTGATGATGAGTAAATGCTTCGCAATAAACTCTTCTCTAAAATCTCCATAATCTCATCATAAAAATAATAAAATAATTCTCACTATGTTTTCATAAGTCTAATTATAAGGAAATTGTTCAAAGATTCTCTTTCAACACATATAATTTTAATCTCTACAGACTACAACCATTTTACAGGTTCTAGTCATGTTCTGGTCTTATTATTACCAGAAACTTATACGGCAATGAGCTGTTTTCTAAAGGAATCCTACCAACACTAAGCATACCAATCAATTTGACCAATAAACTACTGACATACCTCAGAAGTCACTGACAATTGTTTCTAACAGGCCATTTTTAAGCATGAAATGTAACAAATCCATAAACCAGATAAAGAACACTTCCATGATGACACTAGAAGCTGATGAGCAGTTTCATACAGATTGTTCATCTCAAGAATCACCTAAAAATCACAAACTGCAATTAGCTTTTACTTTTTGGTAAAACAGTGTACTTGCATAGACCACACAAAGAAGCAACTGGCTGCATAATACAGCAATATTAAAACAGAGACCCAGTCCCACTGAACTGCACTGAGATAGCAATTTGGGAAGACAAATGCATGCTTAAATGAATAAATCAATCACCATTGGCTTTTTGTTTCATAACATTGTTCTCCAGTGCAGACAGATAACTTGGACTAATAACATTTCCTATCCTCTAATTAGAAGTCTGGACATAGTAAATTGAACATAAAATCTAAGTTTATCTGCTTTCTACATTTCAGAGAAACAACAACAACAAAAACCCATGTAAGATATCTATAAAAATTCAACTCAATTAAAAAATTTAAAAAAAAAATTAAGGAGGAAAAAAAAAAACAGCCAAAACACAACAATCCAAAAAACAGAAAAACACCCTCTTTCAGCACCTTTGGAAGTTTATGTTTACTGCATGAATTACAATGTGATGAAGCATTTGCTTGAAATACAGATTCATAATCAATACCTAATACAAAACATTTTAAAAATTTGAGAAGTCGAGTACTTTAGATTTGAGAAAGATGCAAATGACTGTTTGTACAACCCTAACCTACAGCCCCTGCATAAAAGTAAACTTCTGCTCTTATATAATGGGACTGTAATAAACTACATTTGCTTCATAAAAAGACAAGTTGTATCCTATCTTCATACAAATCTTTTGTACATATATTCATTTCTGCAGTAGTAGTTGTTGCTGTTTAACTTCTATGCATCAGTGCAGATTTTGAAAAATTGTTGATTACAGAAACATGTTTTTGATGGCACAGTAAGGAAATAGGGAAAAACACAAGATTGCAAAGACTACCTCACTGCACCCACACCCATTAGTCCCTTAAAAATAAGATTTTTAAATATTATTATGCAACAGTTCTAGAAATTCAAGCAGCTTGCTGCATGTGAAACTTGAACACTGTCCAAATAGATTTTGCCTTGCTTTCTCCAAAGGAATCTTCTGTGCAAAGAAAGCCTGTGCAAACCTAGACAAGAACTGGAGTCTGCTTCCACAATAGATACAAACATTACAGGACATTCAACTTGTTAACAAGAATTTGTAATTAACTCAGTCCTTTAATAATATGTATTTTATTTACATACATAAAGCAACATCCAGAAGTCAATTTTATATTAAAAATGTCAGCAGCCACTTAAAAATTATGTATAGAATAAATCTGATGTACTAAATACCATAGGAGTATACAGTAGTAGTATGTCTATGCAGTTTAATATTATCTTTTTCTGTTTATATGCAAAGACAGACAAGTATTTTGCAATGCTAATATGTGAATTCCAAGACAAGTAACACAACCCATATTAGATACATAGTAGCTGCAAAATGATGGGGGAAAATTATATACATACATTAAAAAAAATAAGCTCACCATGTTCAAGCATAAAACAGGCAGGTTTAGTTTACTAGAATCCCAACATTCAATAGGTACAAACCCTTTAGAGGGAAGGCCAAACACAGTTGTTACACAAAAATACCAATACCATATCATGCAGTATTCTAACACAATTAACACTGTCCTTGATACCATAAGCCTCATTCGCAGTAAAAAATTAAAGGAATAATTAAGGAAACTATTAAAATACCTGTTTAATTTACAAAGCAAATATAGTGACACAATACCTTTTGTTTAGAAAAACAAAACTATAAAATTGCCTAGGCATGAAATTAAATCTCTGCTGAAAATTAATTGGAATTCAGGTTTATCCATCCCTCAGGCACCTTCTCCAATGTTCAGCCTGCAGGTCTGTATTAATTCAAGGCTCACTTCAGGATTTAGGATTGCAAACTGAAGAAAAAATCCCTCCCCTACTGCTTATACCCTGAACAGCATATACTGGTCCTTCATGACCACTAACACCACAGTCAAATGCCAATGAAAAATTATATATGAAAATCTAGGTACCTAACAAGATCCAAAGTTGTTTACTAAGGTAACAACCCCACAATAAGATCCATGATTAGCACACAGTGCTGATGCCCTTTGGCTTGTCACTTGTTCAAACTTTAATCTGCATGAAAACTATGCCAAATCTGAGCTCCAGGTACTACATATTGCCCCCTATTACCTGTTCCAATGGTATCCACAGGACCTATGTTTAGTCGTAAATCCAGTTCATGCTCTAAAATGATTACACAAATTATAAGAAGTTTTATGCAAATAAGGGCAGCCAGGGGAATGAGAAAACAGACCAAAACCAAAGAGAAGCTAGACAGAGAAAACAAGAAAAGATTTAAATGGGAAAGCAAAGCTATTCAATTTTAAAAGACCTACATGTATTAGAAATCTCTCCTGACATTAATTAAGCGCGGAGTATTTGAAACACAGGAAAGCAAAACCACCTACAAATATAACAGCATGACAATGCCAAACTTTGCACTCATGTTTTATGCTGAAAAATTAGTTTCTCTACTAGAAAAACACATGTGGTTTTGAGAAAAGTGAGCTTTAATTACAAACTCTGCTAATAGGACCCTTTGGTCAATAGGAAAAACAGACTTGGAGTTTTAAGCAGGGGGAAGTTAATGCTTGGATTAACTGCAGAGAAACAGATCACTGAAAAGTATTTCATATTTTTGACACAGTAGAATTTGCTGTTATGACTAATTAATAAAACAACCAGTATTACAATCAGTATCAATTAGACTTCTATGGAAAGTCTTCTCAGGAAATCAATTATGCTTCTGCTAATGAACTTATGAGACCACAGTATGTAGACTGGATTGTATTATTTAATCCTTTAAAGGAACTCCAAATAGGTTAGGATACCGATGGCTAGATTAACACGTCAACTGGAACATAAACACTGCAGCACTGTCATTATATAAAACTTTTATTAATCAGGTTAAGTAACATTTATTCCATTCACAAGGTCAAAGATCACACTGCTCTTAGTCCTAAATGACAACTGACAAATAAGACAAATAGACAAACAAGCAAAATATATAGACTATCAAATTTGTACCTGAGAGAACTGGAACATGTTTTATTTTATTTAGAAACAAAAACGTAGTGCAACCTTAAGTCAGAAATAAACCTAAGGGTTTTGTCTTCTTTTTGATGTAATATGCTCAACAAAAATTAGATTAAAACTAGATGAAAGTCGTATCTACTGTTTCATACTACCTGCCAAGTTTAGCACGAATTAAGTGTATGAACAAACATTTTTCTAGTTGCAGCAGTATCTCAAAAGTATTGCTGTTCTGAATCTAAAACACGGACAATGACACTGGAAATGTATTAGAAGTCGTAATGTGTACTAAAAGGAAAGTTCAAACATACATGCAGCTACTAATTTGACTAACAGGGCACCATAACAAGAACAGAATGTTCTGATTTGGATCTTTCATCGAAAGATTCAAAGAAACAGCAATGGGTGTAAACAGTAGAAGAGAATGCATTTCCATTTCTAAAGGAAGTTTTCTTCAAAAAAGACAAGAGGCAGACACAAATAGCACTTAGGCTTTGCCTGACATTTTTTTTCCATTGAGCAGAGACTCTCATGCTATAGTCCTAAGAACTGGTACTTCAGTACTTCTTTGTAAGACTTGAGAATAAACAATAGAATCCTAGGGAAACTTCTTATGAAATACATGCAGCATGTACATACCTATAAAACTGCTGGTTTAAAATGCTGGATATCACATTTCCATAGCTAATTGCAGTCAGGGGGCACAATGACAATTTAATTGTTTGCTCCCCTACAAATTTGGTCCTATCAAAACCTACATATGTATTACCACAACCAGAAGTGTCAAAACCTGAGGTCCTTGAGGCTTTTAAAAACTAAAGGCATTTCTGTTGTAATAGTGCGATCAGTATAAAGATAGAAACAGAATAATGACATTGACTGGAAACATCCATTACAAGACTGGCAGTTTAATAACATACTTTTATCAGAAAAATCTAACCTTAAGAACATTTAATAAAACAGCTGCTATATAAACTGAGGCTCCTGCTCCCCAAACTATACACCATATAGCAAAAGTAAATTACTTTACAAAATCATTCACTGTTCTCCCCAATGAACTGTATCTTGACCAACTAGAGCCATTTTTGAAGAAGTCTAATGGTGTTCACAGAATTTTGTACATACAGTATCTATACAGTAAAGTTCAAAACTTTCCAAAAGGTAAGAATATTAAACTGTCAGTGAAAATTATGCAAAAATTAAGATATTCAGTGCAACATTTTCAAAGTTCACATACAAATTTCTACCTATCAGCAAGAACTGTAGTATGTCAATTTAAATGTTTTTTTTAAAAATCAATTCTGGATCATAAATAGGTCCTATATATTTTTTTTAATGTAATCCAATATCAATACTGATGCTTTTTTTTTTCTCATTACTGTCTTGTAAAAGCTTTTCTTTGCTTAGCTTTCACAATATCATCAGGAGATGCTGATTTGAAGTCAAACGGTGTTATGGCTATTGTAGGACCAGTTTCCTTGGGTTTTACATCTTGTACTTGTCTACTGTATAGGAAAGTTTTATGTATCCCAACTACACGCCGCTTATATCCTTTTGGAGGATAACGGAGGCACAAGGTTAAAGCAAAAGCTGAAGGTCTTGCACGCAGCGCCTTTATCCATGAAAGGGACAAATCCTGCCTCTTAAGACCATGCCCTTTTCTTGGTTTTTTGCTTGTTTTGGCAGAACCAGAACATTTTCCTTGGTTTTCTTTTAAAAGTTTTGTTTCGGGACTTAGTATATTTGACTGTCCTACCACACTTTTGTTTGTAGATACATCTGCATTTTTCACAAGGACACTTAAATCAATGTTGGTTCCTTGGAAGGGCCTCAATTCAATTACATCATGCATGGGCAAGTCAGTTCTTTGCTGAGTTTTATCTATTTCAATAGTCTCTGCAATTAAATCTGAGAGTGATAAATTCTCAACCTCCTTTACTGGAGAAACTTTAGAAAGGGCTAGAGAAGACAAAGATCCTGTTAGCTCTGGCATTCCACCTGAAGTTTGGGGTTGACTTACTAGTTGTGATAATGATGAGGTTCCCAATTTCCTATCAGTGAGACTTGCTGTTGACTGCGTGTAAAGATCAGCCAAAGAGTAACAGTGGCTAGCACTGCTTTCCTGGTGCTCCTGAAGCATTGCAGCCAATGATGTGCTTCCAGGTCTTAACACTGGCAAAGCAGCCATATCTGAAGAAGGGCTTTCTTGTTTTTGACTATGTGCAAGTGAAGAAAAATTTCCAAGAAGTTCATTCTTTTTATTTACAGTATGACTGACTTCATTATCAAGAGCCAAGTTTCCTAAAGCACTTGTTAAACATGGAGGACTATAAAAATTTACATTACTATTATCATCAGAAGTTTTTGAGGAAACAAGAGGAATGCTGTGTTCAGGACTCAGAGAATCACACACCACATTCTGCATCAGCAAGGATTTCAAGTCCTGTGTTTCCCTGCATTTCAATGGGTTATTTCCTGTGCCAGAGTGAACATCTTCACTCTCAGGAACCAAACTTACTGCATTAGCATTTTCTGGTAGTTGCTTCTCTGCCTGTTTATTCACAGGTTCACAGAATGATCCTTTACACAAATTATCACTGAACGCAGATGACAGAACAAGTGAAGAGGATTTCATTCCTTCCCTTTCACATGAAGCTATATCGGATTTTTCAAAATTTGTAGTTGAAGAATAAAGAGCTGAAACACTTTTGGCTGTCAAATTTCCAAACCCAAGTTTGTTGGTGTTGTCACCAAAATTGTCTACTGCACAAGAGAAATTATCTTTATCAATACACATTTCTGGACAACAATGTAAGTCTCCTTACCTTACAATAGCCAATAATTTTCAGATGGAAGTCCAGTCACAACAAAATATCCCATTTTTTAAAAGTTGACAGCATCAACAAAAAAAACCAAAAAAACAAGAAACATGAAAAGGCATTTAATTACTAAGTGTTATCCAAAGGTAAGGAATGTTCTACAATTAAATTACAGGTATCTATTGAAATACATAAAGAACTTTAAGAATCAGTAGAGAATGCCAGTAAAAACTACCAATATTTAAGTAGAAATCAAAATAAGAAAGCTACTATATAGACACTACCAAAAAGGGAGGTATTAGGGATGGGAGATGTCACTTCATCAAATAAATAACAAATAAATAACAGAAGCACTAAACATTTAAAGATGCTTTAAATTAAAGATTTAAGGACATGCATTAATTCAGTTAAGTCATGTAATTCAGAAATCGATCATGAACTGCAGATGGTCACAGCTTGAATTTTAACTGACACTGAAATGTTATTTTGACAGCTCAAGAAAAGCTGTTTCCTTTAAATGTTTTAGAACACACATACAGTAAGTCAGTCTTCTTTCATTTTCCAAGAAATGACTATTGCTATGATAAGCGTCTTCACAGTTTGTAAAGCCAAAATTAAACTGTAGATAGAAATTAATCACCTCGAATGTAAACAATTAAATATAAGTATACCTTTTGTAGTCTTTGCTAAAATCACAGCATCCTTATTCTTGGTCTTCACATTTTGCTTACTGCCTTGTGAAAGCACAAGATCCAAAGCCTTTTGTACATCAAATTTAGTATCCAGTACTGCTTGCACCATTGCTTGTTCTGGTATGGACTCTGCCAAAACTTCTCTCATTTGATCAAGGCATGAATTAAGACGGGCTGAAAGAAACATATTACTGTTACAAGCTGCCCAAAAATATGTCTTCAATTGCCTAACCACTAGCACCACACCTCTGATTAGTGAACAGAAGGGAAAAATATTACAGTAAGAGCTAAATCTTTAGAAATTAATTTCAATCTCACTTACTGCCCTGATAAACTTTGTTCCCACACCTTGCAGAATATGTACCTATTTCAGATATTGCAATAAAGAACATATTGCTGACTACCATTTATTAACCTAGAAAGTCTCAGTACTGAAATATTTTGATGTTGTAAAATATCTATCTTCATTGCAGAGAAAAAATACAAATAATCAACTTAAAATTATCCAAAATAATTCAGTAAGTCAACATAGAATCCCACTGAACAGCACATTTAAGTGTTTACAGATGCTACAATTAACACTCAAAGTGAAATAGCATTTTCAGGGTTCTCAGGCCTTAACAACTGAAAACCCGGATCAAACTACCTGTAATCTTTACCTTTTCTAAAGCAATATATTTTTGGCTGATAAAATCAACTTCCTTTGGAGCATATTTCTGCAACTACTATAAGCTTTTACTAAGATACTTGCTGCTCAACAAGAGACTGAAAATTCATCAGGCTGCCACTCACTGGAAGCCATACAAACACTAAAGAGCACAAGAAAATATTCCTAAATAGTCCAGTTGCTACCAGTTCAAATTTTAGAAAACAGGAGCTGAAGAACTGGAAGATAAGTACATCTTTTTATTTGAATGCTTCCTGGAAGATGTTTAAAGAAGTTTGCTTAAAGGAATTCAACACCACAGAATTCCAACCTCCACGAAGTTACTTATATTAGCACCCTTTACCTGTAATTCAAATAGCAAGTGAATCTCGCCCAGCCATCTGCCCTGCAAAACAAGTATGGGCAGAGCCCTGCACAACGTGCTGGTTGCCATTTTACTACCTAATACTCAACAAGAACCACCTCATTAAACTCTTTGCAGCCACACTGGCTACATCAATAATTCTGTATTAACGGCCAACACTACATACTGTATGAAACATACTAGGTCTTGTGAGACCACTGCTGTTTTCACAGTAGGAATGAATATTTTGAGGTTTCTTTTCCCTCTTTTTTATAGTCCAAAACATTACTTTCCTTCCTGCCCTGACACCAGTTCTTAACTGACTGAGTGTGTCAAAAGCATTCTGCAAAGCCAGAGGACTGCATTGTCTAGATCACCTGTACCATTATACTGACTCATTCTTTCAAATCACCCTCGACAGATTTATTTCCTGCTGTAAAAATATGTATATTATTACCCAATGTACCATATTTAACCATTCTCTTTCTCTTAGCATTAGCTTAATTTCTACCAATTCATTTGACATAGAATCAAAATTTTTTCTAATTTACTGTTCAGAATTGTTCACAATATTCTGCAACTTTTTTTTAAGTACTGAATTTCAACACACTTCAGTCTGATCTTGGTAACATTTAAAAATAACCCTGATTATTTCCAAAACATTAAAAACCATATTAGCACTTAGGAAAGAGACTTGTGACTTTTTCACAAAGCAAGCAATTAAGCAACCATAGCAAGCTTAAAAAACAAAAGCAAGTATTTTTCCCCAACTACTCAGCTCAGAACTCAGCTTGTAACATGGAATTCACGGCTGCAAGACTGAATGGAAACAAAAGTCTCATGAATTCAAAACAGGATAAGAAAAGATTGTACAGAATATTGGCTACTCTTTCAAGGAAATGCAAGACTTTGAAAATCTCTCAAATACTGCTAATTGCTATAATTTGGAATGCAAAACAAAAAAAATCATTCTACAAATACTCAGTTTATAATACTCAAGAGTCAAGACTTGAGTTGTCAGTACAGCTGTTCTAATGTCTCCACATGAAATCTCATTATTTCTAGTAAGAAACTAAGAACATATTTCAATGTATGCAACCAAATTACAAGTAGTACACAAAAGGTAGTTATGAATTTGAAGAATGACCAATTGAAGGTAGGCTCCTGAAGGGTACTGCTTTATAACAAGATTCCAAAATTCTGAGCAGTACCAGTCAAGTAAGAAACATTAATTTAAGACTATTCTAGTAAATCCTTAATTCATGTAAGAGGTTATTCTGATAGTTGTCTTCCATAATTACCTCTATCGACTTCAGTCAACTGATGAGTGGATGTAAAACAATCAGCAGCAGCATCAGTACCTTCACAGCCATATTCTTCTTCCAATGGTTCAGCAAATGTGGCTGGTTTGTCTCGTCTGGAGTAAATAAATTGAGCTGCTGCATTAGGTAAAAAACAAAATATAAAAAAAAAAGTCAAATGTTTTTTCCTGCTTTAAAAGCAAAACACAGCTAAAGGTAAAATAAGTTAGGATGCTGAACTGTTGCAGTGGTTTCAAGGGGGTGGTGAGACACTACTGTATAGTTACTACTACCTGAGGACTGCACAGAGCACACAACAGCTCATGCTGGAATACATGTAAGTTCATCACAGTGAAACTACAGGCTGGGCACTATCCTTGTACCCATGGAATGCAGTAATTCTGCAAAGCCCAGCATTAGAAAAAAGATTATACTCCAGGTTTGAAATACAGTATTTTCTACACATATCTATGGCCTTATGTCTTCAGAACCTTACTCAACCATTTTTGTTAAACTCAGTTTCAATTTTTAAAAGTTAGCATGAAATTAAAATTGCTCCTACAGCACATCACTGTCAAATTACTGATAAGAATTTAATGGAGTCTAACACATCCTTTCTTTCTTAGAATTTCATATGAAATACAGCCCACAAGTAAAAATGCATATTCACACAAAACTTTAAACAAGTGGTTTCACTCTGATTTAGCAATGTTAAGGCATATACAGATAAAACTTACTGAGCAAGAGCCTCAGTCATTATATACTCTCAGAAACGTGCAAAGCATAATGTAAACAAATTGCCTTATGTAATATTCTCTCCAGCTCTGAAATCCACACTGAAAGCAGGTGTATATCCAGAAGCAGTACAGCCTATGCAACTGTTTCCCAAATGCATACACAGCATTTCATATTCAGCTGCCATAACTGAAGCAACTATTAATAATCTAGATCAGATTATTTTATAATTGAACCTTATACATGAAGAGTTCTTAGGAAAATTACTGTGCATAGGCAGGAATTAATTTTGCCATTTATCCATCTATACTTGAGCAAAAAGTATACATTGCACATTTTCATCACTAAAATCAAGAGCATGAGAGAGGACCAGAGTTTTAAAGAACGAATCATCTCAAGTTCCTGTGGCCAGAGGTCACACACTACATCACAGTCACAGTGGACCTGGATCCAGACCAGTTACTTGCAGTAGCACAGCTTCACGTCAGCACTAGCTGTACTATTTCCAGGGCTGCCTCAGCTCTAGAAACACTGCCACCAAATCTGGTAAAACCCTAAACTGATAATGTTGCCAAAGACTTGACTGGAGAATACAATTTACATGTTCTACAGCCATACTAAATTCAGCTGGGCTGAGTGACTCCAATTATGCCTTACCTGAGAACACAGCCATCGCTATTTTTAAATCTACTTTGCAACATCACAAATGCTGGAAGGCTGATCCACGTGATCTTCCATGAGAGGACTAGCACTGCAACCCACAATAAGACTCCCTACCCAGGATTTACTCAAAGTTGCACAGAACTACCAAGTGCACAATGACAACTGTTAAGACCAGGTAGATTCTACTAACCATGTGAAAAGATACCAAATGTTTCAAGATTATCAACACATTCCCACAGAACAGATTTTTACATTACCAAGTACATTCCAACCATCTAAGATAATATACATATAGGATGCAAGATGTGGCCAGCTGTCTAATAGGACTTTCAAAAGTACAATGCCTAACACTACATAACTGACTGTAACAGGATTATGGCCACTAGGCACTTTTCAAAAGTGTCATTAGCTTTTAATATTGTTTTCATTTAGAAATAAACATCAGTGCAGATATCAATGAACAATACTTGTGTGTAATTATCTGAACTAACCTGTTGAAGGAGAAATGCAATAATCCTCTTCTACTGATTGGCCGTACACATCATCATCTTCAAAGTCTATGAAGCAAAAACAGCAAAATTAATCTGCACAATTTCTAAATAATATTATAATTCAAATCATAAGTTTTGCATAAAGTTTTATGAAATTATGCATTTCCTGTATTCCAGAAGTGCATTTAAGTTCTGTTTATTTACCGAGGTAAGAAGTAACCTTCTACATTACAATAATAAAATTTTATTACAGTAATATGTTTTAACATTTAATTCTCTATTTATTAGGCTGAAAATTTTCAGGAGCTACCATACTTCACACCTCCTCCTTCAGCATCTCCTCTGCCATCACAGACCAAATCCAGTTCTACAAATAGCACTTCTCTTGATATTTTTGCTTGACCTCTCAATCTTAACCCCAGACAGACAATTCAATTGAAATTTCTACTCCAACAACTCAGAATCAGCATTTCTACTCCATTCCTATCCACTTCTCACCTTTCTTCTCCATTTTATCCTCATACCCATCCACCTCTCAAATGAAGTTCAGCAAGGCAAAAAGCCTTCACAATTCCCTTTGAATATGCAAAGTTGTTTCAGGCAAAAAGCAAGTATCTTACAGTTAAAGATAAAAACATTCTTTCCTCATAAAATAAAGCATCAAGAACACAAAGAGTAAATTATGCGTCTTTTCCTCCAAAAACTAATCCTAGTATTATGTCAATCTTTAAAAAAAAAAGTGTAGTTTTCACTATGTAATAATGAAATACATGAAAAAAGTAACAAACTATTACTAAAGACACTACTGCACTTGGCAGTTTCACAAGTAACATCTATTGTTTACTGCTTTAAAAGACTTACAGACCACAGCATGCACTGACTATAAAAATAAGTAATTAAAAATCACATAAATTACAGAGAACAGAGTAGAAGCTACTGAAGCATTCCAGCTGTACTGCCAACATAGCTGCAGACAGAATTTCTCATTGGTTACAATCACAATATCTCAGAAAGGAGGGGGGAAAAATGAACATGGTCAAATGAAGACCAGAAGACCTAAGACCTCAGAAGTCTTCCTATGAAAGGAAACAAAAAAATACTGTAAATATTTAGTTTAGAAATGCAACTTATATTTGGACATTACAGAATCACAAGCAGCATAAAATGAATATATACCATTTAGCAGAAAAGAAAAGAAGACACAAAGTCTACTTCATTTGGGCCATAAATGATTCTGTGTGCTACAAAAGTAGTATATGGTACAAGGGTAAAGACCTGACATGTAACCTCACAGTCAGGTTGTTTCCAAAAGCAATGGCAACTTAATAGCTACAGCAAATTACCATGTATCTCACAAAACTCATTAAAAGAGAGTCTGATGAGTGTATGAACACTGAAATTAACTCTGTGGATTGAACACTTAACTTTATAAATGCCAGAGACTCAGCTGAAAGACTTTCAACAAATCTGTGACAAAACATGGTCTCTAGAGGATGAAAAATTAAGCAGTAAAAATCTGGATCTAGTCCAAGATTTTGCCTATATTAGGTGAATTTACACTAGCAGAAACTGCAAGGTGGGAACACAGCATAGCTCACATGAATTTACCATTTCCAAGAAATTCCAAGATCACAGTGCAAAACTCAGTTTGTGCTACTATCATACATATAAACTGTGTAGTCTGTTCACTCAGCAGAAGTACAGATGCAGGCTGAAGTATTTCTCGCATTTTTTTTAAATAATCTGACAAAGTGAAGAAATAAAATTGCTGCTCTTACCAAAGGGTTCTTTAAAATACCGGTAACAACTCTAGTGTGTCCATTTCTCCACAGCCCAAGCCAACAAAAATAAAGACTTCGAGGGGAAAAAAAATACTCTGATTTACAGTTTGCCCAAGTTAATGGGGCCAGGGCACAAAGAAAGCTGCAGTACTGCACTGCAAGCCAAGTTCTTACAGAAGAAGTTGTTCATTCCACGCAAGCTTCAGTAAAATGAGACAGCTGCTTGAAAAAGGTTATTCTCAAAATGCACAACTCCATCTTTAAGAATTACATTTTTTCCTAAGGTAACAGCTGGTGACTCCTATCTATTAACATCAGAATACTTTGCTAGAGTTTGGCCGAGAATATAATTTTAAAGTTATATAGGACTAAACATGGATGGCTTCAACTGCACACAGGCTTTTTTCAAGTCAATGCCGCTGCTGAAAAGCAGAGTCAACTTGGGCAGCTCAAGGCAACGCAGGCAGAACCCAGCTGTGGCTTGGACCGCGTACCAAGGCCACGCTCTCCTCGTGCGGAAGCCCCCGGGAGGCCCCGGCAGCAGGCGGAGATCCCGGATGGCAGAGCGGCCACGTGTGCCGGACCCTACACTCGGGCGGGAAACGGGCCGGGAACGGGGCGGGGAGAGGCCTCGCCCGGAGCCCCGTCCAACCCCCGCCGAGGGGAGGTGAGGGGGCGGCTTCTCCCCTCCCACCGCCCCTGACAGCCCCCCGGGCCCTCCCCTACCGCGGTGCGGGCCCCGTCACACCCTGCTGCCCGCGCCTCCGGGACGGGAGGCCCGGCCGGGAGCGTGGAGGGGCCGCCAATTGAAGCGGAGCCCGCTGCTCTCCCCAGAAGCTACTCGCCATGACCGCTACCTTCGTCGTAGTTATATCCTCGGACGTTCCTGTGCCGGGACATGTCGGTGGTGGTGGCGGCGGCGGTCTCGCTCCCCGGCCCGCGGTGGCGCTGCCGCGGCCGGCCTAGGTCGCCATGTTGAAGTCCGGCGGCGCCTGGCGGAATCTCCTCTTGCGCATGCGCGCGGGGCACCGCTTCCGCCCTCGTGCGCTGCTGGGCATGCGCACGGCGTGCCCCGCACGGCTCGCTCGCGGCCTCGGGCCGGCGGGTCGCGCGGGGTCGGGGCCGCTCCCTGAGGCGCGTGCGCCGGGCCCGGCTGAGGCGGCGCGGGCGGCGCGGGGCGGGGAGCGCCGGCCCCGGTGTCGGGGGGCTCCAGCAGCGACCGGAGGTGGCACTTGGTGGTGAGGTGTAGCTGTCGTGGTGGCGCCTCGCTCAAGTTTGGACTCGATGATCTTGGAGGCCTCTTCTACCCTGAATAAACGTTGCTTTGATTCTACAGGGTCTAGCAGTATAGAGTCTGTCTGTAGTATCTCTCTGTGTAATAATGTGAGTTACAAGGGGAAACTAGGTATGAGATGCCCATTTTCTGGCAATAATGGGTTTGATTCAAGCCAGAAATGGGAAGTGTTACATGCACATGTGTAAGCTAGTGTTTTAAAGCTCATTCAAAACCAGCTGCATCACTGATGAAAAGGGAGCACTGTGGATTGGCCTAAGTTCACCAAGGGCATAGTGTTTTAAACACATCTGAAATAAAGTGTCTGTGATTTGTGCACCACCACGCAAAGAGGGTTTGAAAGGCTTTGAAATTAAGTACAAGGCCTTTTTCAATTCTGGATCAATTGACCTGCCTTGTTGGTGATGAGTAGCCATTACAATGCAGTGACTGACTGGTGGCCAGGATTAGGTGAACTGCTGTAGGTAACTGCAGTTTGTAATAATTAGCGTTGTTGGCAGTGCTAAGAAGCAAAATGTCAAAGCATTAGGCTCCATGGAGCCTTGATCTGACTTAATTGGCACAGTACTGTGACACCATCTAATGCCAATTTTCAGCCTGCAGGAGCAGTTGGACTGCCAAGGATTCAGATAACTGAGGAATGTCCCTACAGCTGCTCCTCTTGCTGGGGCAGAGAGAGGACAAGTATGCAAGACCTTAAGCTCTGTGGGAAAGGGAGTTGGGATAGAGATCCCATTTTATGAGCTCCAGCTCTGACAGAATCCGCTTCTGTATCTGCCTCAGTTGTTGCCCAGATACCTGCATTTATCTATGGTCTCGGGAGTTGCTAGGCAGGTGATCCTGTTAATATTTCTGAAGTCAGGTGTCTTCAACTTAGAGAACTTCAAGTGATTTATTTACCATCTTTTCATCCAGTCTTGACAATATGAGAAATTGAGCCCCCTTTCAGCCACCTGCATGCTCCAGGTGTCCTCTGATACCCCAGCACACAGCCAAACATCCCTACGGACACACGTGCCCTGCTTCTGTAACTGCCACCCAACTATTGTCTTGTCCTTGCCCACATACCAAAACTGTCTCTATCTACCACTCCACATCCTTCCTGGTCACCACCAGAGGCAGGGACTATTAACCATATGCCAAAGTTTGTGTTCATATACAAATTATATGCAAAGGTGCAGATTGTTTCATTACATTATTTGCATATTTCTAACTAATTTCAACAGAGAAGCACAGGCTTAGGTTCTATATAATGACTTTAGTATGGTGCTAGGATTACAACAGGATTGGAAACAAAGATTCCTAATTAATACTGGTGTCCTGTTGACCTTTAGTGTCCCAAATGTTCTCTGCAGCAGAGGTTTGACAGTAGTTGGGCTAATCCTTATCTGTCCCAAACTCTTGAATTGAGTCGAAGATACAAAAGTGAAGAATTGCTATCATCCATTATTGCTATGGGGAGGGTAGCACCCTTCTAAATTCAAAACCTGATTCCAGCATCTACTTTCTGAGCCTTCAGTGAAGTAACCTAAGACACTGTATCACTACAACTATAGACTATCCTTCCAGTCTGCCTCCACCAGCTTTACTTTGGAAAAGACACACTTTCCCGCCTCCAAAATTACTTAGATCCCTTTCCTCAAATGCTAAAAACTCCAGTAAATATTGATCATGTAAATTTAGCTTTTTCCTTTTCTTTCAGGTAGTGACAGTTCTCATTTCTCACACCTGACCATTGTGTTGCAAAGATATTTCTTTCATTCTTCTTATTGATGCTTTTTACATAAATCACCATCTGCTTATCAAAGAATAAATTTTTCATGTTTGATTTTTTTTGTATTGCCTCCCTTAATTTTCAGTGACTGTGAGTTTCACAGATATGGTATTCATTTCATGTGCTTGATAGTCAAATATAACACTGCTTTCAAGACTTCAAAATTAGTTCAAAACAGGAAAATAAATAACAGTTGTAAAAATACAAAGGTGAATATAAAGGTAAGCCAAATGGAGGACATGATATATACCATGTCGTCTTTCCATGGCATTAACAGTGAACTTGAAAGGTTGCTATTTTTCTTCATTTAATGTATAATAGGTTATATCATACAAGACCTGAGGAAAAAGAACCCAAAGACAATGATTTTTTACAGGAGCACGGTTATTCAATGTTATGGTGGTATCTTCAAAGAGTCATAAATACACTGTGATCATTCCTTGCCTTTTCTTCATTCTGAGACCTATGTAAATGTTTTAGGGAAAGGCGTTCAAGAAATAGTAAGCTTTAGTTCTCAAGCCCTAGCTATACCTCAGTTAGTGCTACTTGAAGGTGAATGCAAGGTTGATGGAAACTATTCATGTGACAGCAAAGCAATCTATAACTAAACATTATTTCTTCAGCAGCAATTAGAGCACCATCAGAGAACCTCACCAATCTGGCTCCAGCAGCTCTGACTGAGGAATGACTAGCTGGGTAACTTCTGGCATTCACTTCCTTCCTGCCCACTGAGATTATATGTTACTTTAGGGTGTGTGCCTTAAGAAGTGAGCTAAGATCACTGGTCTCAGTTCAGATGGCAGCATTACTGGTAATCCTCTTTTTTCAGCAATCTTCTGGGCACTCCCAGCCCCAGCACTATGATTTTTTTTTTTTTTGTAACTGTAAGAATCAGTTAATAAAGTATTTAATAATTTCATTTTAGATAAGTAGAAGGTCTTTCAAATGGTGTTATTTCCTCTTAATGTGAAATTGCCAAGCTTTTTAGTAGTTTAATAGTCTTAGTTACAAAATATTCCGTCTATTTCGATATTGTATTGTCCTTTTAAACCTGGTTGGGAAAAAAACCAGCATAATTCCAGCTGTTTTACCACACTACCAGGTGTGGGTATTAAGTTCTAAAATATAGATATTATTAATGTCACTAAACACATTTCCAGCTGGTAAATGATCTGACTAGCTCAAAAGAACCACAGCCAGTAAATATATGTCTGTCTTTGTCTACAATGATGCCATGCAGTCAGATGCTGATTTAAAAGTAAGAAAACAAAGAGTATTAATAAATTATCATTTTGTACATATGGTAAATAGCAAGTGTCTCCAATTTTCCCCAGTATGAATGAGCTTGTTAAATATATTTATTATTTCTTTGGGAATGGATCAGTGCAGAACAACAAGTTTCACATGTGAGTGATTTATGTTAAGTCAAAACCTTACACAGTTTCAACAGGATTTATTAACAGCTAAATTAGATGGCAGCTGATGGCAAATGGTAATGTAATGGCAATTCAGTCTGGAAAAGTAACCTATTTGTATAGTTCAACATAGAATCACTAAGACTGGAAAAGACCTTTGAGATTATTGAGTCCAATCCAGCCATAAACCTAACACTGGCAAGTCCACCACATTTGTGTTCCTGACAAGTGTGTAAACTTCCTGTTACAATAAGGAATGTTTCGGTGACTTTAGCTACATACTTTCTGAAACACTCTGGTTTCAATCCTAAATTCCCCTGTCACCCTGCTGCCTCCCTGCTTGATCTCAGACTGCTTCCCATCTATAGTGCCCCAAATATTGGCCCAGAAAGGGAAGGTCAGTCTCTGCAAAGAGGGGAACTGCCTTGAACCACACATCTGGGAGAGAAGGAGTTCAAATTCGAGCATGATTGCCAAGAGCATGGTAGCTAAAGCCACTGTGAAGCACTCACTGAAAACCTATTATCTATTGGTTTTAGCCCTGAATAAAAATAGTATTTTATTACAACAGTGGCATTCACTTCTAGTTGGTCTATGAAGTTTATTGTTGGTAAAGAGAGAGATAAGTGATGAGAATCATCAGGGGTATGGGAAATTTCTTATATGAAGAAAGATTAAAAGGATTAAGAATTTCTCTTACAGAGAAGATGTATAAAATGGAACATGACCGAAGTTTATACGAGAAATGGCTCAGAAATAACCGTTGGAGTTTTTTTCTCATAGTGAAAGCTTTCCTAAATTTCCTTGAAACTGAAAGAAGGCAAATTTTAACCTGATAAAAGCAGACAGTTTTCATTCAGCACAGAATTAGACTATAAAGTTCATGGGCAAAATAAATTATCATGGCCAAAAAAAATTAGCAAGATTCACACAGTTTAGATCCTTGTGTAGATGACAGTACGTAAACATGATCACAGTAAATATTTAAAGCCTATATAAAATTCTTCAAGGCATAAAAATCTTCATCTTAGAGACTCCATCTACTTTTCTTGTTACAGATGACTGACAGGATAAATTAAGGTATCTGCAGACCAAAGGAAGAGGCAAAACAAAAGACTGTCATTATGACTCAGTTGAATATGATGCGTATGTCTACACTAAAACAATGTACAGTGACACACATATATATTGTGCATATAGGCAGCATTCTGTTGTGTGTGATTATATACATCAATTTATCAAGCACTTTTAAAAGTTTGTCATGGATCCTGGCTACTAACATAAACTGTGTCTTCATCAATATATCTGTGATAATTGGACATAGAGCTGCAATCAGTAACAGCAGTGAGGCCTTCTTTCTACTGCAACTGTGGGGAAAAAAAAATGGAACTTATATCCTGGAAAATGTCTTTTGAGAAAAATCACACAGGTATCCATAGCTGCAAATCAAAGTAGGGTGAATATAGTTTTAAAAGTCCCTCACTTTTCTGTATAGAATAATTCATGACACAAATCTGACTGGGACATTCCACTACTGATCTCTTCATAGAGACCTTAAATAAAAAACAAATGCTGATACATGTATGCTTCTGGGAGGCACAATAATACTTAAATTCTAAGAATTATGTTAGAATTACTCTGATTTTGTTTTCTGTGTTCTGCACTTTCACAGTTTTGGGACTTGCCTTTGACAAAACACAGCTATGCATTTTGGGCCACTGAGTCAGGGAAACCCTCTGTACTTGCCTCTCTCAGAAATCCACTATCTCCATGGTTATCCTGAGTCACATTTCTTCACACATGAGACTCAGAACTGAATCTGTAAAACGGGGATACCTCAGGCTGAAAAGATTTACATAGTGTTATTGTGTCAGGTAGCAACATATGATAAATAAGAATTGTGGCTTCCTTCAGACTGATACTATACATCAGTCTTTGACTAAAGTCCTTGTTTCCTCTACCCCCAAAAATTTCACTTTCAAAGGGTAATTCTTCAAGAAATTATCGAGTCTCTCTTTATCTCTCAACCAATTCTCATGTACTGCACACTGAAGAATCCCATAGCAGGTATTGCTAATTCATCCTGCAATCACAGGCTGTAATGCACTTCAGATGCTCTTTTATTTTGCATTTCTTGCTTTGTCATCTGCTTATATTTGGTCTATCCTAGAGTCAAATGTGGTCCTGCAGCACAAAGCCACGACACTAGCAGGGAATGGAAATCTTGAAAAATAATATCCTTTTAGTTCATTTTTTTTTCTCTTTATCTGATAACCAGAAACTGCTTAACAAGATTCTCATTTACTATCTAGTTTGCTTCACATGTTTAAAGTATAAAATTCTATCACTTGCTATTAGAACAACGTCCTATCTTCCATGAGCTAATCTTTTATGGCAGATGCACTGTCTTAAATGTATAAATCTATTAGAAAACCGATCTGATAAAAATTTATGCCTGCAAAATGATGATTCACTTATATCAATGTACTTGTCACTCAGACCGTAAAAAAATACATATAATACCACAGAATTGGGTGGGTGCTTAAAATATGCAAGACCTCGATAATAGGAAAACATTAGCCACAAAGTGTAAAGGAGAAACACCAATTAAAAAATAAAATTACCAGTCCAAAGTTTCCAAGTTTGTACACTATATATTATGAACAGGAGCATGTAAGCTTTTGGTCTTAGGATGCTGCAGCAGCTACTTCGTGGATGACAGCATAATTTCACTTTAATTGGAGATATCTTACTCATCTCCCCAGTTTTCATATCTGCGCTTCACAAAAGCAAACATGGCTTAGGCCTTATGAATCAATATTTTAATACCGATGTCCAAAGCTGAACTGATGTGGATGTTCTAATTAAACATCATGCTACCTATAAAATATCCCATCTGAAAAGAATATTGTCTCACTTTCTGAGCTATCTCTGAGGACAGATTAACTACATAAAAGTTTGCTTAATGTGCTTAAAATTATAATTGTTTTATGTGATTTCGTTGCTGATTGCAGATGTGGTGAGCTTTTGTCTTTGTACTGAAGTCTATGTGTGTTTGTATCCATGGAATGAATTCCATAAAAGACACAACAGCATTGCAGTGTAAGCCAAATTCAATTAGCATTAAAGTAATGTTTTTTCCCAAACCATGCATGGACACAATGGTTCGTTCTGTCTCTCTGCTACAGATAAAATATTTTCCCACAATACTTCTTACTGGTACCTTGCACCAATCATTCCTGGAGACAATACCTATCTAACACCAGAGACAAACACCTGTGACTTACAGTATCAACTACATCATCTTTAAATGGAGGGGATCCCTGCAGCAATGAAGTCTCTCTTTGCCCTGCACTCATGAAAATAAAGAATTCACTTAATTTTCCTTCTGCATTAGTAAATTTTGTGGGAGGTTTTGGGGTGAAGGGGTTTGCAAACTTTTATAGAAGTGAAGTTTATGAAAAAAACAATTTCCCTGTATTTCATTATCATAAAATTCAGTGGGAAAATGCAAAAGAGGGATTCAAATTATTGTTCTCTCAAATGGAAAAACATGTAAAATGAATGTTACATGCTCTGAGTATATGCAGAGTTTCACATTAGTCATAGTGTGGGCCCAGTGATGGGTCACACAGATATAGAGACAATTCTGGTTACAGCTGTGAAAAGTAGTTAGGGGCAAGAGATACAGTGCAAAAGAATCCTTTCACTGCTTGTGGAATGGCTTGTTTTATTTGACATAAACTATTCCTGTAGTCTGAAGTATTTAATAGAAATTGTGACAAACTCTCCACATTACATCAGTTGATGGTAGGATATCGAGGACTTAATGAAATTACTTCTATTCAGTGTTTAATAATTGACACTGCAGGATTTGGGTGAATTAAGTCAGTATCATCTACTTTGCAAGTGTATTCAGTGAAATTTAATCAAGAATGCATTTTAATCCTGTAGCAATTAATTTAATAATAAGATGTCTACTTGCCACTCACAGCCCTTACTCTGGTTAAGCATTAGATAGATGCATCAGTAGTTTGCTGGATTTCAAAAATTTGACATCATCATTTACAGCTGTGATACAATGCCAGCCCTCTGTATTGGTCGCGTAATTCCGTTAAAGGAAAGTTTGGAATGATTGAAAATGTTACCAGAAGGATGAGGAAGGGCATCCTTTGCAATAGTAACAGAAAGTATTTGTACTTCACTCTAGTTCAGCTGTGGTCATGAGGAAATCCACATTTCATTCCCAATAAAAGCTACAGCAGAATTCTACGCATACTGTCCAACTACAAGATGCTGGTCATCTTTTTATAGAAATTCATTTGGAGCCTGGTCCAAACATTCAGAAAGTCAATGGGGTTAATCACATTTGCTTTCATGAATCAATTTGACACTAACCAGATCAACAAAATATATAAATAAGAGGATTCTGGTAGAACAAAAGTACAAAATTTTACGTTGAGTTCCACGGGAGTAAATTGTGTTAGAGAGATACCCTATTACTGCTAGAGAAACCATGAGCTGAGCAACAAAAGATGATAGGTACAGTAAACTTCTTATCTGTGTTCTCAGGCAGTGAGAAAATGTCAATGGATGTTATCTGTGACAACACAAGATTGTATTAAAAAAAGAGTGAAGTATGGCAAAGAGGAGGAAAATAACCAAGGCCCCCATTGAGCCTGACAAGGTGGGAGAGGAGCACCGGAACCAGCCAGTCTTGAGCAATTATTTGGCCAAAGGGGAAGGCATCAAGGGAATTCTGCTAAGGACCAAGAAACTCAGCTGGATCTGTGGACTACCAATTGTAGGAGCCTTAGTCAGGGGAAATATCTTTTGTTTTGCTGCTTGGTAAAGTTTGCATTTCAGGAAATGAACTGTGCCTGAGAGAAGGGCCTTAAAGAGGCCTGGGCATTGTACTGGGTTTTTTTCCTTGGCAGGTGAGGGAGCCTGCCAGTTTACAAAAGTATGGAGACTTATCAACTACTGTGTGCTTGTATGAGCACTTCATCTTGCAATAAAGACATGACTATTTCCAGTATTTTCAAGCAGACTTGACATATTATATTTGAGTGCATATCAAGAAAAAATATCACCTCTCAAAACAAAGAGGAAAAAAGATATATTTTGCAATCAATTGATTTGAAATTTTTAAGAAGACTTTTTTCATGTTGGAAAGTAACTATTCTTCAACCAGGAAAAAAATGCTTGTCCCTGGCTGTAAGCTCTTTGGAAAAAGGATCATCTGTAATTTTTTTCTGTACTTTTACCCTCCTGAGAACAGCATGATTCTTCTCCAGAAATTACACACAAGAGCAATAGCAGTAAAACATTGGTATCCCAAAGATGAAAATAACCACGCATATATTTGTGACCACTCAAAACACTGTCAATGTATTGGAAGTCCACTTTTAAGTCTTACAGCAGAGTGGTATTTGTACATGTTACATGACTTCTGTAGGCTCCTGAAATAAATTAATGTTGTTCAAATGAGCATCATTTCTTGACTCTGAAGACACCTTTAATGTGACTGCACATTGAGTTTACATGACTTAAAACTTTCTCTTTTTAACCTGGATGCAACTACAGTAGCTTTCTAAAAAAAATTCTGTTCAGGTACAGACCTAGAGGAACTGATTTTTCTCTCTTTTACATCATACTATTGTTCTGAAAAGAATCCTAAGCTATGTGTGAAATAGTAGAAAACTGTATTACTTACCGATGTAAGTTAAAGAAACCATAGTTAATCACGCTGGTTCTGAGTTTCCAGGGCACAAAATGAGCTGTTGGAATCTTGTTGGGATGTTTTTCTTTTGTAAATAACCAGGGTGAAATCAATCAGTTGAGAATGGAGGACAAAAATACAGCCATAATAAAGATATATACATGAAGAAAGGAAAATAATAATTGAGGAAAGTCAAAATTATTGCATACATTCCTTCAGCAAGGGCAAAATCTGTAAAACTAGGTCTACATTCAGTTTTACTCAAACAGATTGCTAGTTTTTATGCTATCCTTTCTCTCTGTTTGAAAGCTAAATTTGTCTCTTACAGTGCTTTATATCAGTAACAAAAAGCAAAACACAGACAGACTTTCAGTATAGTTTAAATGTGATCTCTGCATCAGCAGTATTGAGGAGAAAGTTTTAGCTGGTGAAAGGGTGAATGTGTTGCTTTGATTTAAAGTTTTATTTCATGAGAATGCTCTAAAAAACAATCTGTTCCAGTTATAAGCAATGTGACTATTTATAGTCTGAGCCTAATACAGACATAACAGGCTTGACTCTGTGAACAGTAAATACTTTGTGAGGGTTAGAAAGTGCAAAAAGAGCTGCTTGCAGGCACTGCCACATGGTGTACAGCATTTGCTGAGAATGACAATGCAACATCTGCAGATTCCCACCGGATGTGTAATTCTTGTTATTTCAGGATCTCATCCAATTTATTTGACATTATTGTAAAAGTCACATAAAAATGAATTGATTTTGGTCCTTAGCTTGTCATGTAAAATACTGGCTAAATACAGAGTTTTTATTTGGGTAAGTGAAATAAAATCTTCCTATTCCCACACCCTGAATAAGCACTTTCACCTTGTTTAAGATCATTCCAAAAATAACAGGAAGCAGGCAGGTAATAAGTACTATCTGGCCTAACATTATAATTGCAGCCCCAGGCAAGAAGGGAATAATGGATTCTTCTGTACACATTTTCCCTACGACCAGATCTTCAAGGAAAAGGGGCAATTGTAATAATAAAGAATCCAAATCTTTAAAACCTTTTAAAAGCAAATTGATTAAGTCATTACTTTAAAAATCAATCATTCCTACTACTTCTATGCAGCACAGACATAGCTGTTTACTATTTACTCTGTTTCCCTTCTTTACTTGTAGGATAAATGTTTAATGAAAAACAAAGTATGAAGAGATTTGTACAACCACAGGTCAGCAGATGAGTGAAGAGTAAGCTTCTGCTTAAAAATGTAGATCTCAGTTGTCAGAGTTCGCAAATGCTAGATTATAACTACACTTTATTACGCTTTCTGATGGTAGGAGTTAGGGAAGGCATGAGTTGGGAAGGCATGAGCAGCAAGGGAATGTACTGCCATGCTTATTCTGGGGCTCATGCTGTAAACTAATCTGTCCATCTGTCTATCCATCCACCTATCCATTCATCCATCCTCTGTGAGTATAACCAGCTACAGGTACATTCCCATATGTTGCAAACCTCTTATATTAACGGTGTTTGTGACTTCAGCTGTTGTTTTCCTGCTGTTTGTCAGTGACCTTGGCTTCACCCTTAACAACTGCAGTGAGTTCCAGTTCCATGGTACCTGTTTGTATTTCAGCAGCCTCTCATGAGCTAAACTTAGCCCGGAAGAGCAAGAAGTGAAGCCCACACAGCCTTTCAAGTGGCAAAGTGGTTGGAGGAAGAACAACAATGTTGACATGACTCAGTGACAGGAGAGGCAGACAGGATCACGGAAGAATCAAGTGTGGCCTTCAGGTATTTGTTTGTCAGGGACACACACACAGACAAATGTGGGTGATCTGCAGGCAGCTGTGTAACACCATCACCTTAACAGTGCAGTCATGACTTATGACAGTCCCTTCTGATAAAGGATTATTAGCTAGGCCACCATCAGTAAATACATTTTTTCTTAGAAGCTATATGCAACAATATTTTCTTCATTGTTTGATTCATGGACGTGAGAATTCACATAATATTTCTCAAAGAGTGCCCCCATTCATTAGTGTAAATTCTTTCTACTGAGCACAAAGTGGTTGATTATGCAATATTGGTGTGACAATTCCTGAGGGATTTGTACACCAACAGTAAGGGCTCTATGCTCATCAAATACATGGCCTGCAGATGATCAGTGTATGTGTCTCAGCTCTCAGCTCACACTATCTTGCTAAACTTGTCTGGGCTGAGGAAACTTGTTTTTGTTCTTTCCTGTGGGCCTCCCCCTAAGAAACAAAATGGAGTTGATTTCAGTATTTCCATCTCTGCTCTTAAAACCCACCTGATTCTGAAGAATCAAAATGTCTCCCCTTAAAAAAATCACAAAATGAAACATTGATCTCTGCAAAAGCAAGAAAACATTTCCAAAAATGTGAATGAAACCTCCAGTCTGTGTGCAAAAGACAATGAGTAATTACCAAGAATAACATGTGTGATTTGTTTACCTAGAAATACTGTTCTTCACTGTGATTCTTTCAACAGCCAATGAAGACTGTAAGGCTTTTCCTGGTATCAGCAGTGAGACCTGGAAGACAATATTTCATGTACATTTATAACCCACACACAAGTTCCTGCTGATTTACAACTTAGCACTGGCATTCAGTAATAATGAAACTACTTTTAACCTTGAGACAAGTTTCATCTTCACATGAATTAATTACCTGGTTTCTATGCAAGTTCACTGTTCCTTTCTGACAAGCATTCTTGTCTGTCTTGTCCAGGAATACTGATAATTTTACAGATTATAAATCAAGAAGAGTCTAATGTTATCACATAATCTGGCCACCTACATAAACTGTCTGAAGCAGTTCTTATTTGAATTGATGCATGGCTTTTAGATATACTATTTTATCCTGATCTCTTGAGTAAATGCTTGAAATACAAAAAAAAAACTTGAGACCTGAAGCCAACAACCTCTGACCACTCTGTTCTGCCTCCCTTTCTACAACAGGTCTTTTGGACTACATTTAGGGGTAAACCAGATTGGAAACTCTGAATTGACCCAGAAAATACGTGACATGGCTTGAACTGAGATCCAAAAATCCCCACCACCCCATCCCAGCCAGATTTATTTTATCCAGGACTAATGGGAAAGTGTAACATGCTGTCCACTTAGTGATACCCACACATTTTCCAGGGTAGTAGTGTTTGTTGTCAAGGATCAAAGTGTGCTAAAACTTTAGAAGTATCAGAAACTGCAGAAGAGTGCATACATATGAGCTCTGACTCTGTTTTACTTGCATGTGTAAGAAAAACTCAGTGACCTTTATCTAAGCTTGCAGCCACTCTCTTAGGTTTCTTCATCTACAATTTACTTCTCTGTCATTTATGCAACACTCCCTCTCCACATACTCCACTCCTCCTAGCTATTTGTCTTGACTACTGTGTATCTAATAAACATATCTCTTACACCACTCTCTGGGGGCCTCAGGATCTCCAAGATGTGTACTCTTATATTTTCAACCTGCATCCCAGTTCTTGCATATTTTGTTTCCTGTTTATTCTCCCAAGCAGGTATGTGGTGTGGTAGCTATCCTTAAAAGTGAGCTAACAGCTAGCTGTGCTGACTGTTCATGCTGAGGAAATGAACAGGTGTTGTCCATCCCAGGGAAAGTAACGTGTGAGGAAGTGTTAGCAACTGGTGCAATTGATCATGGGATCACTGTAATTCTAATAATATGACAAAGTAGCATTTTGAGAATTGAAAATCCTGAGCATTTACAGGAGAATGAGTTATTCTGAAGGAGGCAAACTGGTCACATCTCTATACAGCTGTCTTTGAAGCTGTCTTAGAATCAACCTTATTTCTGAACTGTGAGGTGTGGGAGCATATCAAGACCTACTATATAGGTGACTGTTCAGTATGAATTCGAGTATAGTATTAATTTTTATGGCATTGAATTTTCTTCACAGGTTCAGGTGGGCAGAGGAGGCCATTCATTGTTCCCATTCATGTGGGGAACAATATTAAGTATTTTTTAATTAGTCATCTCTTCATCTTTTGATTTGGTATCTTTTTTTTATTTTTATTTTTTTTTTAGTATTTCTCATGGCTTGGGTGTCCTTTTGGCAGTACTTTCTTTCAAAAGCTATCATATTCTCTATAAAGAAGCAATGATGTGAAAGACACAGCCCTTCAAGCTGAAGTACTTGAACACTGAAAGATACCTACTGATACCATCCTAGTATTGTCTGGCTCTTTGGGGAGGAAGGAGGGAGTTTTTGACTATTGCTGCCCAATCATAATTCTTCCATGAGGGTGGTGAATTTTCTTTTCAGGTAGGCAGCAGATGTCACTTCCTTCTTCAGTCAATATGTCTGAAAGCAGGGAATGAGGTCTTAGGAAACATGTCCACAGTACTTGAATAAGGGCCGCTACAAGCAAAAAGACCTTCTATGCATACAGCTGCTACTGGGATCACAAGGTAGGATGGGAATGTGCAACTCCACAAATGGAGATGGAAATGGGAAACTCTGTAGAGTTTGAGGCTGTTATATTTGGCAAAGAGCTAAGGAGTAAGAGTCAGGGTATGTGATGATATGGTTAGGGCCTCAAATTATCCTAATCCAGGTAATTGACTTCAATGCTTAAAATGTGTTGCTTTTTGCTTGCTAGTAACTAACCTCTCTATAAAAGCAGATAATTTTCTTTTCAAGTTTCTACACTGGACCTCTGACACTTATACAACGTCAGACATGATTCATATTACTTTTGAGACTACTTCAAACATAGATGCAGGTGGCATCATGATAGTGTTGGATGTCACCCAATGTCACTCGGCAAAATGTGCCTTTCTCAAAACCACAGTCTGCCTTTGTGGTTGTTCTTTTAGAAGCAGCCCTTCAGCTGGTGTTATCACATGATGACACAAAGTGTGGGAAATGAGACAGTCAACAGGTGCTAAGAGACCCTGAATACTAGAAACAAGAAAAAAGTGGAAAAAAAAAGCCTAAAGTTAGGCCAAGGAGATACAAAAGCATCAGAAATTTTGAAAATTTTTTTAAAGTTAAAAACAACCCAAGTAAAGAGAATTACAGGTCATTCTGGCTAGATCAAAGAAACACTGTGTGAGAGTCACGTATTTATAGCCCACATGTGATTGTAAGATTTCCCTTCTCTATTACATCAAGCTTTCTCGAGGACTAAGCAGAAAAAACCTTTGATTTACTGCTCTTTATTTGGAAGGTTTTGTTCGCAACAGTAAAGCCAGGCAACACTTTGTCATTTCAGTTGTTGCTTTTCCAGTTGAACTTAGTTTCAGGACATGGATTGCACGGTAACCATAGACCTGGGGCAAACTCTGTCCTAGAGCTGTTGAAAAGGTATAGTAAATAGTGTAAGTTAAATGTCATAAATTTTCCTCTTCCTTTTTTAACTTGAATTCCTAAGGTAATGAGCATTTGATTGTGCATTTGATTGTGTCCAGAGGTCTATCTCTTCCTTTGTATGTCTCCTACCCATACCTTCTGATTTCACTAGCCAGTTTCTAGACATTTCATAATGTGGCAAGCATCTAAAAGATAATTGTGATCATAAGTGTTTCTTGGAATTTAATTCCTTAGTGGAATACCACCATACATTAATATCGCAGAAGAGCAAAAGGAAGAAGAACTCAGCAATTACAATAAATATTTGCCTTGTTATCCAGTGAACCTTCATATATTGGCTGACCACAGAGCACGTCAATTTCACCAGGTCAGCCATGAAAAAATTATTGTTGAGACAGGCTATTGTGGTTGAAATGGTTAAGGCACAAAAGATTCAAATCTGTAGGAAGCCATCAATTCCTTTGCTTATAGAACCACACGTTAATTACAAATACAAAATCTCCCTGCAATCAGAAATATTCAGCATGCAGTAAGCTATTCAACAAGCATATGCATGAAGAAATACATTAATTATGTGTACAAAATAGCTAAGGAATATATTTATATGTAAATGCATCAGTTCTAAACATTCAAATGTTTACTTGCATAAACAAATACAATGTACTATTACAGCACTTAGAATGTAGGCACACAGAAAATTTGATTATCATTTCAGTTTGATTAGCATGATCAATTTTCTCCAGATTACTGACAAAAATCTCAAGTCCAATTAAAAAAGAATAACTATCCCAGAAGTATTTTAATATATTAGTACAAGACCAAAATTGAGCATAATTAGTTGTAAGAATGTATGTTTCAAAGCAAAGAGTGATAACAAAAGGTATCTTCTGAAACAAAGGCTGAGACAAACTTTTAGTCCAAGACATTGTTTTTTCTTTGCTATCACTTGTAGGGCACATGGCCCATCGTGGCTTCTCTGCC
The DNA here is from genome assembly GCA_020086605.1 of Lanius collurio. Taxonomy (NCBI): domain Eukaryota; kingdom Metazoa; phylum Chordata; class Aves; order Passeriformes; family Laniidae; genus Lanius; species Lanius collurio. The sequence goes on from JACBWW010000002.1 coordinate 3,021,138, forward strand.
AACTCTTTTTTTTTATGAGTCGTCATGGAATCAAAAGCCTGTCACACAACAGACCAGAGATAACACATCCATAGACCACACTGTTACACGTCTCCACAGTTTTGTTCTAACATACCAGAAGAGGAGTCTCAAAATGACTGCTTCCCCAAGTCCAGCCACTTCTTCAAGTGTTACTCTATGTAAACTTTGGGGAGTTGAACAAAGCACAAAACTGTAAACAAGACTAGCATTAGCAAGAGCCATGGGAGTCAGCCTGGTCACTGCTGTAGATTAGTCTGTGCTCCTGAAATGCTGTGGTGCCCCAGGAATTGTTTCCAAGACACACTTATTCCACCTGTGGCAAACCCTTGATTTCTCAAAAAATGCCAGAAGGAAGAACTGTGGGGGCAACTACTGGCAAAACTGCATTACAGCTTTAAATTTATTGATTTTTAAATTGAACCTTTACAAAGGATCAGGTCTCCTATGTAAAAGACTGTATTGTACTGGTAAAGAATATTCCTGCCCAAATCACCAAACCAGCAATCATTTCCTCTAAAAAGAAGTCACTACCTGTGGCCAGAGTTTTCATATGTCAAACAGTTTTTTTTTTCTCAAAGAATACCTTCTGTTTTTTCTTTGTTTCTGTTCAGTTTTTCAGGATATTTCTTTGTCTTTAGTCTTCTCCATGAGTCCATACTATGAACACCATTAAAATTAACCAATAATGAATTTTTTAAAATATTTCTGCAGCAACTTAAAAATAATGGGGTTTTTTTAAAGGTTTTCATTTCTAAGGAAGTATTCAAAGAAACTCTGGTCCTTTTCTTAAATATGTTCACATCTTGCAAATGTGTCTGTAAGGAATAACATTAATATATCACATTTATTTGCTAAAATTCTTCACTAATAGTAAAAGTACTGAAAAATTCAAAAGATAGGCATGCTATATATAAGACATATGACATGCCTATCTTAGAAAAGAATATAAAAACACAAGCCAAATGGAAAGTCATCTTTAAAATCAGCAGCAAGACTCTTCCCCAGAGACTGAGTACAGTCAAAATAAAAAATTTGACCGAATAATTAACAGGTGTTATTGAAAATGGGGTGAAGTGGTTTTAGGCGTATATCCTGAAGGAAGTAGCATGGTACCATATTAAACAGTGCATTACAGGAAAATGAAATCCTACCCACCTAATTGCTGTTGAACCTCTAAGAACTGCCATTGCACAGGTGGTTAGTAAAGGCAGGAGCTAAGAAGGAAGTCCGGAGCACAACTGCATCCTTTTTCTTAAAACTGTCTTAGCATTGCTGCAGCAGACAACAAAAATTGTCCTGACAATGTTACAGAGGGTATTGTCAAATAACAATATGGCTGCTGCAGTCTACAGGAGTACCCGGGTCCAAAGCTCAGTGAAGTCAAACATGAGTGGGCTTCAGTGGGCACTGGATTAGGGCCAGGTTGCAGGAGGTAGAAAATCTGCTCTCTGGGCTTGGGCAGAAGCCCACACAACCCATCCTAGAGCAATCAGCAAGAGTTCTTCTTGTGTACCTACGCACTGTAATCCAAAGGGCAGGTGAGCTGGCTTTGACTATCCAAACCTTGCAATAGCTGAACCAGAAGAGGTCCAGAACATAGTGTTGCACAATTAGCTGGTCTGACAGATTGAAGTGTATGTGTTTGTAGTATAGACTCATGGAGAAGAGTAAAGACAAAGAAATGTCCTGAATAACTGAATATAAACAAAGAAACACCAGAAGGTATTCTTTGAGAAAAATACCTGTTTGACATATGAAAATTCTGACCACAGTATGAGTCACTGCAAGTGACTTCTGATGATTCACTGCCGTTTTTAAAACTCTGATAACAATCGTAACAATCTCTATTTGTTTCGAAAACTTTTTTTCTTTTTGTGAATAAATGGTTTGGGTAGGTTTTCATATCAAAAACCTGTGATTTAGTTTTCTTCTTCTTTTTAAGCCCCTAAACAGACATGCTAGTGGGCTCTAGTGGGTAAGATTGCTTACATTTTTTGCTCATTGTATCTTGGAAGGCCACTCCTAGTGCAGAGGATTGATCTTGACTGCTCTATCTCAGATTGTAAATCACTTGGAATTCTGATGGTGATGGTCATCTCCCAGGAACTGGACCAAGGGAACAGAACTCATGCTAACAGACCACTGGAATGCCACCAGATTATGTCTCTTGGTTACTTACATGGCCTTTGAGTTGTGACTCCTGCCTTACTTACACAGGAAGATTGAGTCGCTCACTAGCACCAGTATCAGTACTCAGATAAAAATAGCTTGAACATTCTGTCAGGTATGAGGAGGTTTCTCCCAGTCAAGCATGAATCCCTTTCCAAATGAGGTAATACAATCTGAAAACAACAAAAAAAGTTTTTCCATATCAGAAAGAGACAGTTGCGGGTTGTTTGAGTTTAGCCAAATCAAAGTAATTTAACACATTCAGCGGTGTCCATGTGGACATAGTTTAGCAGTGAAAGACTCTGGCCTACACTTATTACTCCTCTTGACAGTTCCCACAGTCTTCTGTCATAAACAATTTTTCCCCAGCTGATCTGAATTTAGGCAAGGTAAAAATGTATTGTAGTAGTACCAAGGTACTCAGACAAATACTGCAGGCAGCACTTCTGAAAATTGACATAATGCAGTTTTGTAATATTTTTGAATAATTTTGGAAAGCCATTCAAGTTTAATCTTGATTTGCAGAGAAATTATTTGAATAAAATAAATTATACCCTAGTTTATAATGCAGGAAGAATTTCTTTACTCTTTTCATTCTGTATCTCATTACACACAGATAATGTGAAAATTTTGGATGGGCAACACCAATAGTCAGATAATTCTTCAATGATTGTGCTCTGAATTTTTATTTTACTTCAAAGCATACATCAGTATGTGCCTGTCATCAACTACATGGAAAAAAATAAGGAGTTTGGAGTTATTTGTTGTTCATATCATTGCTGATCCTGTGAACAATCCTAGTCCCTTTCAGTGAAATACTGAAGAGGCTAACTACTAACCAAACCAGTCTGAGCCTGGATTGAACTAAACTGTTTGACTTCATAACAGAGTGCTTATTTATTTAGTTACCAAGCCTCACCTAGGAATAGCAGCTAAGAGTAAATTTATCCCAAGTTTTTTGTTAGAAAAATATGGCAGACAGAAAATTAGGTTTTAGGAGTGCAAGAGTAGAATTTTAGGAGTGCAAGAGTAGAATTTAAAAATACTCTGGGCGAGACCTAAGACTGATCTAGCTCAGTATTCACTATCTGCTTTGGCCACTAGCAAATGAGGGGTCTCTCAATTTGAAACCTCCTGATGGATCTATCTTGCAGTGATTTGACTGATCTCTTTTAATTAATCTATTTTTTTTTACTTTCTTGCTGTCCTATAGCACTGGTTTTGCCACAGTACACTTGGACATCACAAGGAAAAAATATTCTCCTTCTCTTAGGCCTGTTGTCTGACCATTTGATGGAGTGGCTCTAGTCCTTATGTTGAAAGAAATAGAAGTAAAAAACAAGAAAGCTTTTACTAAATGTAAAGTAATTTTATTGTGTCATATTAAATATATGATATATAAAAATTAAATATAGTGTTGTTTGCTTATAAATCAGTCCAAATGTCCAAGTCCCTGCTGAATTTTCCAGTTGGGAAAATGCATGTAGACCTGGCAGTTTATGCCATTTCAGTTACAGTACAGAGATCAACGCTTTCCTGATTCCTATGGGGACATCTGTTCATTAGCACACAGGGTGGCCAATATTGCTTTAGGTAAAGATCAGCTAGTTCCTCTGTTCTACACACTTTGGAAGAATAGCTTTGCTTATAAAATGTAACAAATGTTTCTTGGATTCTAGCCAATATATTTTTGATCCTTTCTTGATCTTCATTTTCACTAATCCTTTTCTTTTTGTATTCTTGCCTTTTGTTGACATGCCAAAATTCTGTCAGTCTTGTTTCCTCTTTCAAAAAACGTATTTTTGTTAAGTTGAATTAAGCATTCTACCCTGTTGCCAAGAGCAAATTAAGTTCCCCCACACTGAAATCAAATTTCGCAAAGTGTCCGGGCAATTAGCTCTAATATGTGGTTGCTGTAACTCTTAATTTTCCCCTTTTAAGGGTTTTCTTTTTCCTCTGTCTTTGTTTCTGAACAGAAGACGTGAGATTCTTTCTTTTCACTCCGATTGTCGCCTTTTAGTTCCTCAGCATCCAGCAACCATCCACTGATACTTAGCCAAACCTCACTTTTAATCTGCAACCCAAAGGTATTTAAGTAACAAATTGTTCATTCTTCAACCAGAAAGCTGAGCTGGTAGACCAGCCTGCTGGAACTGGAACAGGAGCAAAACTTGAAGAACAGACTTCTGAAGAGCTCTCCCAAGCACCACATTTAAGCGCATCATATGCACATCCAGAGATTTCCCATGACAATTTAAAACTGGCACAGCTCACCCACATAACAACAGAAGTCTTTTACATCAGAACTTATCTTCTGTGCATTTGTTGTCAGGGGTTTGATTCCAAGAGGTTTGAGGACAAAATAAGAGCACATAATTATTCCACATAGATGGGAAAGGAAAGATCCAGTTTCAGAATCATGACAAAATTGTGACTGTTGTTATATGGTGGAATAGCCCAGCTCTAGCCTAAACTGCTTGCAAAGCTTTAGCATTCTCACATCTACATCAGCCTACCATAGGCTTTCTTCTTCAGGCTGCCTTCAGCAAAGAGTTTTTTCTCATCCTATTCCTCAAACCCTTTGTCTTGATGCACAGGGAGAGTGCATAAGAATAAGACTTCTCTCTGCTTGCCCTACCAAGAACTCCGTGATGAGGAAGGATGTAATCAGAGCCAAGGAAGAGTTGTTTCAGTTCCAATAAAAAGTCATCTTATATCAAAAAGCCCAAATAATAAAAAAAATCCTGGATGGTTTCCCAATGTCAGCTAGATTAGGATCAGCTAATTTGTTCATGAGAAATTTGACAGTTTGAACATTATTCAGTCAGCCACCGTCCCTCTCTTTCCTTTACATCCCCATTTATTTTGGCAGACTGAAATAGTGCACATGATAAAGCTGTACTATAGTATCAGCCATTGCACTATTTTAAACATAACACCAGAAGTCAGAGAAAAGCTGCGTGGACTCCCAAGGACATAATATATATATACATATATATATGTATACACCTATATATTTATATATCTGCAAATTGACCAGCCACACTGCAAACATTCTAATGAAGCAACAACTGATTTCAAGACATGGTACCCACAATTACGTGAAATACTCTTTTGTTTACAAAAATTACTTCTATCCACAAATGCACACAGAAGTGCATTCCTGTGTCCATACTTCCCGCTGCTGATTGCCAATCCCTGTCAATGTAATATTCCTTTAAGCCAAAGACATGGTTATGTTCTGCTGTTGCTTTTCACCCTTTCTTATTCCTACCTGCAACCCTCCTTAGTCTACCTCTTCCCTGATTTAGCTTTCTGTCAGCCCCATAAGTGATGCAGAAGGAAGGTGCAGCTGAGAGTCAAGTGTCTAGTCCTCACTGATGTTCACTGGGGACTAGTCACGAACTGCCCTTCAGTGTTTCGAAAATTCCCTTATGAGTAGTAATATGCTAATTCAATCTCTACCTCAAGTTAATGTGGCCAGAACAGCACCCAGAAATTCACAGCTAGCCTTTGCCCTCAGTTGTATGATACCCACCTACTGCAGCCAATTCTATTTCTTCCAGGCTGCTTAAGATAATCTTGTAGCCAAGGGCAAGAAGGTCAGCATGTATCTCCAGAGAACAGGCAGAAGGATCCCGGGGGAGGATGTGGTGACAGGTGGGAGGTGAAGCATCTTTTCCTTCAAGTGTAACACCACTGCCCCATGGAATGGGTGGGAAAGGGCTTGGAGTTAGGAAATGAACCTCCTCTCCTTTCACTCTAGGCATCCCTGAACACTTAGGCATTCCAAGCCCAACACAGGCTCATCGCACAGGATCTCACCATAGCAACCACACATGACCTGCTCCCAGTTTCATGCAGTACAGGAACACGGACAGCCACTTTTCTCTGTGTAATCAATAACTGCGGTGCCTGTACTCACAGTGCCACTAGGAAAAGGCTAGGATGTCTGAAGACAAGATTGATTGTTTCTGAATTCCCACAAAATTCACCAATTTCACTCTTCTCCTCTATTTCATAAACCACCCTCTACTCTTCTCTCTTCATCATTTCGTTTCCCATCTGTCACACCTTGTTCGTGCTCTATTCTGCCCCACGTGCTTCAGCTTCTTAATCCTTCTTGATTCTTACCCTGATAAGACTGACTTCTTTGTTATCAGTGTTATCAAAAGGATGAATTAAAATTAATGCAAGACTTCTAATTCAGCTGCATTGTTGAAGTGAAAAGTCAAGCCAGTCAAAACAGCAAATGAAACATGCTCAAAGGCATATCACAGCAGCTTTTAAAAGAAAGCACAGATTCTTTATAAAAGCCTAGGGTTCTAAACAGAAGAGAGAAAGGTGCATGACCATACAAGGGGAAATATGCACTCACAGAAGCTATTTGTGAAGTACATATGATACTTTTCAAAGATTTTAGGTCGGTTACATGATAAGCACAACCCATCTCATAATACAGCTACAGAATCCCTATGTCAAACCTAAAATACAATCTACAGGTAAAAAAATAGAAATTTTATATTGTAATCTTAATGCTATTTTCCTAATAACACCTATCACCTTTTCTCTATATCTCCCTTATATTACAAATATTTGATCCAATATATTTGAGTTAGTTCATAATTCCATATAATATGCAGCTACTGGTTTTAAGCTTTGAGTGAAAGGAAGAAGTCACTTTCTTTTTGAAAAATTATTGCAGCCTATTTCTCAGTCACTTTAATTCTCATTCTTTTGGAATTTTATTTTGCAAGCTAAGTACTTAAACTTGTATTTCCTGGCCTTTACGTTAGGATTTCCACTTCTACAAGAAGCAGTCTTGAAAGGCATATTATTTTATAAGCATTATCTCCAAGTATGATCAAGTAGGGGAATATCTCAGATGGAAGATATATTTAAATTATCATGAGGCATAAAAGGCAAGGAAAAACAGTAGCTATTAATGTATTAGAAAGAGGAGAAAAACAATGTATAGATCCATTCCATAAAGTAGGAGCGAGCAAGCACAGCTTCACATACACACAAACATGAAAGATACATTGCAATCAGACGCCTGGAAGAAAATATATTTTAAGAAGAACAGAAGAGTACCAGACAGAGTACAGAAAAAACAGGTTAAAGAATAAATTTAGATTAATGTTTTAGCCAACAAAGGTAGATGAAATTTACTCTAGACAAAACTAGCAAAAGTTCAAAGGAGCCAAACTAGCTGATTTTGGAACTAACCAAGATACTTTCCCAAATATTAGTGATCACATGTGGAAACCTGGGGAGGAAAAAGGAAGCTCTAGAAAATGAGAAAAGTCAGAAGTCTTTTACAGAAGGAAAAAGAAAGATGTGAAGATGCCAAGCATCATAAACTAATCAGTGTATAAAAATACTGTAATGAATTACTGCACAATCCATGTCAACAGCCTTAAAGATGATAAAGTGATGAAAAAAAGCAACAAGGGTGTGTCGAGAACAGCTCACTTCATACCAAACTAATTCATTTCTTTGACAGGTAATAGACATAAGAAGCACAGAAAGAAGAATCAGAGGAAGGCTATATTTCTACTGCAGTAAATGTTTGTCATTGTCCACATGGTGTTCTTGGAGGGAAGCAGAATCTTGGTATGATCACTATCAGGTAGATAAGGTTGGCTGAATTGGTTTCAAATCTGCTTATCAGTGATTTCCCACCAAACAAAAAAGTATCTCAAGTGGATGTGATTCTGCCTTGGGTTTACTGAATCCGTTTTTATTTAATGTTTCCATAGTGACTTGCACAGTACAGTAGAAATTGCCCAGTACAACAGGGAGATGACAAACTGCATGGCTAAGAAAATAAAGGAAGCATGGCTAAGAAAATAAAGGAAATAATGGTTTATTCTGATCTGAGGAGATTTCTGATGGTGCCTTCACCACCTGTGCTAATACTGTGGGCCCCCAAAAGTATTCTAGTCACATCTATATCACATATTAGATGTATTCTGCTTCTCAATTCTCTTGCCAAGCCTGAGATCCATCCCGGTTCTCCTGCTAAATCAGAGGTGGAAGGATATTGCTTGTGCTGAGTAGTTTTGAAGAGGCATATAGTATTGTAAAGTTGATAAATGGAACTATGGATTTGACTCCAAGACCACTTCAGATCATACAAGTGATAGTGGCATGCAGATGGGTGATGAAAGCCTTTGTACAGATTCTGGAAAACTTTACTCACTTTCCTAGAAGAATGACTGAAGTATTTAAAGCTCAGGTTGAATGATAATCTAGCAAATGCACTTTTTTTTACTTTAGTGGCAGTAGCTCCACACTTCCATCATTGATTTACAGTAGTGCTGATCCTCAGTGAGAGAAAACTGGCTGCAGCACTACTTGGAAAATGTAAGTTTGTCTGATTCATAAGAGACCATTGATCTGCCCCGCCCCAAACATTAATATGTCTATGTGTTGTGTGAATAAACTGTTGCTATTTTACCTGGGAGTATTTTGAGTGTTTATAGGAATTAAAAAAAAAACAAAAACCCAAAACATTTCTGGTTTATATGGCATCTTTTATTGTAAAAAACCCAATTATTCAATAGGATTTGTTTACTTTTGTTTTTACTGTACATTGGTACATATCCCATACTCAGGATTTTATATTAGAGGCCAGAACCACTAAGGTCAAGTTTAGGGGCAGGATTTCTTTTAGTTACTGAATCATGCCTATACCTTTTGTTAACTTCAAAGTCAAATCACCCTTACTTCTTCTCTTTATTTTTCGATCACAGACTGCCCAGAAAAAAAAAGGCCAGGCCTATTCACAGGCACCAAGGTACAAGAAGATTTGATCAAACATAGCAAACTAAAATTGCAAGCACGAGGTTTCAGCATCAAAGATTCAAAAGCCTGCTCACAGCCTCTCCATCTTAGCTGAATACAGGAGTTTCCCAAAAGGGAAAAATACTGGCTTTAAGTACAAGGATAGATGAGCTGAACCTTAAAAACTGGTCTCATTCGCTTTGGCCAAAAGCTTGGGCAACTGAACAAAATAAATGAACCTAGGTTAACTTCCAGGTTCGATAACTGAGTATTGTGAAGACTCTGCCACTATGGATATTGCTTCAGAAAAATGTAATTTCTTTTTCATAGCAACATTTTTCATAGGTGCAAGAAGAGGATAAAAGCGAGGAAAAAGAAAGTAGTATTTGCACTTATTTTTTTTTTCACTTAGTTCTCACACACAGTAGTGATTCATTTTTACCAATAAGGAAAAGTAAGAGCATACCTTTCATGAGTCATACTCTTTTTTCTTGTGGATTTCTCAGTTTTCAATGTCTTTTTTATTGATTATGCTTTTAATTCCTTGTGACAGAGATAAGCTTAGCAGTAAAAAGGTGACTACCAGATGTGCTTTCTGCTCATACTATCTTCCTTTGCATTTTTGAACTAAGTTGCAAATCATGTCTTCTTGAAGTGAGACGTTCAGCTCAGTCTTAAATGCCTAAAGTTATGGAATCTAAATACACATTATTTTCCTCTTTGGTGAAGAGATACATCTCATCAATCAGGCCATATTGCATAGACATGTATGCAAGTAGATTGAGGACTTACCTCTAGTCTTTATGGTATGAAGATCTTAATCAGCTTTTTGGGAAAAAAAAAAAAAAAACGCCGAAAAAGCAACCCCCCCTTCCAAAAAAAAACCCGACAAACAAACTCAACACATTTTATACATATAAACATAAATGTCACCATTTAGCCCTGATTTAACTCATCTGGGCCTCCCAAATCACACCAGAAATTATTCAGCCATACAGAGGTGAGGCTGAAAGGGCTCAAAAGTATTAATTGACTTTGCATGCCTCTGTTTACGGTTGTCTGGCTTTAAAGACTTACCAGCAGGTGTCTAATTCAGGCTATCTAAAAAAAAAACAAGAACTCAAAATTGTGGGGGACTTTTTAGAAAAGATTTCCCCAAGTAGCTTGTACAAGGATTTTGAGTGAGCCAGTGCTCAATTCAGAAAGAACAAATAAGGGCCCACTCCAAAACTGACTGAAGGACACAGTCGGCTTGTATGACTCTCATGCTCTCATGCTCCTGAAAGTGGCAATCACAACATACACCAGATTATGTAGTATGATGCATATGTTACAGGATTCTGAGGCACAGAGGTGACAGTTTTCATACTGAAACTGTAGCTTGCTTTTGTACGCACCTGGTATAGGGTCCGTATTACAGACCTTGTCTTCTCTAAAACAAAGAAGGGAAAAACAAAGTGAAGGTTGGTTTTGATCCATTTCATTCATGATCTATGCTACAATCCTGAAAACAAGGAAAAACCCCAATCTTTAATTTTTATCATCAAGTCAAGGAGTGCCAGAGGAACCTCCTGTAGTAATTTTGACTAGTACATAGAAAGTGTACCTAGCCTTTTTAAGTTTTCATGAACTTTCTGAGAACTCAATGTCACTTGGATACCAGCCATTGATGTATTCTAGATTTCTGGCTCAGTTTTCATCTCCCTCATAGACCAATTGCCCAAGATTTAAAACCTCAAAATATCTTAACCTTTTTTTGTGTGTTTCTCCATCTCTGGTAAAATTGTTCACCTCTCTTCACTAGCTAATGGGGCTTAAAAAATGTCAGTCTTCCTTAAGACTTTGTCAAAGTTTAATTAACTTAACTTGCAATGCATTGTTTTTCTTAATGAAAGAAAGCCTGTATTTTGATTCTTTTTCATGTTACCACCAGGAGAGTGAAAATGAAAATAAATAAAGAGTGAATATGAAAATAAAATATTTTAACAATATAGACAGAAAGACAGTTTGGAGAAGTCAGACTAATCACCTGACAGTGGTGGAGTGCAGAGGGGAGAAGGGAGGTCAAATGTACATCAGTTTCTCACACCTGTGAGAAAGTAGGTGTGGGGAAGAGTTCACTTAAGAAAAAATAGGGAAATGTAAAAGTCTGTAAGACACTGAAAACACATTGTTGAACTCCCATCCTTCCCAATCCATTCTGTTGAAATAAAAGAGGACAGTATTTGTCTGCATGTTAGTATAGGAAATTGGGGCAGATTAAGAGGTTCTTTGACTCTTCTACAAAAACAGAGGAAGAAAATTCCCAGGATCTTGGTTATTATATGTATTTAACTAAGTACAGGGTTTGGCCTAATTTTTTTCATTCCAAGACAATATTTATTTATATTCTTTTAAATGAAATCTTTACTCAAGCAAGATAATATCCACCTTAAAGCGGAGTGTGAAATCCTCCCTTCTGTATGGGGAACTGTGCTGCAGAGCCCTGGAAGGTAAGGTACAAAAAAGGATGTCATGGAGCATCTCTGCTCTCAGTTGCCACTCTTGTATCTGTGTGAGCACATAGGGCAGCCCAACAGGCATGGATGCACTCCATGGCATGGTTGATGACCCCATGTCCACCTGCTAGATGTTATCCGAGGTTTCAGTTTGTGAGCAGCTGGAGTCTGGCACCAGGTGCTGGAAGCTCCCGCTGGGCATTCCCAGGGAAGGCCCTGCATGTGCCCTCACCCAGGGCCCAGCCAGGTGGGATAGCAGCAGGGGCACCTCCCTGCCAGACCCTATCCCAGCGGGAGGAGCAGGCACAGAAGCACCAAGGCTCTTTGGCCAGGCAAGATCAGGCCCCGAGCTGTTCAATCCTGTCCTCACTGGGGCATTTCTCACACAGGGAGAGAGAAGCAGGAGCTTAGGGGGCTGATGGATTTCAGGCCACGACCATCAGTGGTTTCAGGAGCCATGCCTTTTAAAGCATCATTCTGCTGCCTAAGCAACATTTTAGGGACCTGTATAGTACTTCAAGTCATTTGCCTGAAGCCACGACAGCCATTTGTGGCAGAACAGGGAAATACACCTTCATCCCCAGAGGCTCTGGCTAACACCATAACCGCACCGACGTCCTTCCTCTTTTCTCCTTCCTCCTGGCTGGTCAGAATCAGCTTGAAATCGCATAAGATATTTTGGTCACAGAGAGATGAGGCTGTGAGAGGCATTGCAATTAGACCGCTTTTCCTGAAATGGAGACACTTCAATCACAGAACGTCCACGTGGCACATAACCGGCTGGACTGAGACCAGTGGTCTGTCAGACATGAAGTGGCTGCAGCCATATTAAATGAGAGATAGTTGTGGGGATGCAAGAGGAAAAAGACAGTGGTAAGATGAAGAAAAATGCTATGTTATTTATCTAAAAGAAAATGAAACTCTTAGCTGTTATCCTATTTTACACAATGGCAGAATTTCCACTGACTTCAAGACAACGGGCCGGCAAGCCAAGCCCATGACTGCAGAAAGCGGTGTGTGCAACTTGGCTGTCACTCCCTGCAAGGCTTTGAGATACCAACACATTGTTTCATCACAAATTAGCAGAACAACTTAAAGATTTTTTTTTTTTCAAACTAAAATAGTCTGTTATATTCTGAATTATACTTTGTTTTCTGTATGTGACAAGATTTCTTTTAGGCCTTGAGGTTTTGGCTAATGCTATGATAGAAAAAGATGCAATATAAAATGCTCTGTTTGTTTACAGAATCACAGAATGCTCAAGGTTGGAAGAAACAGTCAAGATCATCAAGTTCAGCCATCAACACAGCACCACCATAATCACCCCAAAACCATATCCCCAAGTGCTACATCCAGAAACCTTTTGAGTACTTCCAAAGATGGTGACTTCAACACCTCCCTGGGCAATTAATTCTAGTGCGTGACCACTCTTTCAGTGAAAAATTATTCTTTTAGCATCTCACCTGAACATTAGTTTAGTTCATCAATATATAGAATACGAAAATTAAAACGATAGACCATTTTTGTAATTTCTTGCAAAAGTATTATAAAAATCAGTAATTCACATTATTTTTGTTTAAGTGAACAAGCACTTAAAAATTTCCACCCTACTTTCTGTTCATTACCTTTTACAGGCCGTACCTGTATGAACAGAAATTTTAATCTCACATCATAAAAGTTGAATTTTCAAAACTCAGGCAAGTTACCATGCTGAAAATCTTACTCATTCTAATGAAGGAGCCTTGCCAATCAATTTTAATGAAATTGTGATGGTACCTATTACCTTTCACAAGTTTTGGATCAGGCCTTTGTTGAAAAATGTCTAATTATATCTCTTATCACACTAAAAATCTAAAGATATGGAAATTGATCAAAAGTAATTAATAAACTTTTTTTTCTTAAGGTTTGTCCCAGCTTGTTGCTTAATTTGCTCTAGTCAAATATTTAATTTATAACACTTTATTTATTGAGTGCAAAAAATGGTGAAAAACAATAATGATTCAAAATAAAATTAATGGAATATTTATCTCTATTTATAATAATCTTTTCAACAATTTATGTTTTCTAAGTTACAGTGCCATTCTTCATGTTTTCATTGCACATACAGATGTAGTAATGTATATGTGAATTGTTATCAAATATTATGACATACATTTTCTTGTGGTGTGTTTGCATAATTAATACAAGAGGTATTCATCTCCGATTCTGTCCTTTATACTAATAAATCCTGGGGAAAAAAAAAAAAAAAAAACAAAAACCAGTACCTTACTAAAAAGATATGAAGTAAGATGAGGGCCTGGTTTTTTCCAACTCTCCAGGTTTATCAGGGTCCCAGAGTCTGAGCTCCTACAAGAAGGGAAAAATGTCTCAGCTATAGTCCCAGGTGCTTGGGTGAGTGCACAGGGAAGATGACTAGTGTTGGTTTTATGGCTCTGCCTCAGGGTGGGAATGAACAGGGACAAGAAATGTCTGATTTCATATGGACTCCATGAAAACCGAGAAGAAAATGGTGCTGATGATCAGCTTAGTGTCAAGTAAGAAGAAACTGCATTTCCAAATTCGGGGTAAAGTGTCAAAATATTGAGATTTGCTTTTTAAAAATAAAAAAATCCAAAAGATTTCTGGAAAAACATCAAAGCAACTGTATTAAAATACTGAAAATTGAAATGGTTCTGCTACACGATGAAAACTCAGCAGCACAAAGTGGGGGTTTTTTCTCTAATGTTTAACAGAATACAGACATCATAGTAGCACTAAAGTAGAAGTTTTAAAAACTTAAATTGCAAACCAAATAAAAACTGAATAGCACAAGAAAAATAAAAAAAATATGGAAGCTGATAATGGTCATAAGATTCAAACTACTTAAAAATTAAATAAAATCTTGTGAAGTATTGTATTTTGACAGTGCTTTCTGATAATTTTTCAATATTTTAAAAGATTCTGACAATTAAGATCTTAGGGAAATGATACATTTGAGTCATGTTTGTCCTTTCCTTTTGCTTTTTGTCATTTTGGTATTTGGACAATAAAATGTGCAACAGTGATATTAGTATCTAGTTCTGTTTGCATAATGGTGGCAGGATATGATAGGTTTCTAAGATCTTTTTCCCCATGAATCATCTTTATTTTGAAATAATGTAAAACAAATGCTAATTGCACCTACAGTCATCACTTCCCAACTGAAATGCAACACCCTGTAAGAGGAAAGCAAGTTTTGTTGGAAAGTGTGGGAGAAAGTACTCAGAGGAAGACCAAACCATAGCAAACAGCTCAAGCTGTCCTCTGCTGTGGAAAATGTTTCCTTATACAGGGTTGCCAGCTTCCCTCTAGAACCCCACTGCCAGAGATGCTGTGCAAGCTGATTTCATCCATATGCCATAACCTGCAGGGTCTTAATTCCTGTTGCCTCACTGTGATTTGAAAAGCAGAAGAAAAGGACACCAGGTAGGAAGCTGCTTACAGTCATTCTGCTACATTGTATGAGATTAAATGAGGGGATTTCCCATCAAGGTGAAGGAGAAAGCACACCTGTAAAGACTGAATATCAGCAATAATTTGGCATGGTTTCCTTCCTGCTCTGAAACCTGCTGGAACGTTTTTCACTTTTTTCAAACTCTCTTTTGTGTTACAGATGAAAAACAATATACAATTTTAAAGCTGCAAAGATGTACTTTCCCACCTGTTCACGTCTTAACATGACTGGACTATTTTTGGTTTAGAAAAACTGAAGAACTGCTTTTATACTTTTCCATGTCCTTGCCTTCCAGTCTTGTTCTATGATTTGTTTCACTCTCCCTTTCTCTCTCATGTGTCATTGTGTTGAGACTCTTTAAAAACTGCCACACCTTCTGTACTTCACCACTGGGACAGCCTGGACTTTTCTCGTGCTTGGATCCCTCACTTGGATGTCACTCTGCTGATAGAAGCTGAGAGTGCAGAGAGGAGATAAAACCCCATTTCTCCTATGTGAAATAACGGTTGGACAAGAGTTGACCAAAATACGTTCTGAAAGGGCCTGATCTAATATTCCCTGCAATCAATGGAAGGCCTTTAACTGACTTCAGCAGGTCTCAGATAAGGACCCACATTAATATTGCCATTATCATTTGTAACGGAGGCTCTGAGCACTGCTGTACGGTGTGTTTTGTAAGAGTAGGAAACAACTATGGCATGGCATGTTTGTTCCTGCTGTTTTAAAAGAACATTATTTTCATGCAAAATTTTGCTTGCTTTGTTTTCTTTGCTGCTTTTGTATATCAGATGTGCCCTTATTAGAGGTCCTTCCTGTGTTTTGAAATCTCTCAAGCCTCAAGAGAAAGATAATATTAAAAATCAACAAGGAAGTTTTTCTCACAAACAGTTTAGGCATTTGTGGTGATTAAGCTCTAAGGAAAAAAAATGCTTTGGAATAATGGATGAAAGAAGAAGTCCCACCTTATTTAATCGGGTCTCACTTGTATGGGTGACCGGGATACCATTATCCTTCACGTTGCATTGCATTCCAGAATGAAACAGACCTTAGTATTTGACAGAAGAACCCAAGCTGAACTTTCTCAAGCCAGAGATGTGGAAGACTTTTAAGAAAGGCATAAATACTGCTTTCCTTTTAGAAAATTGCCTAAATACTGTGTAATAAAAATCTGTAGATGTCAGAAAAATTAGTGTCTTTGTTGACTTCCAGTGTGAGGGAAAAAATTGAAGTGGAGCAGAAAAAACTGTTCTAAAAGAGAGATATCTCTCAGAGAGTTCTTTTGCTTCAGTAATTTTCCATTTAATTTACATCATGATCATGTCAGTGATTCTCATGAACTTAAATGGATTAACTTTTGCAATGTCCTCTACAGAATGGAAATATTCTTAACCCTTGTAAGAGTCCTTAAGCTGGACCTGCTGAAGCTGGATGATGTGCTTTGGATCATGCAGCACATCAGTTGCAGCATGGAGTCCTTTTCTCTTAAGCTCTGGTAAGTGAGCTCAGCAGCTCCAAGATTGCATTTGAGCACTTGAGGAAGTTGTCCCTTCATGAATTGCTGCTGGCCATTGCTCCTGCAGTCATTACACCTGGGACTGACCTTCACGTGTTATGTTCTGGGCTTTGTCCTTTTCTCATTTAGATGAACAGAAAAATCCTTTTGACTCTACTATGAACAGGAGCAGGAATATGATATACAAGGAGCCTGTTAAGAACTAAATTCAGGGTTGCATCTGAGTAAGTCTGAATTCTGTCTAAATTGACATATATACTTATATTTGTACACATCTTTTTTCTATCAATATCTAACATGTCTCCTAGACCATTTTACATTTTTACCTCCTCTCACCAATTTCTTACCCTCACCCACCACCTTTGCCAGTCTAAGAGAGCTTGCCAAAAATTGTAGTTTTTATGTCCAAACCTCAATAGAGGAATGAAGCAACTAATCAATAAACACTGAGGTCAGCCATGAATTATTTCTAATAATTATCTACTAACTTCTTCAAGAGCTTTGAATTGTAGGTTTTACTAACTCAGTACACCGAGAGGTGTATGTAGCTAGGAAATTTACATGTTCGTAAATAGTATTATTTGTATGTCACCAGTGAGGTTTGTCTGTATGAAAAACTATATCGTTTAAAAATAATATTTTCAGTTAAACTGATGAAGTAAAAATAATTGAAATGTATCATTCATGTAAATTTTATCCCAAATGGATAGTTAAATCTAAATTAATAAGAGTCAGGCTGAGCAAAAAGAATATGCTTTACAACATGTTTTGCTCTGTTTTCTCTCACTTGCTTTCCAGTGTGATTTCAAGATAAACAACATTAACCTTGGTAAAGATGAAAATCTAAGTCTGGCCTTAGTACTCTGAAGTACAAGAGTGCTGATGAAGTTACAGAATATCCAAATTTGAAGGAGTTTTCACAGGCAGCTCCCAAATTTTAACACTGACAAATGTAAGAGATTGATCCATCAGTTTCCAATAATGTAGGAAGAGAATGTTGGTTTGCCAATCACAGCCTTCCTAATCAAGGAGGGATAAAAAAAAAAAAAAAAAACCAAAAAAAAGAAAAGAAAGCCTTGAAAATGCCAAGACACTTAACTATTGCTTCATATCTAAATAAAGCTTTATGAGATGCTAATATAGCCAAAGGGATACTGTAAAGTGCTTCCTAAGATGTAATTCTGTGAAAGTAATTAAATTTTAGACTAACCCAGTAATTGTTATTTCTGAAAAGGTGGATGGCTTTCTAGTCACATGCCACTGGAACTCATGGAACACCACTGAGATGACCCTAAGAAACAGGAAGCTGGCCATTTAACAAGACAGATGCTACAGAAGTATTTGCAGCTACTGAGAGGACAGAAAAGCATAGCAAGCACATGTGATCAAAACAATAGGCAGTACTCAAAGAATGATCTTGATCACAGGTGTGCTAGAAATGCAAAATGTAGGAAATGGCAGAGGAAGGAACATTTTTCAGTTGTGTGCTGAACAAAAGGCACCCAGGAGGAGCATGCAGAGCCATTCTTCTCAGGCTCTATTACTTGTGTCACTAGGAGCCCTGGAAAGCCTGGTTTCCTACTTCATGGCAAGTTCATGAGCTTTAAACGAGGCTTGATATTTCTACTGTCAGAGCTAGTATACAATTATCTTCATTGCCAATCCAGGCTAGAATAAGCCAGCGTTGCCCTCAGTAGCTCAGCAGGAAAACTGGAAGTGAAAGGGCAGTTTACAGAGGAGACAACACCCTGGAGCTGTTGGTTGAGACCCCGTGTACAGGACAGACAGAGGTTTGCAGTCTGTTAAGCTGTAGTGTCATACCAATGCAGCTGATACAGAAGTGTAAAGGGGATATCTGAAGAATGTGGATCTCCTGAAAGTGTTAAGGAGGATGAAAACTGAAGTGATGCAGC